>JAJPUD010000330.1:638883-670146 GCA_023553655.1 Myrmecobius fasciatus | reverse complement strand
CTCTCTCTCTCTCTCTCTCTCTCTCTCTCTCTCTCTCTCTCTCTCTCACACACACACACACACACACACACGCACACAAACACAAACACACACACCTCTCAAAGATCTCAACAACCTCTAATTTCTTCTAGAGTTATGAAGACTACAAGTACTGGGAAACAGACACACACACATGTCTCAAACATCTCAACAGCAGTTTGTTCCAGGGCTTTGAAGACTCAAGCTACTAGGATTTTCCCAGTTAGAGTTAAAATGTTTTTAAGCCTTAACTTCCAAAGCAAATTCTGACTACATAGTTAACATTTATATGAATACATTGTTTCCTCCAATAGAATGTAAGCTCCTCCAAGGCCAGGGATGTCTAATTTTTTTTTTCTTATTTCTAGCAGTACCAAAGTCCCTGGTCTTTAGTAAATGCCTAAAAATGCTTGTTTAAACATGACCAATGTGGAAGTGTTTTCATAACTATAAATGTATAACCTAAATTGAATTGCTTACCTCCTCAATGAGGTAGGATAGGGATAGAGGAAGGGAGAGAATTTAGAACTCAATTTTTTAAAAATGAATGTTAAAAATTGTTTTTACATGTAATTGGGGAAAAATAAAATACTAAATAAATTTTTAAAAGAGCAAAATCAACAAGAAAAAATAAAATTAAAAGTGATACAAAAAAAAACCTTGTTTATTGATTAGGTCAGTGAGTTGTTAAGCATCCGCTATGTGTTGATATTTGTCCTTTATTCTCAGAGATGACCATGACATCAGGGAGCATGGTCCTTAAGAAAGAATCTAGCCTGTGAAGCCCAAGATAGAAAGGAGAGAGAGGAAGAGATAGAGGAAAGGGAAAGAGGGAGGGAGAAAAGATGGAAGGAAGGAAGTGAAAGAGGAATTATAGAAGGAAACAGAAGAAAAAGGAGAAAGAATGGAAAGGAAGAAGGAATTAAAGAAAGAAGGAAGGAAAGATGAAAAGAAGAAAGAAAGGAAGGAAGGGAAAATGGAAGGGAAGGAGGAAAGATGGAAGGAAAGAAGGGAGGAAGAATGGAAGGAAAGAAGGAAAGAAGGAGAAAGAGGAAGGGAGGGAAGAAGGATGAAGAAAAGAAGGAAGGGAGGGAGGGAGAAAGAATGGAAGAAAGGAAAGATGAAAGAAAAGAGGGAAGGATGGAAAGAGGAAGGAAAGATAGATGGGAGGAAAGAAGGAAGGAAGAAAGGGAGAAAGATGGAAAGAAACAAAGAAAGATGGAAAAAAGGGAGAAAAGGAAAAAAGGAAAAGAGAACGGATGAAAGGAATAAAGGAAGGGAGGGAAGAAGGATGAAAGGAAACAAGGAAGGAAAGAAAGAAGGGAGGAGAGATAGAAGGAAGGAAAGAAAGAACTTAAGTACCAAGCACTGTATGTTAAATGCTTTATAAATATCTCATTTGATCCTTACAACAATCCTTGAAGATAGGTCCTATTATCATTTCCATTTTGCAACTAAGGAAACTGAGATAAGAGCAGTTAATTGATTTGCCTGAAAGCACACAGCTGGTAAGTGTCTGAGGCCAGACTGAAAAGACATGCAAACAATCATGTTTGTTGTTGAGTTATTTCCAGTCATGTCCAATTTTCTGTGACACCTTTTGAGGTTTTCTTGGTAAAGATATTGGAGTGGTTTTCCATTTCCTTCTCTGATTCATTTTACAAATGAAGAAACTGATTCAAACATGGTGAAGCACTTATCCAGAATCAGATAGGTAATGTCTAGCCAGATTTGAATTCAAAGGCAAGAGTCTTCCTGACTTCAGTCCTACACTCTATCCACTGCATCATTTAGCTGTCCCATAAGCAAATATGTACAAACAACACATACATACATACATACATACACATACACATAAAATATGCTGGAGACAATTTCAGAGGCAAAGCACAGCATTAGGAAGGACCAGAAAAATCTTGCAGAAAGTGAGATTTTAATGGACACTTAAAGGAAATTAGAGAAGCTAGGAGGGGAAGATGAAGAGATAAGCCATTAGAGGCATGTGAGACAAAGAAAAACACTTACCACTTAGAACCAGTGTCAAGAACAGCCAGGAGATCAGTCATTGGATTGCAGAATATGTGCAGAGGAGAAAGGCATAAGAAGACTCAAGAGGTTGGAAGATACCAGGTTGGGAAGGACTTTTTTTTTTTTTTTTTTGCATCATAGTAAAATATTTTTATTTTTTATTTTCAAAACATATGCAAAGATAATTTTTTTAAACACTGATCATTGAAAAACCTTGTGTTCCAATTTTCCCTCCCTTTCCCTCACCCCCTCCCCTAGGTGGCAAGTAATCCAATATATGTTAAAAATGGTAAAAAAAAAATATATATATATATGTAAATCGAATATAGGCATACATATTTATATAATTATCTTGCTGCACAAGAAAAATCTAATTGAAAAGGAAGAAAAATGAGAAAGAAAATAAAATGTAAAAAACAACAACAAAAGAAGTGAAAATGTTATGTTGTGATCCATACTCAGTTCTTTCAGTTCTCTCTCTGGGTATAAATAGCTCTCATCATCACAAGAATGTTGGAACTGGCCTGAATCATCTCATTGTTGAGAAGAGCCACATCCATCAGAATTGACCATTGCAGTCTTATTGTGGCTGTGTATAATGATTTCCTGGTTCTGCTCACTTCACTTAGTTTCAGTTCATTTAAGTCTCTCCAGGCCTCTCTGAAATCATCCTGCTGATCGTTTCTTATAGAATGATAATATTCTATAACATTCATGTACCTTATAACTTATATACCATATAACTTATTCAACCATTCCCCAATCGATGGGCATCCACTCAGTTTCCAGTTTCTTGCCAATACAAAAAGGGCTGCCACAAACATTTTTGCACATGTGGGTCCCTTTACCTCTTTTATAATCTCTTTAGGATACAAACCCCATAAAGACACTGCTGGATCAAAGGGTATGCACAATTTGATAAGCCCTTTGAGCATAGTTCCAAATTGCTCTCCAGAATGGTTGGATCAGTTCACAATTTCACCAACAATGCATTAGTAATTTGCATTTCTCTGATCAATGATTTAGAGCACCTTTTCATATGACTAGAGATGGTTTCAATTTCTTCATCTGAAAATTGTCTGTTCATATTCATATTCCTTTGACCAGGATGGTCAAAGAATGGCTTGAATTCTTATAAATTTGAGTGGATTCTCTATATATTTTAGAAATGAGGCCTTTATTAGAACCCTTGAATGCAAAAAATAGTTTCCCAATTTATTGCTTTTGGGAAGGGCTTTCAATGGCAAACAGGACTCTTTCAGACAGAATCTTTCCCTCCAATGGTTGAGATAACCACATATCTATATCTTCTCATCCTGTGCCATTTTTATCCATCTCTTCTGTAAAACTGAAAAATTATTGTAATTGTTTTTAAGACAAAGTTTTAATACTTTTAATACTTTCCCTGTCCTGTAAAACCAAGCTTTTTCCTTTAGTAACTTCTCCTTTCCCCTACATTCTGGAGAAATGTGCCTGAAGGTCATACTTTTTTTCCCCTGAGGCAATTGGAGTTAAGTGACTTGCCCAGGGCACATAGATAAGAAGTATTAAGTGTCTGAGACTGGATTTAAACTTCCGGACTTCAGGGCCAGCACTCTATCCACTGCACCATCTAGCTGCCCTCTGAAGGTCATACTTTGCTCTTGTAATTATCTCCACTCAGGAGTCAATTCTGTTGTGAATTGAATCTCCATGTCGGTCTACCTTTATAACCTCACCCACTACCCTGGGTAATGATCCCTCTTCCTGTCCAGCCCTTCATGGCTCTTATCAGATTTTCCTGGCAAAAATACTGGAGTAGTTTGCCATTTCCTTCTCCAGGGTCCTCATACGACAGTTGAGGAAACTGAGGCAAACAGATTTAAATGACTTATCCAGGCTCAAACTGCTGGTGTCTGTGGCCAGATCTGAACTCAAGAAGATAAGCTTCAAGGTCCAGGGCTCTATCCATTAGCTGTACTCACCACCAACTTAATTCAAACTTAAGTTGCATCGATCAAAGCTATTGCATCCTACACCCATGTCTGCAGACCAATACTATCACCTGAGGATTACTTTCATCTCCCCATGAGAAAGTAATGGAGAGCAGCTGAGGCCACTCAATCCACCTGCTTGTTAAAATGTCTACCAGGTGGGATTGTTTTACCTTTGCCAGAGGAGGTCCAAATAATGTAGAACACCTGGTCATGAGGAGAGGCCATTGACCCAATTTATTGGTTATTGCTGGCCTAGCTAATAAATCGCCCATACTCTCTCAATTTGCCTTAATTTTCAAACAGAACACCTCCACAGGGAATCTCCCCAATATATTGGAAGCCTTTTCTGAGAAACTAGGCTTTTTAAAAAAATCATTCTTGGAACCTTTTGCCAGTGTATCTGAGGTGAGAAAATCATGAGTCAGTCTCAGGCTGTTAGAATTATTGCTATTCCTTTCCAAATGATTATTTCTGCGTTCTTATCACAGTCCCTCCCAGGAACCCTTCGAATTCTGCAATAACAAGGAGTTTGATGTCTTGGCAATAAAAACTGTACCAAGAGGAGAGGGAGAGCACTGAGTGTTGGCAGACACCTCTGTGGGGGGGAATGAGAAAATTTTATTTAAAAAAAAAAAAGAAGAAGCTGAAATTCAGCATCATATCCATGACTTTCATTGCCTTGTTTGGGGTTCTCTGTGATAAAAGGCAGTATGGAATAATCAATACAATGCTGAGTTTGGAATTGGAAATTTCTGTGTTCAAATCTGCCCTGGGCTGTGTAATTAAATCTGAACTAATGCTTTGTCCCCAGATCCTGAAATTTAGAGGAGGAACTCACAATACTATCCATCCTTTAGCAGTATAGGAACAACTAAGGTTATGTTTTAGTCAGGGAAATATGACACACAAATATAGAAAGAACTAAAGTAAAACATGGACCTAATTAAAGATGAAATCGCTAATTGGCAACTCCCAATTCTCTTGAATGTAGTAGAAGTGAACTTCTCCCTATAGCAGTTTAATCACCTTCCAGGGATGTTAAATGTTTAGCTATAGATATAGATACACATGTATACATATGTATAGTATATCTTTATGTTTATAAATATATGTATGTATATGCATACACATTTTTAATCTACATTATAAAGAGTATATCCATCAATCTCTTAAGCAAAATAATTCAACAAAATAATAAATGAAGCCTTGATGTGTATAGTATTCAGTGTAAATGCTCACATTGAAAATATAACTATCAACTCTCATCAATTCTATCATATCCCAAACCATTTCCCATCCTCTACTGAGGTAACCTCTCTCCCAAAATTTACATGTAATGTCTCCAGGTTTCCAGGTCTCAACACACTTTTCCAGTTGGAAGGAAGATATAGTTTGTATTGCTTTTTTTTTGGCTCAAAAAAATTGCTGGAGTACAATTCTGAATTCCATCTCTGATTCTTATAAGTGTGTGACCTTGGACTTAGCCCCATAATGTCTCTGAATGCCCCATCCTCACCCCTAACTTATCTCCTAAGGCATAGATAGATCCCTTGGTGAAATGAGCTTCCTCCCACACTCATCCTGAAGAAATCTCACTCAGATCTTGTTCAAGTGGAATATGGAGATGAAATTATATCTCCTGGGAGATAGAAGATGTAAACAGCAAAGTAAATGCAGGACATTTTGAGGAAAGAGAAAAAAAACAGTGATTAAGATGATCAGGAAAGTTTTCTTTTCAGTAAAAGTTGGAACCTGAATTGATCTTTAAAGGCAACTAAGAATTCTGGGAGGCATAAGTCAAAACCCAATGGCATTATCTGGCCTCAGATACTTAAGACTTCCTAGCTGTGTGACCCTAGGCAAGTAACTTAGCCCCAATTGACTCAACCCCCCCCAAAAAAAAGAGAAGAAGAAGAAGAATGGCATTCCAGATATAGGAGACAAGCCACGCAAAAGTGTGGAAATCCAATATGGAACGCTATATGTGACATAACATATGAAGTATTGTCCATGACCTCTGGCAGTTTGCAATCTAATTAGGGAATAGGACATGGATTGGAAAGAATTAAGAATGACAAAACAATATGGACCCCAAATTCAATACTGAATCTAAATATAAAGGGGAACATCTATTCTGTGCTGATTATGCTAATTATAAGGTAGCAGACCCCCCTAAGAAATACAAAGAAAGCAGGGCAGTCCATACCAGTATGATGCATATGTGTAGATTTATTAGAGTTTATTAGGTTAAGTAAGGGAGCTTACTCACAGGAGACCATCCCTGGGCAGCAACTCAACAAAATGGTACATCCCCTCACCTGTTGCCCAGCCAGGTATTAGTTATCCTTTCCACATCAAGACTTTCTCCATCTTGTTTTCAATAAATATATCAAAGGTTGGCATAAGAAATTTTTTATGTGTATACATGTTTATACAGTTATCTTGCTGTACAAGAAAAATCTGATCTGCAAGAAAAAAAATCTGAGAAGGGAAACATAATACAAGCAAACATCAATAGAGAGCATGAAAATGCTATGTTGTGGTCCACACTCAGATCCCACAGGCCTCTTCCTGGGTATATATGGCTTTCTTCATCACTGAACAATTCGAGCTAGTTTGAAACATCTCATTGTTGAAGAGAGCCATGTCCATCAGAATTGATCATTATATAGTCTTGTTGTTGCCATGTATAATGATCTCCTGGTTCTGCTCACTTCACTTATCATCAGTTCATGCAAGTCTCTCCAGACCTCTCTGAAATCATTCTATTGGTCGTTTCTTACAGAACAATAATATTCCGTAACATTCATATACCATAGTTTATTCGGCCATTCTCCAATTGATGGGCATCCATTCAGTTTCCAGTTTCTAGCCACTACAAGAAGGGCTGCCACAAACATTTTTGCACATGTGGGTCCCTTTCCTTCCTTTAAGATCTCTGGGATATAGGCCCAATAGAAACACTGCTGGGTCAAAGGGCATGAACAATTTAATAACTTTTTGAGCATAGTTTCAAATTGCTCTCCAGAATGGTTGGATCCGTTAACAGTTCCACCAACAATGTATCAGTGTCCCAGTTTTCCTACATCCCCTCCAACATTCGTCATTATCTTTTCTTTTCATCTTAGCCAATCTGACAGGTGTAATGGTATCTCAGAGTTGTCTTAATATGCATTTCTCTGATCAATAGTGATTTGGAATACCTTTTTATATGACTAGAAATAGTTTTAATTTCATCATCTGAAAATTGTCTGTTCATATCCTTTGACCATTTATAGATTGAAGAGTGGCTTGAATTTTTTAAAATATGAGTCAATTCTCTATATATTTTAGGCATAAGAAATTAAAAGAGAATTTTTGAGGTGTTGCAGAAACCACAGAAAACAACAGAAAATGTTTAGAAACTCAGAAATGTATAAAATACAGAATTGGATAATATCAACATAATTTATCTTTTAACATCATAATAATTCAGATTTTTCTGGTACAAAGGGAGAATAAAAAAATTTACATGAATTTTCCAGATGTGGGGGTCACTATACCATTAACCACCACAATGTGGAAGGAATAAGTGTAGGTAGAAATAAAACAAAAATGGTAAAATATTAGAGATTGTCCATGGGCATATGTAATTTTTCTCATGGGATAGTTTGAGCTTCTTTTGCTGTTTATATTAATTCAAGGTAGTTTACATTAACTGAAGAATCATGTGGTCACATTCTCACAAAGACTCCTAAACAATTGTACAAAATGTATAAACAGCACTTCCATGAAGACTTGTTCTTAGGACTCTCTGAAACATTTTGAAACTATTTAAAAGCAAAAAAAATGCTATCTTTCATCTGAAAAAAAAAAAAATGTTCCAGACATATTTCAATACAAGAAGCTCGCTGGTGAGGAAACTCCTACCAATGCAGAGCCTGACACTTCTACAAATGAGAGATTAAATAATTTACCAAGGGTCATAAAAATAGTATTTTTCAGAGATGAAAATTGAATACAGATAATCCTGACTCCAGGGCCATCTGACTATTGCCTCTCATGATATCTTTCTCTACTCTACAATAATTATAAAATGATGATGATGGTTTACATATACATAGCATCTATAGTTTAGAAACTATCCTGGAGTATAGTGTAGTATAGTGGAGTATAGTGGAGTATAGGTGTATAGTGGGTAAAACACTGAGCTGGGAGTCAGGAAAGTCCTGAGTTCAAATCCAGTCTAAGGCACTTACTAACTGAGTCATCTTGGGCAAGTCATTTAACACCAATTACCAGAAGAAAGAAAGAACCATTTCATACGCCATTTTCATCAAAGGATCACAACTCTGTGAAGGAAGCATCATTCCTTCCATTTCACAGATGAAATAACTGAAATGGAGATGATAAAACCGAGTTGTATAGCTAATAAATGACAGAGAAAGGGCTAAATCTTAGATCTTCTTCCTCCTAATCCAGAATTCTTTTTTGGTTTTTTTGAAGGCCAGATGGATCAAGTGCCAGACTCCAAATCAGGGAGACATGGCTTCAAAAACTATCTTTGATACATCCTGGCATTATCACTATGGACAAATCACTTAATCTTTCTCCTTCAGTTTCTTCATTGATAAAATGGGAAGAATTGTTGTGTTAATACGTTACAGGATGGGTTGTGACTCAAATGAGATAAGCTATTTGAAAGGACTATATAAATATCATTTATAATCATATTTTAAAAGTGTTTTGATACCCTTTTAAAATATTATAATTGTTTCCCAATATATCTGCACATAAAAGCCACTCTTGAAACAAAGGAAAACAGTTGAATAAAATTAAGTGACAGTGACCATGTTTAATTGCCTCTGCAGTTCTCTATGTCTCTACTGAGAGGAGGTAAATATACATTCTCTGTCCTTCAAGACTGGAAATGATCATCTGAATTCAGCATTTTTTTTAGCCTTTAGCATAATTTTCATGCACATTATTATAGTCATTGTGTATAATGAGCTCCTGGTTCTGCTTTTTTAACTTGGCATAAATTGTATTGGCTTTTAAAATTTTTACCTAACGCCTGTTTACCTAAGAGCTTGACTGTGTGGATCACAATGAAATGTGGCAAGTCCTCTAAGAGATAGGAACACTACTTCATCTCCTGAGGATCCTATATGTAGGCCAAGAAGCAACAGTTAGAAGCAAATGTGGAACAACTGATTGGTTTAAGGTTGGAAAAGAAGTATAACAAGGCTGTAAATTATCACCTTATTTATTCAACTTATATGCAGAGTACATTGTGCAAAATACTAAGCTGGATGAATCAAAAGCCAGAATTAAGGTTGCCAGGAAAAATAGCAACACTCTCATATGCAGATGATACCACTCTGCTGGCAGAAGGTAGAAAAGAATTAAGAATCCTCTTGATGAGAGTAAGGAAAAGCTGGCTTGAGACTTAACAGCCAAAAAACTCAGATCTTGGCAACTGGAATCAACACTTCCTGGCAAATAGAGAAAAAAATGGAAGCAGTGTTATATTCTATATTCTTGGGCTCAAAGATTACAGCAGCCATGAAATTAAGACGTGCTCCTTGGAAGGAAAGATATGGCAGCTCTAAAATGCAGAGATATCACTTTGCTGACAACGGTCTACATAGGTTTTTCCAGTAGTAATACCAATAGAAATACAATATTTCCAGTAGAAATAGATGCAATACATGGCTATCAGAGCTGCACTATAAAGAAAGCTGATAACAAAGAATTGTCTTAAACCAGTTCCAATTGTTCACTGAAGAAAACCATATACACCCAGAGAGAGGGATATGAAATAGGGACCACAACATAACATTTTCATGATCTCTATTGATGTTTGCTTGCATTGTGTTTCCTTTCTCTGATTTTCTTTTTTTTCTTGTAGATAGGATTTTTCTTGCACAACTAGTCAAGTATTTCAACATTATTAACATGTAGTGGACTTCCTGCCATCTAGGGGAGGGGAGGGGACTGGGGGTAAAAGTTGTAATGGAAAGCTTTGTAAAGATCAATGCTGGGGAACTACCCATACATATGTTATACAAATAAAAAGCTTTAATAAAAAAAAAAGAAAGAAAGCTGATCAAGACTTTTGAATTATGGTGCTAAAAAAGACTTTTGAGAGTCCTTTGGAGAGCAATGGAACCAAATAAGTCAATATTTAAATTAATTCAGGCTATTCACTGGAAAGTCAAATACTGACCCCTAAGTTTAAATACTTTGGTCACATAATGGGAAAATGGGACTCAGTGGAAGAGATCCTGATGCTGGGAAAAATTAAAGACAAAAAGAAAAGAGGATAGCGGAAAATGAAGTGGATAGATGGTCTCATGAAAACAATGAACCTGAATCTTATATGTAATAAGAGTGTGAAAAATTATGATTTTCATATTTGTATATATAATGAATATACTAATAATTTAGATTTATCACAATCTGTCTTGGGAGTCAGAAACTCACAATGCAGCTTAAAATTATCAATCATTCTGACAAAGGATATATTTTTATACTATAATGTACCTGTGTACAATAAATGAAGCAAATCGAGAATTACAAAAAAACTGTCCCCATCACAGAACTCTGGTTCTGTGCTCTTGAAAAGAGGTGGTCACTACCCTCAAGATATGAAACAAAGAATTGTAGTATTGTCTTCCATTCATGGGAGGATCATGGGTAACTGCTCAATCCCTGGAAATGGTTGTATTATAATCTACCTTCCTCTTCCCTTTCCACTTATAATTTGTATATAAAATCTTTACTTTTCCTGCAATAGATAGAGGTCTCCTGTCCAGGACAGCTTTCAGTTTGCAAACTGTATTCCTCACTCTGAAAGTGGTTAATTAAACCACTACTTGATCTCTAAAAACCAGTCTCTAGGCCTGCTTTGTATAGCTCTAGCTATTCACAGTTTAGAGACCAATCCAGTAAAATTCTGATACCAAGAGCAACATTGATGATCAACTATGAATGATTTAGTTCCTCTCAGTTTGTTTGTTTTTTTCAGGATACTGTATTTTACTTCAAACAAAAAGACACTGACTTAACCTCAATTAATAGTTCCTAAAAAAAGGTTCCAATTGTATAGCATTTTTTTCTTCCATTTTAAGCACATTTCCATATTAGTCATAGTCATGAAAAATCAGAACAAAAGGGAGAGACCATGAGGTGAAAAGCAAGCAAACAAAAAAAGATGAAAATAGTATGCTACAATCCACATTCAGTGTCCATAGTTCTCTCTCTAGATGCAGATGGCATTTTCTATCTCAAGTCTATTAGAATTGTCTTGGACTGTTGTATTGTTGTATTATAGTTGATCATCACACAATCTTTTGAACTCAGGTCCTACTGACTTCAGGGCTAGTGCTCTATCCACTGCACCACCTAGCTGCCCCCATCACACAATCTTTTTATTACTGTTCACAATGTTCTCCTGGTTCTGTTCACTTCACTCAGCATTAGTTAGCTCATGTAAATCTTTCCAGGTTTTTCTGAAATCAGCCTGTTCTTTGCAGATAGAACAATAATATTCCATTTCATGCATATACTGTAACTTCTTCAGCCATTGCCCAATTGATGGTAATCCACTTAACTTTCAATTCCTTGCCACCTCAAAAAGAGCCGCTACAAACATTTTTTCACATATGCTCCTCTCAGTATTACAATGATCCAAGACAATTGCAAAAGTCTCATAATGGAAAATGCCATCCATATCTAGAAAAAGAACTGATGAAATCTGAATATAGATCAAAGCATATTATTTTCACTCTTTATTTTTTGTGGTTTTTTCTTTGGCAAACTATAATTTTTTAAACAAACTGTTTCTTCTTTTACAACATGACTAATAATGGAAATATGTTGTACATGATTGCACATACATAACCTATATTCAATTGCTTACTGTCTTGAAAAGGGGAAAGGGAAAGGAGGGAAGGAGAAAATTTGGAACTCAAAATCTTATAAAATGAAGGTTCAAAATTGTTGTTACATTTAATTGGGAAAAATTAAGTATTATTTTTTAAAAATAAAAGAAAATGTTTTAAGGAAATTGTTCATTATCTGTGACTATGTATCTATTGGTTCTTCAATTACTCCATAGATCAAGAATCTAAGGCCTAGAGAGAAAAAAATAACTGGTCCCAGTCACACAAATTTTAAGCAATGCCAGGATTCAAATCTGATTGCAGATCCAACCTAAATCCAATATGCCCTGAAAAGGAAGGAGAAGGAAAGAGAAGGTACAAAGAACTTTGGAGCTTGGTGGCTTCCCCCACCTACCCATCCATACTGCAGGCCCAGAGGGTAATAACACAATCATTGATTTATAAGTTACTTAGCCACTGGACCTATATACCCTAGCACTTAGCACAATGTCTGTCATATAGTAAACATTTAATTTTATTGACTGACTGATCGGTTGATAAGAATTTGAGTTTGGTCACTGATTTCAACAATAGGAGTGTATTTCATCTCTTACCTCATTTATAATCAGGGAGTCCTCAGGCTGAAGGCTATAAAGCCAAAAAAGAAGGGAACACTATGGATATGGGGACAGAAAGCTTAATCTATGTAAGAGTTTCTCCTTACTCGCCACTGAATAAAGTGAGAGCCATATCCCTCTAGGTCAAGCCATACACTCACCACCAATGATCAATTTTTGCCAATGATTATTTTCTTTTCCCTATGCTAGGAACAGAGTTGTGCAAAGGTCTCATTCCATTCCACATACTAAAAATCTGCAGATCTGCCCAATAGGTGGTTGTCAAGGATGATCTCCTTGGGGTCCATCCCAATGGCCCAGCCAATGCACTCCTGAGTGATTACCTCCCAGTACCGCTATCCCAAGGAGAAGTCTTGACAACACAAGAGCTGGTTATTTTGGAACCTCTCTCAACTTTCAGGGTAGAATTGTCGATGCTATGACAGTCACTTTCTGATAGTTTTTTGACACCTCCAGATAATAGGAGGAAGTTCTTGAGTCAAAGTTTGGAAGGATGGAACCTGAAGAAGAGGTTAAAAATATAGCAACTTTTGATTATCGCTAATCAATTAATAAATTAACCAACATCTCTTAAGCACTTTGTTGTTGTCTGTTCCTTGTTCTTGAAGAAGACCATGACCTCAAGGAAGTGATGCCATAATAAAGAAGTGAATTGAATTTGAGTAAGATAGGGTTGTACAAGGTCACCAGCCTCACTTTCTCCTCTGGAACTATCTGGGTTCCAGCAGGTAACACTGTACTATGTGCTAGGGATACATGGTCCTTATCCTCAAGTAACATTCATTTGCATTTCTCTGATCAATAGTGATTTGGAGCACCTTTTCATATGATTAGAAATAGTTTCATTTTCTTCATCTGAAAATTGTCTGTTCATATCTTTTGACCATTTATCAATTGGAGAATGGCTTGAATTCTTATATGTCTGAGTCAAGAACATGTTCACACATAAGTAAATAAAAATAAAGATAATTATTTCATTGGACAAAAGGGAGGAAACAAGCATTTATTTTGTACTTACTATGTGCCAGAGACTGTTCTAAGTGCTTTACAAAGATTTGATTCTCACAATAACTCTACAAAGGAAATGTTATGATCCCATTTTACAAATAGGAAACCAATGAAATCAGAGGTTCAGTTATTTGCCATGGTAACACAACTAGTGAGTGTCTGAGGCCAGATTTGAACAGGTCTAACTGACCTCTAGTCCAGTCCTTTGTGAACCATAGTTTTTTCCTAGCTGACATAAGAAACTCTCAGGGCAAGGGAATGCCCTCTATTAGTGCTGGCCAGTTCAGTACCTTCTTTGGACTTACAACATTAAGAAGTTAGTTAGAACTCTTTGCAGGGTCCTATAGCTAATATTTGTCAAATGTGGGATTCAAATTCATCTCTTCTGACTCCAAATGTATTGCTCATGCTTAGGCTCAAATTAAAGTAAATCAGCACTCTCTGGGCAAAGGCCAAATGATGGAAGGATTTAGTGGTCCATAAGCATGCTAGGTGGCAAGAGGAAGTCCAGGATCATGAGATAGTACGGTATAGTGCTAGACTTGGAGTCAGGATGATCAGGATTCATATCTAACCTGGTCTGAATATGCAACCATTGGCAAGTTGTTTGATTTTTCTAAGTGCTAGTTTTTCATCTATAAAATGGAAATAATAACTGCTCTCTAATCCCAACAGGATTATTGTAAGACTCATATTAGATAACATGCAAATTCTTTATAATTTTAAAGTAATATGAACCTTAACTTATTATTATGATTATGATCTCATTACTATATTATTATTGCTTTTACCATAGATAAATTACCCTTCATGAGGCAGCAAGATGGCACAGGGGATGGGGCATAGAGGATGGAGCACAGGGCCTGGAATCAGGAAGAACTATGTTCAGATTCAGTCTCAGCTGTGTGATCCTAGGCAAGTCATTTTACTGCTGCTATTTTCCTCAGCTATGAAATAGGTAACATAATAGCATTTATCTTCCTGGGGTGTTGTAGGGGTTTTTTTTGTAATTCTATGTATTTTAGAATTTTATGCACTTAAAAACATTATTCTGAGGAGGAATTCATAGGCTTCTGACTGAGGGGCAAGATTGCCAAAATCAGTCCATGACACCAAAAACATCAAGAACTCTTGTTCTATGGATTCCTTTTTTATAATTGTCCAACTTTTTTTTTTAAAGGATGCACTTATTTTATTTTTTTAATTAGGTTATTTGCTTCTCAAAGGCAGGGACTATTTCATATTTGGTTTTATAGTTCCAGTACTTAGCACAGTGCCTGGCACATAATATATATTTGATAACTGGTTGTGGAAGTTAATTTGTCTTGCCACTTCACAACAAAGTAAATTCCCTGAAAACAGTTCATTAAAACTACCTTTTTTCTTTTTTTAAATTGTTTTCTTTTTTCTGGTTATATATGTACATTTATTTTTTATACACATTTCCTTATGAATCACGTTGGGAGAGAAAAATCAGAACAAAAAGGAAAAGCTGCAAGAGAAAAAAAACAGAAGAAAAAGAAAAAAAGGAACATAGCATATATTGATTTACATTCAGTTAAAACTATATAATAGGAAAATCAAACCATAACATTTTCCATATTTGTTAAAAATTCATCTAAAACGATGATTCAATTCAGCTAAACAAACATTTGTCTAATGCCTGCCTAGTAAGAGCAAACCTCTATGCTAGCCAGGCTTGGTGGAATTAAGAAAAATAAAAAATAAAGTCCCTATCTTCAAGGACCTTACATTCTGCTAAGATATTAAGTATGTATATGTGTAAATACAAAGTCTATAGAATATGATACAAACTCATTTCAGAGGAAAAACCCAAAAGAGATAACAGCTGGAAAAGTCTTCACTTAGCAGGTGGCACCTGTAAAGTAAGCTACATTTCTAGAGGGAGCTTTGGAAGAAGAGAGTATGCCAGACTTAGAGACAGCTTGGGCAAAAAGCCTAGGAAGATTAACGTGGTTCATTGTTCACTCAATTTGATCTTAGACTCTATGCAGAAACTGTTCAACAGCCATTCTTTTTTTTCTTTCAATTTTTATATTTTATATTTTATTTTTAATTAAATGTAAAAACATTTTTACATTCTTTTTTTTTAATTTTGAGTTCTTTCTCTGGAGGTGGATGGCATTTTTCTTTTTATTTTTTTTGGTCAGATTAGAAAAAAAAATAAACTAAAGTAGTGAGATTATGAGGATGCAGAAACTCTGTTGCAAGATGGTTGGTGGGATTACAATTGTTGCAAACATTTTTAAAGAAGTAATATGGCAATATAATATACAATAAGATTTTCCAACTAACTATAACTTTGTCCTCAGCAATTTAATTGTTAGGACTTTATCATAAAAAATGTAATAGAACACATAAAAGGTCCTGCCAGAGATATTAATAGATTTACAAAGTATTAGTTTACTATATTTATTTGGAAAATTGAAAAAATCCCCCAAACAAATATATCTAAAGGAAGTATAAATGAATAAATTATTATACATTAATGGAATGGAATGTTACAATGCCATAAAATGACAGTTTTGAGTCAAGGAAATATGATGTTAACTATGTAAAGTGATATTAGATTAAGATAACCAGACTTATATAGTTATATTTCAACATATATAATATGTATATATACATATACATGTATGTGTGTGTTTATATACATATACAAATATAGCCAAAAGTAACAGAACTTCATATAGAAGAGACATATAGCAGTTACATATTTTTATTTACTTGAGTTTTTTAATTATTTTTAATAGTATTTTATTTTCTAGATATATTTAAAGATAGTTTTCAAAATTCATTTTTATTTTTTCTCTATTTTCTTTTTTTATTAAAGCTTTTTTATTTATAAAACATATGCATGGATAAATGTTCTACACTGACCCTTGCAAAACCTTCTGTTCCAAATTTTTCTCTCCTTTCCCCCACTCTCTCCCATAGATGGCAGGTAGTTCAATACATGTTAAATATCAACATTCATTTTTAAAAGACTTTGTGTTCCAGATTTTTCTTCTTCCTTCCTTTACTTCCTTTCGCCAAAAAGTAAGCAATCCGATATAGAGTAAATATTTGCAATTCTTTTAAACATATTTTCACTTTTGTCACATTGTACAATAAAAATAAGACCAAAAGAAAGAAAACCACGAGAAAGAAAAAAAACAAGCAAAAAATGAAAATACTTTGATCCACATTCAGTGTACACAGTTCCCTCTCTCTGGATGCAGAGGGCATTTTCCATCCCAAATCTATTGGAATTGCTTTGATATTGAGAAGCTCCAAGTCCTTCACAGGTGATCATCACATAATTTTGTTTTTACAGTATACAATACTCTCTCTGTTCTGCTCTTTTCACTCAGCATTAGTTCATGTAAGTCTTTCTAGGTTTTTCTGAAATTAGCCTGTTCATTATTTCTTATATAACAATAACATTCCATTACATTCAAATACCACAACTTGTTTAGCCATTCCCCAACTGATGAGCATCCACTCAATTACCAGTTTCTTGCCACTACAAAAAGGGCTGCTACAAATATCTTTGCACATGTGGTGCTTTCCTCTCTTTTATTATGTCTTTGGCATACAAAGCCATTAGTGAGACCACTGAATCAATGAGTATGTACAGTTTTACAGCCCTTTGGGCAAAGTTCCAAATTGTTCTCCAGAATAGTTGGATCATTTCACAACTCCACCAACAACGTATTGATGTCCCAGATTCCCCATATTCCCTTTAATATTCATCATTATCTTTTCTTGTCATTTAGCCAATCTGAGAAGTATGAGGTGATATCACAGAGTTGTCTTAATTTGTATTTCTCTAACCGATAATGATTTAGAGCACTTTTTCATCTGACTATAAATGGCTTTAATTTCTTCATCTGGAAATTGTCTGTTCATATCCTTTAACCTTAGCAATTGGGGAATAACTTGTATTCTTATAAATTCAAGTCAATTCTCTATATATTTTAGAAATGAGGGCTTTCTCAGAAATACTGGTTGTAAAAATTGTTTCCCAGGTTTCTGATTCCCTTCTGATCTTGGCTAAATTGGTTTTGTTTGTGTAAAACCTTTTAAATTTAATGTAATCAAAATTAGGTGGTAGATGGCATTTTTTATTGAGTCCTTTGGAATTATCTTAGATCATTGTATTTCTGAGAATAGCTGTTATCATTGCATAATGTTACTATTACTGTATACACTGTTCTCCTGCTTCTGATCACTTTACTTTGCATCAGTTTATGTAAGTCTTTCCATGGTTTTTTAAAAGCATTCTGCTGGTCATTTTTTATAATATAATAGTATTCTATCACAATCATATACCACAATTTATTCAGCCATTTCCAATTGATGGGCATCCCCTCAATTTTCAATTCTTTAACATCACAAAAAGAACTGATATAAATATTTTTGTACTCATAGGCTCTTCCCATTTTTAAAAATCACTTCTGGATACAGACTTAGTTGCGGTTTTGCTGGTTTAAAAGTCAGCAATCATTCTTAATCTACCTTCCAGAGATGGCTCTGGAGGGGAAAGTGAGGCAGGTGACCTTGCCCAGCCCTTCCTCACTTCAATGCAATTCATTTGTATATCATGGCATCATCTTCCTCATGCCATGGTCCTCTTTGAGAAAGAAGGACAAACAACAACAGCATTTATTAAGTGCCCTCTATGTGCCAGGCACTATGCTAAGTACTTTACAAGGTACTTCAAGATAATCCTGAGGGCAGCTAGGTGGCACAGTGGATAGAGCACCAGCTCTAAAGTCAGGAGGACCTGAGTTCAAATCTGGTCTCAGACACTTAACATTTCCTAGCTGTGTGACTCTGGCCAAGTCACTTAACCTCAGTTGCCTCAGGGGGAAAAAAAGATAATCTTGGAGGTAGGTTCTATTATCATCTCTATTTTATAGTTGCTTTGTTGTTTGTTGATTTTTTTTACAAAGTGATTGAAGATAAATGACTTGGCTGAGGACACACAGCTAGGAGGAAGCCTTATGTGTCTGAGGCCAAATTTGAATTCAAATCTTCCTAATTTTAGATCCAGTTTTCTATCTACTGAGTCATCTAGCTGCCTCTCCACCAAATTTATAAAAGCCTACACTATCCTCTATTCCCAGATGGTCTCCCATCTAAGTACTAACCAGGTCTGGTTCTACTCAGCTTCTGAAATCAGACAAAATTGGATAAGATTGAGTACAATCAAGGTAGTGTGGCTCTAGGCCTGAGCCACTTTGCTATATTATATGATCAGCTAAGCTCAAGAGCCAAGAATTCCAGTGCCCCCTATACCACTGGATCTGTCTTCAGACCAGTCATCATTCAGAGGAAAGGGCCTACCATCTCTATCTACTGACTACCTATCACTCACAGGGAAGACAAATCATCCTTGTCAAAGTAACATGACACCTGAGGTAGAGAAGAAAGCTTCATGTGCCAGGTGTGTCAGACTACTGACTTAACTACCACATTCACACATATCACAACATAAAGTTTAAAATAAAAAACAGGATTGAAAAATGAGCAAACAAACAGCAACAAAAAGAATCTGACCATCAAAAGCTATTCTGATACAAAGGAAGCTCAAGATACAAACTTAGAAGAATTCAATAATGTGAAAACATCTACAAGCAAATCCTCAAAGAAAAATTCAGATTGGATACAAGACTTACAAGAATTCCTAGAAGTGCAAAAGAATTTTTATGATTTTAAAAATTAAATATGAAAAGTAAAAGAAAAAAGAAAAGTAGAGGAAAATTGGGAAAGGAAATTAGAACAATGCAAATAAATATGAAGAGAGTATTAAGAGCTTAGTAATACAGGCAAAATGACTGTATTACCAAAGAAAATGACTCTTCAAAAAGAAAAATCGGCCAAATGGAAAAAGAAGTACAAACTCTAGGCATTTTCAATGGTTGTCCCCCATGCTTGGAGTTCTTTCCATAATCACCTCTACCTCTGGGCTTCCCTGGATTCCTTGAAAATTAAGATAAGTTAAATGAAAGCCAACAGTTCCTTGAGGCATTAAGAAATAACAAAATGAAGTCAAAGGAATGAAAAAATAAAATAAAGTATAAAATATCTCATTGGAAAACAACTGTCCTAAAAAAATAGATTGAGGAGAGATAGTTTAAGAATTATTAAACTACATTACTGAAAGTAACGATTAAGAAAAAGAGCTCAGATATCATATTTCAAGAAATTATAAAGGAAAGCTGACCTGATTTTTTTTTTTTTTTTTTTTTTTTTTGCTTTTTGCTGAGGCAATTGGGGTTAAGTGACTTGCCCAGGGTCACACAGCTAGGAAGTGTCTGAGACCAGATTTGAACTCAGGTCCTCCTGACTTCAGGGCTGGTGCTCTAACCACTGCGCCACCTAGCTGCCCCCCTGACCTGATATTTTAGAAGCAGAATGCAAAATAGACATTGAAAGAATCCACTCATCACCCAAAATAGATCCCAAAATTAAAATTCTCAGGAATATTATAGCTAAATTCCATAGTTCTCGGATCAAGGAGAAAATCCTAAAAGCAGCCAGAAAAAAGCACAAATATCATGACGTGACAATCAGGATTATCCAAGATTTAACAGGAACTACAAAAAAGAGGATTGAACAGCTTTCAGTATGATATTCTAGAAGACAAAGGAGCTAGGATTACAATTGAGAATAACCTACTTTCAAGTATTCCTGATGAAAAGCCTAGCTTTAAACATAAAATTTGACTTTCAAACACAAGGCTCAAAAGAAATAAAAGAAAAAAAAAAGGCAAGTATGAGTGAGAATAAGAAACTTAGTAAGATTAAACATATATTTCATATATATTTATATATGGGAAGATGATCCATGTAACCATTTAAAATTACTATGGACTATTGTTGTGAGTAGAAATTCTATGAGACAAAGTTCTAGGTTATAAGTTAATTTATTAAGTGGGTCAGTCAATCATTAAATTAATGATCAGTGATTTATTAATCAAAGATGAGAAAGGGAAACTTAAACATCTTAATTCAGGTGTATTCATTTCAACAGGAAATTCCCCTGACACGAAACTCAACCCTGATTGGTAGACATTTAATGAGAGGATTCATTGGAAATCTTCACCACCTCCCAATCACTTCATCATAGAGGGGGGCAGGGAGGTCAGCTGAGAATGTGACCTGATTATGAGATATGAACCCCTCAGCAATCTGGGCACCCTGATCAGATTCTCTCTAATTTGGTTTTTCCTTCATGAGCTGGGTCACTCGAAATTCTACTGAAGAGGAACAAGAAAGGACCAAAACCAAAGTGGATCCTGTTTATGCTGTAGACAGAAATCAGGTTCACAATTGGGAAGGACCCAGCCCAGATACTTTGAGAAGAGCTGAAATGCTTCTAACATTTTTTAGCTAGGGAGATGCTCCACTCTAAGCAAGCCTTTTTACAAAGAAGGGGATGTTGCAAATTATTAACAATCAAATGGTACAACATTAAAATTAATTTCTCTCATTATAAATACTTGTAAGTCTACCTGCAAAAACATACCCAGAAACTATATGAACATAATTTTAAAAAAACTTTTCACACAAATCTAAAGACATATCTAAACAATTAGAGAAATATTAATTATTTATAGTAATTGCATTTTAATTGCAATTTACACTTGCTATTTTACCTAATGGCAATTTTACCTAAATTAGTTTACTTAATCAGTGTCATACCAATCAGACTATCAAAGACTTAATTTATAGATCTAGGAAAAAAAAAGAATAATAAAATCCATGTGGAAGAACAAAAGATCAAGAATTGCAAGCAAATCAATGGAGAAAAAATGTGGAAAGTAGTCTAATAGGGCCAGATTTCAAATTGTATTACAAAACAGTAATCATCAAAACAATATGGTACTGGCTAAAACCAGTGGAATAAATTAGGTATACAATATACAGAAGTAAATAACCTTAGTAGTCTAGTGTTTGATAAACCCTCCAAGTTTTTGGAGGAAGAACCCACTATTTAATAAAAATCGCTGGGACATGTAGAAAGAAGTATGGCAGAAACTGGACATAGGCCAACATCTCACATGGTGTACCAAGATAAAATAAAAATGAATATATGAGTTAGACATAAAGGATGATATCGTAAATAAATTAGGGGAGCCCTGAAAAAAAATTACCTCTCTCTGATCTGTGTATAAGGGAATATTTTATGACCAAACAAAAGATAGAGATGGGAGATAAAATGGATCATTTTGATTCCATTAAATTAAAAGGGAGTTGCACAAATAAAACCAATCCAGACAGAATTGGAAAGAAAGAAGAAAATTGGGGATGGGTGGAGAGTTATAGCAAATTTCTCTGATAAAGATTTTATTTCTCAAATATATAGTGAAGTGAGCTAAATTTATGAAAATAAGAACCACTCCCCAAGTGATAAATGGTCAAAAGATATGAATGAGTAATTTTCAGAAGAAATAAAATTTCTCAATAAACACAAGAAAAAAAATTAAATCAATAATAATTAGAAAATAAGGTAACTGAGGTTCTACCTTCTTCCTTCAAATTGGCTATTGTGGCAGAAAAGAAAAATGACAAATGCTGAAGGGCATAGGGAAAAACAGGGATACTAATGCATATTTAGTGGACTTGTGAATTGGAAAACTAGGACAATCTGGAACTGTGCTCAAAGGGCTATAAAATTTTGCATTACCTTTCAACTCAGCAATACCATCTACTAGATCTGTATTCCAAAAAGATCAGAGAAAAGGGAAAGTACTTATAAATACAAAATATTTATCACAATTCTTTTTGTGGTGGCAAAGAATTGAAAATTAAGGGGAGCCTATCAATTGAGGAATGGCTGAGCAAAATTTTATATGATTGTGATGGACTACTATAGTGCTGTAATAAAATGATGAGCAGGTGGAGTTCAGAAAAACCTGAAAAAACTTACATGAACTGATCCCGGGTGAAATGAGCAGAATCAGAGCATTATTTACAGCAACAGCAATATTGTTATCATGATCAACCGTGAATGATTCAGCTACTCTGCAATACAATGATTCACAACAATTCTAAAGGACCTATAATGAAAAATGCTATTCACCTCCAGAGAGAGAACTGATGAACTAATGGTGGAAACATTTTTTCCACTTTCCTTATTTTTCTTTTCTTTTTTTTTTTTCAAAATGTTGAATGGGTATCATATTACTTGTATTTTCAATGGGTGGGTGAGGGGTTAGAAATAGAAAGAGGATTTGGACCTCAAAATTTTTTAAAACTAATGTTAATTTTGTTTTTCCTAATAGAAGGGAAAAATTATTGGGTGTTTCAAAACAAACAAACAAACAAACCCAAAAACTGTGTTTCTCCTATGGAAATATTTTTAAAATTCCTTTTAATTCCTTCCTATTTAGTGAAAATATTAATTTAATCAGGATCTGGTACACACACAAACCCTTCTAGCTTGTTTAGCTAATATAGCTTCTGCACAAGGAGAAGTAGGGAAGGCTGCTTTTGATGGAATTGTGATGATCTGTAAGGGAAATACAAGGAAGATACTGTGGAGCACACACAACCTTTTTTTTTTTTTTTTTTTTTTTTACTTGTTGATTTTTAACTTTTAATTTTTTAACTGTTTTTACTCTAGTAACTATATAATTAGGAAAGGCTTTGTTTTTGTTTTGTTTGTTTGTTTTTTCAATTGACCATACATGTGGAACTTGGAGTGTCTCAAAACTGCCTATTTTGGTTGGCCATTTTTGACCATTTTTGCCTTTATTCAGTGACTTATTTTGCTTATAATAGTCAATGAGACAGTATGTTGCAAGAGGGGAGGACATGGGGCCCTCTCCACTCCAAGGCCATGAGGCATATGAAAAGACCCCAGTCATTGCCTTCTATGTTTGTTCTTTTTCCTTTTGAGGTGAAAGATTTGAGATGCTAACCTCATGAGTTTGAGGAGGTAGTCTGACATTCAGGGATTTATTCCACAGTCTATGTTTCAGAATCAGTAAAGCTTTAATGGAATGAGAAGTGACCTTATGGCCCTAGGCCAGCAGAAACTCAGATAAAAAAATCATTAGCTAGTCATACTACCTCTGGATATGGAACTGAAGTAGGACTGAACATGATTCTGAGCCTTCTCCCCTCACCCAGAGACTAATGTGATGAAAGGAAGTAAATGTCGACATGGTTCTTGAAAATAATTAATCCCTTTGTAAAAGTCAATTAATGTAAGTGATTTAATAAAATTGGAGTATTAGTCACCACTACCTAACAATGGAAAGAGGATAGGCTGTGGGAGCTCAAGCTGATTGATGGAGTAGAGAAAAGAAACACTTTATTCCAAAGGTAGAACCCAAAGAAGAGGTAGCTGGCCTCGCTTCAAAAGAGAAGATAGTTTAAGTCTATTATATAGTATGTGACATTTAGAAATAATCTCAGGGCAGCTAGGTGGCACAGTGGATAAAGTACCAAACCTGAAGTCAGGAGGACCTGAATTTAAATCTGGCCTCAAACACTTAAAACACTTCCTAGCTGTGTGACCCAGGGCAAGTCACTTAACCCCAATTGCCTCAGCAATAAATAAATAAATAAGAAATAATCTCTAATTTGTCTAAAACCCTTTCTAGACTATTACCTTTAGAAAGTAATAGAAGGTCAAGAACAAAGGCTTAAGGGAAATGGGTCTACAGTGTTAGACCTGATGTCAGAAGGAAGATCTGGCTTCATATCCTGGTTTTACTCCAAATGACTAACATCCATAGTAAGGGACAACAATGAGATTTGAACCAGATCTGTTCCCTGCATAAAGCTGCTTCCCAAGAGACTAGATGCAGGCAAAATGGAAGAGAAATATCAATCTAAGGAATATTAAAGAAAAAATATTCATATTATATTCTGCATTTTAGGTACAAGTCTGCCAGAAATTTTTTTAATTGAAGCTTTTTATTTTCAAAATATATGCAAGGCATGAACTGATGCTGGGTGAAATGAGCAGAACCAGGAGATCATTATACATAGCAACAACAATATTACATGATGATCAATTCTGATGGACATGGCTCTCTGCAACAAAGAATTGTCTCAAACTCAGTTCCAATTGTTCAGTGAAGAAAGCCATATACACCCAGAGAGAGGGAAATGAAATATGGACCACAATGTAACATTCTCATGATCTCTATTGATGTTTGCTTGCATTGTGTTTCCTTTCTCTGATTTTCTTTTTTTTCTTGTAGATAGGATTTTTTTTGCACAACTTGTCAAGTATTTTAACATTATTAACATGTAGTAGACTTCCTGCCATCTAGGGGAGGGGAGGGGACTGGGGGTAAAATTTGTAATGGAAAGCTTTGTAAAGATCAATGCTGAGGAACTACCCATACATATGTTATACAAATAAAAAGCTTTAATAAAAAAAACATATATATATATGCAAGGACAATTTTTCTACATTGACCTAGGCAAAATCATGTGTTACAATTTTCTCCCCCTTCTCCCTAACCCCTCCTTTAGATGGCAAGTAATCTAATATATCTTAAATACAGTAAAAATACATGTATATAAAATATAGACATACATATTTATACAATTATCTTGCTACACAAGAAAAATCCAATCAAAAAGGAAGAAAAAAGAGAAAGAAAATAAAATTCAAGTAAACAACAACAAAAGAAGTGAAAATGCCATGTTGTAATTCACACTCAGTTCCCACAGTCTCTTCTCTGGGTGTAGGTGGCTCTCTTCATCACAAGATCATTGGAACTGGCCTAAATCATCTCATTATTGAGAAGAGCCACATCCATCAGAATTGATCATCATATAATTTTGTTGTTGCCATGTATAGTGATCTCCTGGTTCTGCAAATTTCACTTAACATCAGTTCATGCAAGTCTCTCCAGGCCTCTCTGAAATCATCCTGCTGGTCGTTTCTTACAGAACAATAATATTCCATAACATTCATATACCATAATTTATTCATCCATTCTCCAACTGATGGGCATCCACTCAGTTTCCAGTTTCTTGCCACTACAAAAAGGGCTGCCACAAATATTCTTGCATATGTGGGTCCCTTTCCCTCACTTAAGATCTCTTTGGGATATAGGCCCAATAGAAACACTGCTGGGTCAAAGGATATGCACAGTTTAATAGCCCTTTGAGCATAGTTCCAGATTGCGCTCCAGAATGGCTGGATCAGTTCACAATTCCACCAACAATGCATTAGAGTCCCAGTTTTCCCACATCCCCTCCAACATTCATGATTATCTTTTTGTGTCATCTTAGCCAATCTGAGAGGTGTGTAGTGGTACCTCAGAGTTGTCTTAAATAGTGATTTAGAACATCTTTTCATATGACTAGAAATGGTTTTAATTTCTTTGTATGAAAATTGTCTATTTGTATCCTTTGACCATTTGTCAATTGAAGAATGGCTTGAATTCTTATAAATTTGAGTTAATTCTCTATATATTTTAGAAAAGAGGCTTTTATCAGAAGTCTGAAATGTAAAAATGTTTTCCCAATTTATTGCTTCCCTTCTAATCTTGTCTGCATTAGTTTTATTTGTACAGAACTTTTTAACTTATATGTAATCAAAATTATTTATTTTGTGTTCAGTAATGAGCTCCAGTTCTTCTTTGGTCACAAATTTCTTCCTTCTTCACAGATCTGAGAGGTAAACTATTCTATGTGCTTCTAATTTCCTTATAATATCACTCTTTATGTCTAAATCACGAACCCATTTTGACCTTATCTTGGTATATGGTGTTAGGTGTGAGTTAATATCTAGTTTCTGCCATACTAGTTTCCAATTTTTCCAGCAGTTTTTATCAAATAGTGAGTTCTTAATCCAAAAGCTGGGGTGTTTCGGTTTGTCAAACAGTAGATTACTATAGTCATTGACTATTTTGTCCTGTGAACCTAACCTCTTCCACTGATCAACTACTCTGTTTCTTAGCCAATACCAAATGGTTTTGATGAATACTGTTTTATAATATAGTTTTAGGTCTGGCACAGCTAGGTCACCTTCATTTCTGTCAGAAATTTTTTAAAAATTAATTTAACATTAATCTAAATCAAAGCATTTCAGCTTTGAGAGAGAAATGTTCTATCTGAAATGGTTACCCACTTTTCATGTCTTCCTAAGACAATTTGAAGTAACATTTATAGGTATCTTGAACATAATATATTGAAATGCAGATTGGGGTCAATTTTATAAAATCGTAGTCACTACTCAGTTCATTTCTTGACAATGCCCCTAAATTAATCTCCTGTTGTAAGCAAAGGGAACTTTTCTAATATTAATACCTTAATCTCTTCAGAATGTGAAATACAATGATTTTAGGTGGAGATATTTTGTTGTTGTAATCTAGGTCAGGAAGATAGATTTTAAATCACATTTCTGCCCCTTAGCCCCTAACTACTTAGGAAAGTCCCTGGAATAAAATATTTCACTTTCTTAGCCTTTGTTTCCTTATTTGTAAAATGAGATTGGAAAAATTAATTTCTATACTTTCTTCTGAATTGATCATCAAATAGCTTTTTTGGAATTCAGTTTAAAAGGTTCCTAATGGTGGTGGGGGCAGCTAAGTGGCGCAGTGGATAGAGCACCACCTCTAAAGTCAGGAAGATCTGAGTTCAAATTTGACCTCAGACACTTAATACTTTCCTAGCTATGTGACTCTAGGCAAGTCATTTAACCCCAAATGCCTTAGCAAAAAACCCAAAAAAACAAAAATAAAAGATTCCTAATGGGAAGGATATAGTATATTGTCTAGCAGTCCTTTATCTAGCATCCAGGAACTTTAAAAAAACGATAGATAAATATCTATATTTTAATATAATTGGTTTCTTTTGTAAGCCTAGATATTTTTCATGCATTTAAAAACATGATTCTGAGGACAGGTGCATAGGTGCACCAGGTTGCCAAGCGAATGACACTCACTCACAAAGAACCTCTGGTATAGGAGAAAGAGTCTGACCCAGGATTTAAGAGAACAGGCTGTGATCCTAAATCTGTAATCCACTAATTGTGTGACTAGGAAAATCACTAGCCCACTCTATACTTCCCAGCTCTAGTTAGAAAGATCTAGGAGCTGCTCTGGACTACAGTAGATAATTCTAGGAAATAAAGGGAGAAAAATTGCCAGACTCCAATATTACTCTTTCTAACCTAGTAAGCAGGCTCTGCAGAATCATGGAAAGTTCACTGGCTTTGTAATAATCAGAAGCTGGCTCTGATATTCATAAAGTGTCCAGTCACCTCTCTGAACTTGTTTTTTCAACAATAAAATGAAGGTTATGGTTGTATTATTTTCCTTCCAAGGCTATTGTGAGAAAAGCTTAACAAATCAGGGAAACATTCCTATTATTTCCTTCTCTATCAAATTAAAGGCTTGTATGAGAAAATCTTTTTGTTCTCTTTCAGCTTTAAATTTGTGACAGCTACCTTGCCCTGTCAATCACCAGGGCAATCACCTGGTCAATTCCTAGCAGTTTTTGTCAAATAGTGAGTTCTTAACCCAAAAGCTGGGTCAATCACCAAACATATATTAAGCACCTACTGTGTGCCAGGCACTGTGTTGGGCTCTCTGGACAAAGAAAGGGAAAAGACAGTTTCTTCTTGAGGAATACAATCTCATGGGGGAAACAACATGCACATGACAACGTGCAAACAAGTTATCTTCTTCATTGAGGCAATTGGGGTTAAGTGACTTGCCCAGGGTCACCCAGCTAGTAAGTGTTAAGTGTCTGAGGCCAGATTTTATCTCAGACCCTCCTGATTTTGGGACCAGTACTCTATCCACTATGTCATCTAGCTGCTTGAAAACAAGTTATAAACAAGATAAATTTAAAATAATCAACAAAGTGAATGTACTAGAATTAAGGGAAATCAGTAAAGGCTTCTGAAGGAAAGGGGAACGTTTGCGGAGACTTGCAGGAAGCTGAAGAATCTGGGAGGGGGAGGTCAGGAAGGAGAATATTCCAAGCATGAGGAACACAGCCCGTCAAAATATCCAAAGCTGAGAAATGGAGGGTCTACTTTGAGGAATAGCATTAAGGTCAGTGTCACCGGAAGGCGGAGGATAAGTCAGAGAATAAAGTATAAGACTGGAAAGATGGCAGGAAGTTTGAAGGTCTTTGAACACTAAGTAGAGGATTTTCTATTTGCTTTTGGAGTATGAGAGCTGCTCCTCCACCATGTTTCCCATGATGCTACATTAAATAATGGTTCACAGTTAACATGCAATACTTTAAGGAGATAGTGTGATAGTAAAAAGTGGGCTAGGTTAGGGATTATAAAAATTGGGTTTGTATCCTAGCTCCCTCCTCCCCACCACATTACCTATGTGACCTTGGATCAGCCTCTGAATTAGAGGAGATGACTACAAGGGTCATCTTAAAACCTAGAACCTTACAAGCTTTGCAAAGGGTGACACATTATGTCATTAGATTAAACAAGATAGTTTTCTTAGTTTGCTTTATTTAACTCTCAGAACCCTCATAGTTAATTCAATAAATATTTATTGAGTGTCTTTCTATGTGAACAAAAGCAGTAGACAGCACATGGGGCCATACATGGCCCACCCCACCCCACTGATAGATACTGAAAGACAAAAATGAAAAAGTGGCCCAGTTCCTTGAGAAAGCATTTTCCAGCATCCTCCAGAGTTCCAAGTGTCTTCTTTCCTTTACTTCCAAAGCTAAGAAGCCTGCAATGGGAAGGTTGCTAAACAAGGAATCTTGACATTAGTGGCATTCAGTCCTGTAAAGAACATGATCTAGTCTCCCAGAATCTCCTGGCCTCTGAAGAGTAAAGTGCACTCAGATTTTCATCACACCTACAAGCCACTTGTCCATTTGGTCTATGACCTCAGACCCCAAAGTAGCTGTTTTTGCATTTGGGGAAAGCAGCAGAAAATTCAACCTAAATCCATCTATTTAAGATAAATTCAGTGGTAGGGGAGGGGGAAGGAAAGCCTCTGGGACACAAGGCTCTGTTGGGACAAATGCACTACCCCATGTGTACATACTCTGAAGAAACAGAAACCTAGAGAAGAGCCTCAAGATGGTCAATGTGAATGGTTGCTAGAGAAGACAGTATAAAGCAGGAAAGGGGAAGATTCTCACCTGGTGAACATGGGTGCTGGTGGGGAAAATGTGATCTAGTGGCTTCCCATTTTAACTAATTAATCTCACTAACTATATACTAAAACTAGTTGTTTTTATCTCTTGAAGAACTCCAAGTGCAACTGACACTCTAAATTTTGGTAACCCAACGGAAAACCCAATCTCCCCATCCTAGTTATCCTTCTATCTGTTATACCTCAAACAGGTATTAGATTTTCTGTGATCTCAGCTTTGAAATCCCCTGGACATCCACCACCATTGCCGTCAATTAGTTTGCATGTGAGGGAGGTAAATCATTTAAAAGTGTGCCTGCAGAAGATAATGAGATTATATCTACTTTAGATTTTTTATAGATTTGAAGTCTAGATTCTCCGTAATGAGCAAGTGTTCCACTCCCTTAGCATCACTGTTCCTCTATGCCTTGATGGTATTAAGTGAGCTGTGCCCTCAAAATTTTTCTGCATGGTATCCAACTTATTCTATAATCCAATTATGTACTTATTCTGCACAGTATCCTCCATAGCCCAATGCTATGTGCAAATATTGGCTTAATAAATATGCTTTCAGGAGAAAGAGAATAGAAACTGATGAAATTTCCTTCTGCCCAGGATAATGGAATCTTGTAGATCTCAAGAGAGATCCTTCAAGTTTGCTGCAGGTCTTTAAGCAGGCCAGAAGACCACCCAACAAGCTTCTGATTTTGTCCAGAACAGAAGGAACAGAGAGATTCAGATACCAAGGAGAGAAGCTGCAGTCCTGCAAGGTAGGAGAGGAGGCAAAGTTCTCAGTTGGTTTCCTGCTTCCTAGGTGTCCTGCCAGGATGCAGTGGTCATTGCTGGACTGGGTTCTGACATTACCTATTCTTATTGTCCTTACAGTCTCCACTGTTTGATTGCTAAAGGGAAGAGATCTTTTGCTCAATCACTATTGGGATTTACAGGGACCAAGTGGAAGAATGGTAGAGAGAGACCCAAAGGAAACTGATGGGAGGCAAGCCCAATTGCCATTTGTTGCTGTTGCTGTTGCTGTTGTTCATTTTTCACCTCAGAAGACCAAAAGTGAGTCTTGATTTGCTCATGAATTGGTTTTAACATGCCATTGTCAGCCATCTTTCCTTTTGTCTTGCCCAATTTCCATCTAGAGCAATGTCTGAGACACAAGAAAACCACTGACCACAGTTTGTTTTTTGCTAGTCCTTCCTGCTACACACAGAGGTCATGCCTCAAGAGTGAACTTCTCCTTCTTGAAGCAAAATGGGGACCTGACAGCCTGAAGTTAAAGTTAGGCATGGTGAGAGTTGAGCAGGTCAGCTAAGTCTTAGTCACCTCTGTCCAGTAGCTGCTGTGGCTGCAACAGAAAGAAAAGAATGATGGGAATATTATATAGAAATTATCGTGACAAAGCAGAGCAACCAATAGTAAGAAAGGAGGGAAAGAGCAAGTGAAAGAGAGAGGTAGATGAAGAAAAACAGAAAGAAAGAAAAAGAAAGAAAGAAAGGAAGGAAGGAAGGAAGGAAGGAAGGAAGGAAGGAAGGAAGGAAGAAAGAAAGAAAGAAAGAAAGAAAGAAAAGAAAGAAAGAAAGAAAGAAAGAAAGAAAGAAAGAAAGAAAGAAAGA
>JAJPUD010000330.1:618478-638873 GCA_023553655.1 Myrmecobius fasciatus | reverse complement strand
AAAGAAAGAAAGAAAGAAAGAAAGAAAGAAAGAAAGAAAGAAAGAAAAGAAAGGAGGGAGGGAGGAAGGAAGGAAGGAAGGAAGGAAGGAAGCAAGGAAGGAAGGAAGGGAGGGAGGGAGGGAGGGAGGAAAGAAGGAAGGAAAACAGGAGAAAGGGAAATGAACAAAGAGAGGAGAAATAGAGAGAGAAAGAGCTTAAGAGAGAAGGAGAGAGGAAAAGAGGGTGGGGGAGACAGAGAAAAACAAAAAGAGAAAGAGGGAAAGAGGAGAGAGGAGGAGAAAGGGAGAAACAAAGAAGAGAAAGAGAAAGAGAGGGATAAATAGAAACAAAAAAGAGAGAAAAAATAAACAGAGAGAAAAAAGAAAAGGAAGAAAGAAAGAAAACAAAGAAACAAAGAGGATAAAAAAAGGAAGAAAGAAAAGACAGCAAATAAAAAAGAGATAAAGGAAAAAAAAAGTTTTATCTATACCCTTAATCCAGAAACCTCTTTCCCCACTCCCCATCCCCCATCTGAGGTCAAAGGCCACTTTGCTCTGAGGGCTGCAATTTGTTTCATTCCCGCCAAATTCACGGCCTGTGGTGAACTTGACCAGTCGCCTCCAGAGGGCAGTGTGGAGTCACCGACAAAGCCAGCTCTATTCTAGACTTGACTTCTCCTTTGGGCCCCAGCAGAAGGAGCCCGTAGGTCTGGGGACACCCAGACTTTGAGTCAGGTTGTAAAGGGGTTGGAAGAGGAACTACTGAGCTTTTGGAAGTGCTACAGCTACTAGAGGGACTTAAGTTAGACCTAAAAAAGGATTTCCTGACCACAAAGATTGCAAGACACTAGAGGGAGGCTGGGGGATGGGGAAGGAGGCCAGCAGATTTTCTTTCCTTTAGGGTTTCTAAACACAAAAGTAATTCTCACCCTTCTGGGATGATTTCACAGGGTCTTGCCGGTGGCTGGGGAGCTTGGGGGGGAGGGGTGACACACAACCCATCTCCAGGTCTCTTCCTGTTTGGGGATTCTCTAGGATGTGTTTTTTCTCATCAAATTTAGAACCAGCAGGCATCTTTGAAATAACAATCCCAACACCACACCCCCTTCCCCCAACCATGTTAGAAGGGAGGAAATGGAGGCTGAGAGACTGCAAGGGAATGTGACCAAGTAAAGAATTGGTATCTACATCTGTAAAAGAGACAACTTAATTCTTTTTTCTTTGGAAAATTATTGGATTACTTTTTCCACACACATGTCCATCCCTAAGTTAGCCCCACTTTTTGCTGTTTGGGCTGGAATTTGACCTGTGAGATGACTTGTGAGAGAAAGAAGGAAAGAAAAAGAAAGGAAGGAAGGAAGAGAAAGAAAGAAAAAGAAAGGGAAGGAAGAGAAAGAAAGAAAAAAGAAAGGGAAGGAAGGAAGAGAAAGGAAGAAAAAGAAAGGGAAGGAAGGAAGGAAGAAAGAAAGAAAGGAAGGAAGGAAGGAAGGAAGGAAGGAAGGAAGGAAGGAAGGAAGGAAGGAAGGAAGGAAGGAAGAAGGAAAGAAAGAAGGAAGGAAAGAAAGAAAGGAGAGAGAAAGAGAGAAGAAAGGAAGAAAAGAAAGAAAAAGGGAGGGAAGGAGGAAAGAAAAAAAGGCAGAAGGAAGGAAGAGAAAAAGAGGACAGGAAATGAAAGAGAGAAAGGAAGAGAGGAAGGAGAGTGGGAGGAAGAGAGAGGAGAGAGAGTGTTATTAGGAGTCTTAATACTGAGATCTAGTCCAGTGGCCAGGTAGAAAAAGAGGAAAAATGGTTCAAGTTTCGAGGAGGGGAAAAGAAGGGCCCAGAAGGGGAAGGGAGCTGCTGACAGGAACAGAAAAGAGCTGAGACTAAAAATAAGCTTCCCTTCCTGTGCTCTGAAAAGTCCCAGGGGTGGCCCAGCGGGTGCAGGGCCCCAACTAATAATAAATAATTTGGCAACTAGGCCCACATTTTTCTCATGAGAAAAGGGCTGAGTTTTCCCTTTACCAGAGATTTGGTGGATTGGGGAAGGGGGGCCCTAACAGCCAGCTTCAAGTCAGCGGTGATGACGTTCCTCCCGAGTTAGCAGCACCCTCTGGAGGGCGGGCCCTATCTCGTGTGTAGCAGTGCTAGCAGAGGCCCTGACCTTGCTCAGTGTCCTGGCATCCTGGGAACATACCCAGGTGGCTAGAAGGAAATTCACCATCCTGCCATCTACCTTTGTCTAAGGAAAAAACCCAAACGTAATATTTTATTTCCTATGTGACTTTGAAACAGGAATTTCACTTCCCTGGACCTCAGTTTCTCCACTTGTAAAATGGGGATTTTGGACCAGCTGGCTTCTGGGCCCCTTGTGGCCCTCAGTTGAGATCTCAGGGTTTTGTGGGTCTTACCATGAGGACTGAGGGCAGTGATGGGGAGAGCCAGGACATGCTGTAAGCTCTCCAACCATTCTCTTTGCTCCTTCTCATTGGGACAGGCAAAGACAAATCTTCTCTCTGGGGTGACAATGGTGATACCAGCCTTCCAGCGGTTCCCCCGGATGCCCTTAGGGAGGTCATCATGGATCTCATATCCATCCTCCTTGCTGCCGATGAAAACCTGGCCCTGCTCAAATGCATCCTGGAATGAGAACAGCAGGAGGGGAGATGATTGGAAGTAAACTGTGGTCCCTCAAAAGGATTCTTCCCCTTCCTCTTTTTCCAAAGGATTAAAGGGCCTTCCGGATATTTTTTTGCTGGGGGGGGGTCCCCAAATGTGATCAAGCAGTAGTGCAATTCAAAGCCTTAATCAGGGAGGGATAAGTGAGACTGTTTTTGTTTTCTTCCCAAGGTACCAGTCCCTGGGCACTTTTATTAAGTAGGAACTACCAATCTTAGTATCTCATTAACATGAATAATTAGTCCTAAAGACTGAATCCCTTCTTACTATACTACCCAGTAATAAATTCCTGATGCTTAGGGTATGTGTCTTCCTCTCACAGAATGGTCTCAGAGGTATCTCCCACCAGAGAGTCTTATGTCCCAAAGATCAAGATCCCACTTCCTTATCCTCAGCTGAATTTTGATTTGTTCCAGGAAACAAGAATTGCTAGTTTTCTGTTTCAGGATCAAGTGAGGATTCAGAAAATGAATCATTTGCATCTAGGACAAGGTTTCCCAACTTGTAGTACAAGATATTCAGAGAATACCCGAAACTTGTCAAAGGAGTACAGGAACTATTCTAAAAGTAAGGGTATTAATGGTGAGACTGGGAGAACTTATGGATTAGAGGGAGAACAACTTTATGATAGCATATAAATGTTTTATGTACCAAGTAAAGTTTTCTTTAAGAAAAACCAATATATTTATCTGCATAGAGATGGAAAAGTTTCAAATTTATTTCGTTTCATATTGAGTAGGGGAAATGAGAATGTTTGCTGAAAGCCAAAGGATCTAGAAAAAGTTGAGAATCCTTGAACCAGAGGACAATTAATTCCAAAGGCAACAATAACAAAAAAGAAATAGGCTCTTTAAACTGTAACAGGAAAGATTTAGGTTAGATATAGAGAAGTTCTTCCTGGAAGAGAGTATATCTGACCCTAAAATGAATAACCAATGATGAGGCTGTCCATTGGCCTAAGATAATTAAAGAGCACTTTTATCCTAAAATAGGAGATTGAATGAGAAAATACCCTGACGTGTTTTTGTGTCCACTTCTAAACGGACATTCCCTATGTAAATTACAGTTATTGTCTGCACTAGACTCCACACTTCCCTTTGAAGGCTGGGGCTCCCTTTGAATCAACACAACTGTCTCTTACCAGTGGGTTCTTGTAATATAGTAGCCTCCTCTCCTGTGGGTCAAGAGCGAACCACCGTTTTTTAAAAGCTTCTCTCTGCTAGAAGACAGAGACAAATATATAGTCAGAGAGAGACATAGAGACAGAGACAGAGAGACACAGAGGGAGATTATCTTTATCATGTCCAAAGGGGTAATTGGGGCACCTGCTAAGGCTAGAAGTCAGAAACCAGACATGGACTGAGTCCAAGAAGAATGTCATTCCCCCAAACAAGTGAGGGACTTTCCTGGGATGTAAATGGGAAGTTTTCAAAGTCTGGGATGTAGATGCTTTTTCTTCCCTCCAAACACCTCCCACGAAAGATCAAACAGTAGAGATTAGCCCTCTCTCATTTCTGGAAGGATCAGACCATAGAGTTAGAACTAGAAGGGACTTAGGACAAAGTCCAACTCCTCATTTTTACAGATGAGGAAAATGAGTCATTAAGAGAAAAAGTGGTTTGCTTGCATTGTATTTCCTTAATTGGATTATTCTTTCTTGTAGATATGATTTCTCCTACACAAAAAATGATGTGTGGCAATAACTATACATATATTCGATTTCTTAAGTATTCTAACATAATTAACATCTAGTGGATTTCCTGCCACCTAGGGGAGGGGTGGGGAGTAGGGGGGGAAATTTCTAACAGAAAGCTTTGTAAGGGTTAATGTTTAGGAATTACCCATACATATGTTTTGTAAATAAAAAGCATTAATAAAAAAAGTAATTAATTAATTAATTTTTTTAAAAAGAGAGAGAGAAAAAGTGACTTGTCTCAAGTCAGCAAGTTATAGGGGGAAGAGTTGAGATTTGAATCCAAGTCTCTGACTGCAACTCCATTGCTTTTTCTGTTATATCCACCCCAAAATCTCTCCCTCAGATTAATCAATCAATATGGTTTTGGGGTGGATATAGCAGAAAAAGCAATGGAGTTGCAGTCAGAGACCTGGTATTAGGGATGCAAATATTAAAGATAAAGCTGTCCCTACTATCAAGAATTTTCCTTGGATTCATAATAGTGGAAGATAAGTAGAGAAACTTCAAGGAGTTTATTCTCTGAGTCCCTTATTTGACCTTGTTCTCTTATTTTGTAAGATGGTGAAAGGTCATTCATTTTGAAGGGATTGTATTTTAAAAAGAATTTGTAGAAAAACCTCACTAAATTGATGGGCCATGCTCATTCTTTTTTCTTTTTCCAAGGCAGGTGGGGTTAAGTGACTTTCAGGGTCACACAACTAATAAGTTTCAAGTGTCTGAGGTTGAATTTGAACTCAGGCCTTCTAACTCCAGAGCCAGTACTCTATCCACTATACCACTTAGCTGCTCCCCATTCTTTTCTATCCCTGTTTTTCCCACAAGTTGGGGACCCTACAGCTCCCTCAATCATATTGCTTCCCTGAGGAGTCTCCTCAGGCTCTGAAAATGTGGATTTCTTAACCAAAAAGGAAAATGACAAATGCTAGAGGGACTATGGGAAAGTAGGCACATTAATTCATTATTGGTAGAGCTATAAACTTGTCCATTCTTCTGGAAACAAATGTCTCCCCAAAGTTATTAAATTGTACAGATATCTTTTGACCCAGTGATACCCCTACTAGGTCAGAACCCCAAAAAGATTAAAGAGAGAGGAAAAGAACTTAGATGTACAAAAGTGTTTAGAACAACTACTTTTGTATTGGCAAAGAACTGGAAAGTGGGAGGATATCTCCATCAATTAGGGAATGACCTAGTTATGAATACTACTGTTGTTTAGTCACATGTCTGACTTTCTGTGACCCCATTTGGGGTTTTCTTGGCAAGATACTGGAGTGGTTTGCCATTTCCTTCTCCATCTCATTTTATAGATGTGGAAATTGGGCAAACAGGATTTAATGACTTGCCAAGGGTCACACAATTAATACCTTAGAATCTGAACTCAGGTCTTCCTGATTCCATTCTAATTATAAGAAATGATGACAAGGATGGACTTGTGTGGATTGATGGAGAGAGAGATGAACAGAACCAGGAAAACAATTTATACTACAAGACAAATGAATCTGAAAGACTTAGCAACTCTTATGAACATAATTATAACTCCAAAGGATTCAATAAAACATGCCGTTTACCTCCTGTTAGAGAGGTGATATACTCAGTACAGATATACATGGGCAATGTGTGATTTTGTTTTGCTTAATTACACGTTTGAAACAGAGATTTTTGTTTTTCTTTCTTTCTCACTGAGTAAAACGGAGAGAGAAAAGGCAGATTTTTGTTGACTGAAAAAATTTTAAAAATAAATGTAGCCGGGGCAGCCAGGTGGCGTAGTGGATAGAGCACCAGCCCTGAAGTCAGGAGGACCTGAGTTCAAATCTGGTCTCAGACACTTCCTAGCTGTGTGACCCTGGGCAAGTCACTTAACCCCAATTGCCTCAACAAAAAGCAAAAATAAATAAATAAATAAATAAATGTAGCCACCATCATACAACCATCTTCATCATCCCCTCCTAAAGGGAAAAGCATCTGTCTCTCTCTCTCTCTTTCTGAGCTGTAGTCTAAAAGCTAGAGTAGGTAACCATTTCATCAGGAAACAGACATTTCCCCCTTTTGTAGGCTGTGGGCAAGACGTCTCAGAAAAGGGAAACCCCAGAAAACCAGACACTGCTCAGGAGGACAAAAATCTAGGCCTTAAACAGAATCCAGCCCCAGCATTCTAACATGCAGACTGTGAATCTGGGGGATGATGAAGTGGCTCTGAGTCATTAGGGACAGTCAAAAAGGGAGCCTGAGGAGCCTGTATTGTTCATTCTGATTCTCTCTGTGAACCAGATACAGGGTCCTGAGCACAAAGGAAAGAAAAGGAGCTGTGTGTGAGCCTGTAGGGATGTGCCCTTACCCATGTATGTGTACAAGTGGATCTTTATAGCTAGAATTATGTATATTTGGCAGTGTGACCAAGTGGACTTGGAATAAGAATATCCTGCCTCTGATTTATTTGTTTGGTTTATTTTATTTTATTTGTCTCTGACTTGCTGGCTCTGTGACCAAAGGGAAATCCTTTCATCCCAATAAACCTGTGTCCTTTTTTGTAAAATGGGAATAAGCATCAGCTTCACCGGGAGATAGTGAGAATCAAATGAGATAATGTATTGTAAAGTGTCACACAAGCCATAAAGGGATATATATATATATAAATATGAGTTTATTATGGGTTACTTTTCTGAGTTTGAAGTTAATCTGAATACATTGGACTTCCTGTTTTTAGTTGCTTAGAAATAAGCACTGACACTGGTCTAGTCTAACCGTAGCATGGGATAGGTGCAATATTTTTATTCTGCTTCTACATGAGCCATACTCCTTCAAAATTATTTTCTGTTTATTTTGCATATAGTAGCATGTGTACACATTGTTTCCCAAAAATTGAATGTAAGCTGCTTGAGGGCAGGGGGAATTTCATTTTGGTCTTTGCATCTCATAGTATCTGGCTCAGGCGCTTTATAAATACTTGTTGATTGATTGCTATCACTGAGGAGATTTTATTGTTTGCTTGTGGTTGCCCAGAAATAAGGCTAAAGAGGAAGGGTAACAGCTAAATGTGCCCAACCTGGGGTTAGGAAGTCCTGAGTTCAAATCTGGTTTCAGACACTAGCTGTATAAACCTTGAACAAATCGCTTAACTTCTGCCTGCCTCAGTTTCCTCATCTTTAAAATGGAGATGATAATAGCCCCTGTCTCCAACTTGTTGTGAGGTTAAAATAAGATTCTATTTGTAAAGTGTTTTGCAATTCTTAAAGGACTGTTTAAATTCTAGCTATTATTAATTAGGCTGAATTTAAGGGAAGTGTTTAACTTTTCACCTTGATTTGGAAAGTTCAGATAACATTGTTTTTTGGGAGAGGAGGGGTGCAGTTTTCAACAGGATTCTTCATCTAAAGACCCTCCTACCTCCCCCAATCATTTCCCAAACCTCTCTTCTCCATGATACTGGATCCCTTTTTCTTCTTCATCCGAGAGCATACCTTTGGGCCAGTCTTTTCCATGTATCCTTGTTTGAGGTAATTCCTGGTGATGTGAGGCAGGAGCTAGGATGGAAAGAGAAGGAAACATTGATTTCACAACCATTCCAACATGGCTTGAAGTTTGAGTCCACTTACCACAATGTACAATATAGTGTGTTTTCAGTGTTGCATTTGAACTCACAAACAAAGGGAAGTCTAAGCAAAACTATATTAGTGGGGGACCTCAACCTTCTCCTCTCAGAATTAGACAAATCTAACCACAAAAAAAATCAGAAAGAAACTAGAGAGTTTAATAGAACCCTAGACAACCTAGATACAATAGTCTTCTGGAGAAATTGAATAGGGACAGAAAGGAATACACCTTTTTCTCAGCAGTACACAAAAATTGATCATCACCATGAAATGCAGAAAAGCAGAAATAGTAAATGCTTCTCTTTCAGACCACGATGCAATAAAAATTATATTTAATAAAAGACCAGGGAGAGATAGACTAAAAACCAAATGGAAATGAAATAATTTAATTCTAAATGAGTGGGTCAAACAAGGAATCACAGAAACCATCATTTCACTTAAGAGAATGACAATCGTGAGACAATATAGGTTTTGACCTATGCGATACAGCCAAAGCAGTTCTTAGGGAAAATTCTATATCTCTAAATAGTTACATGAATAAAATAGAGAAAGAGGAGAATAATGAATTGGACATGCAACTAAAAAAGCTAAAAAAAAAAGAACAGATTTTAAAACCCCAATTAAATACCAAATTAGAAATTCTGAAACTCAAAGGAGAAATAAAATTGAAACCAAGAAAACTATTGAACTAATTAATAAAACTAAGAGTTGGTTTTATGAAAAACCCAACAAAACAGATAAAACTTTGGTAAATTTCATTAGAAAAAGGAAAGAAAAGAAAACCAAAGGGAAGTCTAGAGCGGGAAAGGATATGTATTTGTTGTCCCCGGGGCTATATTTGGAGCATGAGCAGTTGCAATATTGATACTGAAACTGAATGATTGTCAGATAGTTTGTCAGGGGATACCTTTCCAGCCATTTCTACTTTCTGTCTGGGGGAGTAATAGGAGTGATGGGTAATTTCAGAAGCATCTTGCTGACCCTTTTTACCTCTAATTATTAACTTTTGTGAGAGATACCAGGAAAGTCTGTTGAAAAACACAACTCTTTCAATTTATTCAGTTTCTTTCCTACTGACTCGTTCCCTCTGCCTACAAACATGCCCATGTCTCTCCTTTCCTCAAAAACCCTGACCCTTTCATCCCCAGTAAATATCTTCCTATTATCTCTTTTGCCCTATGTAGCTAACTCTTCAAAAAAGCCATCAATAATAAAAGCCTCCACTCCCTTTCCTCTCACTTTCTTCTAACCCTTTATAATTTGACTTTTGACTTTATCATTCCACCAAAACTGTTCTCTCCAAAGTTATCAATGATCTCCTAGTTGCCAAATCCAGTGATCTTTTCTCAATCCTCATTCTCCTTGATCTCTCAGCCTTTGACACTGGACAATCACACTCTCTTCCTTGATTTTCTCTTTAAGTTCTCAGGACACCACCTTTTCTCTCCTGATTTTCCTGCTATCTCTCTGACCACTCCTTCTCTTTCTCCTTTGCTAGATCCTCCTTCAGATCATGTTCTCTAACCACAGGTGTTCCTCAGGGTTCTTTCCAGGCCTCTTCTCTTCTCCTTCTGTCCTATCTATGGTGATTTCTCTGATCATCCCCCATGTCTGGAATATTCTCCCCCCCTCCTCTCAATGTACTGGCTTCTTTAAGTCCCAACTAAAATCCCATCTTTTCAGAAAATTTTTCCTAATTCCTCTTAACCCCAATTAAGGGTTAAGCCTTCCCTCTCATCCTATGAATAGCTTAATTCATAGATTTAGAAGCAGAAAAGACCTTAGAGGCCATCAAGTCTACTGCCCTCCTATCACAGATGAAACAACTGGAGTTCATAAAAGTTATATGACTTGTCCAGGATCACACAATCAGTAAGTGTTAAAGGCAAGATTTGTACCTCTGTTTCCCTCTCTCCTCATACCTCTGTAGGGCAGAAGTGGAAATTTTGAGATGGGGAATATTGAGAACTGAAAACTGAGATTTGCCACCCGAGACTCAACAGGGAATGGTGGAAATCAAACAGTGGTTGGTGGCTGTGGAGAGAAATTGAACAAGGAGATGAGTTAGAGTGTCAATGTCATGCCTGATATCATGAATGGGCTAAGGAGGAGGAAACAGGTCCAAGGAAGGATGCAGAAGTCCTGCATCATGATTGAAAGAGCAATTCATTAAGAAGTGGGTGCTCATGGGTGAAGAACATGGCATATGATTTTTTTTCCAGGGCAAAAGGGATGTGCTGGTTGGTTTTGCTATGATTGTTCTCTTCCTCTTTTTAAAAACAAATCTTGTTTTAAGGATTGGCTCTCTGGGATAGGGAAATGTAGATTATATTAAAAACAAAATATATCAATAAAATATTTTTAAAATAACTACATTTTGGAGGTATTCATAGAAAAATTGCACATGTTTAACACAGATTACTTGTTGTCTAGGGGAGGGAGATGGAGGGAAGGGGGAGAGAAATATTTGGAACACAAGGTTTTGCAGGGGTGAATGTTGAAAGCTATCTTTGCATGTAGTTTGAAAATAAAAAGCTACTATTAAAAATTAAAGTAAAAAATACATTTTATGATATTTTAAGGTTCACAAAGCATTATAATATGTTTTCTCATCTTTTTTTAAATAAGGAGTATTAAGTTTTTGGAGATTGAATGTAAATCAACACATGCTATGTTCATTTTTTCCCCCTTTTTCTTGTTTTTTCTCTCTTGTGGTTTTTTCCTTGTGTTATAATTTTTCTCTCCCAACATGATTAATAAAGAAATATATATTTAAAAATTAATGTATATGTATAACCAGGGGGAAAAAAAACAATAAAAAAGGAGGCGGGAAAGAGTATTGTTTTGAGTCACAGAGGACTGAAATTCTGTCAAGGTTATTCATTGCCTCTGTGACCTTGAGCAAGGCATTTGACTCCTCTTGGGATCTCAGTTTCCAAATGAGAGGGCTGGACAAGGTAATCTCTCAGGTACCTTCTGGTATTAAATCTGTAATGCAATGGATATGACTGAGCGAAAAGATGATTGAGATTGAGATCAGAGAGTCGGAAAAGGTATGTTCAAGTCTTTGTACAGTGTAAACTCCAATCAGTTGCTTAATTCCTCTGTACCTCAGTTTGGGTCTCTCTAAAAATGAAAGAATTGGCTAGATAATTTACAAGCAATTTAATGTTTCATAATTCTAAATCAGGCTCTGATAATAATTATTTGGGATAACAGGCTCCAACGACAGGAAAAGCCTGGAAGGGAGAAGAGATAGATAGATGAGGGCTGGATAGGAAGGGAAAGGAAAATTAAAAATTAAGATGGTTCAGGGAAAGAATGGGAATGAGAATGCTAACCAATGACTAACTTCCTACTGATGGATGGGTCAGCAATATTTTTAAAGACAACTTTAGGTCAAATAAGGCTAAGTAAGCATTTATACTTTGTCCTGTTTGTCGTTGAGTCGGTTTCACTCATGTCAGACTCTTTGTGACCCCATTTGGGATTTTCTTGGCAGAGATATTAGAATTAGCCATTTCCTTCCCCAGAACATTTTGAAAATGAGGAACTGAGATAAACAGAGTGAAATGACTTCTCCAGGGTTACTCAGCTAGCAAGTGTCTGAGGTCAAATTTGAACTCAGGAAGATGAGAACTCCTAACTCCAGACCTGGTGTTCTCTGCACTACAGTGCCCCCTAGCAACCCTACTGTGTCCTGATCTTTCAAAAAGATCCTTCTTATGTACTCCTTTTCATTTGATCAGTTCAGAAGTCCTCCTGTCCCAACCAGTAATCCCAATGGAAAACATTTCCATTTTAACCACTCGGAAAAAAGCTAATTTTCAGAGCTCCAGTTCTAGCACTCAGCACCACCCATTCCACTTTTCCCCTCCCTTTCCCCCAAAGCCCTCTGCCCAAACCCCTGGTCTGGCATGTTCTTCCTGTTTCTGACCCATCTCAGTCTCCATCCCAGTCAACTCCTTACTTAAACAGAAAGACAGTTTGACTCCAGCCATCTAAATGAGTCAGATCTGTCCCATTCTCTTCCTGTTTCAGTTATAACGGAGATAACCAGCCTGTCTCCCTGGGTAGGACACCATGAAGCAAAAGCCAATCCATTCCATTAGAATACAGACTTATTTTGTCATTTTGTCAACCAACTGGGAGGGGGCGGTGGAGATATTTTGGTATGAGAGACAACAAAGCAGAGGCATGCTAGTAAATGTTTAACAACTAGCTGGGAGGGAGCAGGCAAGGGGAGAAATGTGTATACAATATATTTAAGTTTAGTTAGTTAACATATTCCATCTTTTTCTTTTTTTCTTTTTTTTTTTTTGCTTTTTGCTGAGGCAATTGGATTAAGTGATTTGCCCAGGGTCATACAGCTAGGAAGTGTCTGAGATCAAATTTGAACTCAGGTCCTCCTGACTTCAGGGCTGGTGCTCTAATCACTGCGCCACTTAGCTGCCCCCATCATTTTCTTAAGTCTAGATAATCAACAAAGAAAATATCAAGAACTTGATCTGTAGCACCAATTTCCTACTATGCCCGGCACATAGTAGGTACAAAAACTTATTGAATTGAATGAATGTTCCTGGATTTTATCCCTAGCCCTGACATTTACTAGCTATTTATTTTGCTTTTTGCTAAGGTAATTGGAGTTAAGTGACTTGCCTAGGGTCACACAGCTAGGAAGTGTTAAGTGTCTGAGGGCACATTTGAACTCAGGTCCTCCTGATTTCAGAGCTAGTGCTCTATCCACTGCACCACCTAGCTGCCCCCATTTACTAGCTATATGAACACAGATTTAGAGTTATGCCTATTGAATAAATGTCAAACTCTTTAGCTCGGCCCTGTGTGATCTAGGGCCCAAGATTCTCTGGGCTTCCCATATCATACCTCCACCTCTTTCATATCTGTGATATGGGGATAACTCAGCAATCCTGACACAGATCCTATATTTTATAACCTTGTCCATGAAGTCTTATTTTAATTTTTCAGCCTTAAGTATCCTTTACCTACTCAGAAATCCTACAGCATATGGTTTGCCTTTAGCATCATTTAGCAGTGAACAGAAAGGAGCAGGAAGGCCTGAGTTCAAATCTCGCCTCTGATATATACTTGCTGTGAAATTCTAGGCAGATCATTTAACATCTCAATCACCCAGGCAACTTTAAGACTCCAAGATACATCACAAGTTATGGTAGAGGGAATCTCCTCATCAGAAGGCCCTTGCACCATTCAGAGTTCTAATTCAAATGTTTATTTCAATTAGACAATTCAAATGTCTAATTCAAATTCAAATTTAACATTCTATTTTATTCCATTATTCATGTTTAAGAGGTGCCTTTTGGACATGGCAAGACAAATATGAACTGATGCAAAGTGAAGTGAGGAGAACTGGGAGATCATTGTGCACAGAAACAGCAATGTTGTATATATGATTAATTGTAAAAGACCTGGCTCTTCTGGCAATAACCAAAGACAATTCCAAAAGACTCATGGTAAAAAAAAAATGCTGACCACTTCCAGAAAGAAAACTGATGAACTGAGTGGAAACTGAAGTATATTTTTCTCATTTCATTTTTTTCTGCTTTTTTTTTTCCCTGAGGCAATTAGGATTAAGTGACTTACCCAGGGTCACACAGCTAAGAAGTGTTAATTAAGTGTCTGAGGTCAAATTTGAACTCAGATCCTCCTGACTTCAGGGCTGGTGTTTTTCTGCTTTAAAAAAATATATATATGGCTAATATGAAAAGATGTTTTGCATGATTTTACATGTGAATAGATACATTGCTTGCTTTCTCAGTATATGGGAGAAGAGGTAGGAGAGAAGAAAAGAATTTGGAACTCAAATTTAAAAAGAAAAGAATCTTTTAAGTAATTAAATAATGAATTAAAATGTTTTAAGGAGGAACATTTTGGTATGAAAGGTAACAAAGCTGGTGTGTGCTGGTAAATATTTAACAACCAACTGGGGGAGGTGGGCAGAGATATTTTGGTAGGAGAGACAACAAAGCAGAGGCATGCTAGTAAATGTTTAACAACTGCCTGGGAGGCCGCAGGCAAGGGGAGAAATGTGTATACAATATATTCAAGCTTAGTTAACATTTTCCATCACTTTCTTAAGTTTAGATAATCAACAAAGAAGATATCAAGAACTTGATCTGTAGCACCAATTTGCAAGGTGCTGATTTAACAATCAGGCTCTCTCTGGTTTGAGTTAGCTCTAGTATACCCCATAACAAGGTGTAGTGGAGAAAAAATTAGCTAGGCAGATTTGGGTTCAAATCCTACCTTGGATATGTGCTGGCTATGTTCTTCAGTGCTCTAGGCAACTTTATGCATTTATTTTTATGTATTTATTATTATGTATTTATGACATGGTAGATGAGATGATACTGATTTGTTCATTATATCTGTGAAATCCCAGGAAAAGTCCCATCTTAATATTATGAAGGAACCACTGGGTTGGAGAGTCAGGAGATCTAGACTCTCCTTGAATCTAGACTCTATCACTTATTAGCTTTGTGACTATGGGCAATGATCCACTCAAGGCTCAGTCTTTTCATCTGTAAAATAGGGAGGATGATACTCACAGCACTTGTGTCATAATGTTATTGAGAGGAAAATGTGAGTTGTTACTCTTACACTCACTATTATAATTGTTACTGTTATCATCATCATTATCCTGGTTGTAGAAGTGTCCCCATGTGAGACTGTTTCTATGCTGGTAAAATTCTTTGTTAGTGTTTGCTGGAATAGAAATTGCTGTGACTCTGGGAACTCACTGCAGGACTTCAGCCTCCCAGGAGAAGGATCATAGACTCGTAAGATCCTACATTTAGAATTGGAGGCTTCAGAAGCTATCTAGTTTAGTCCCATTTTTCAGATGAGACCCAAAGTGGTTAAATGATATGCCCAAAGTCATACAATTATTTTCAGGGGGATTTCTTCACCTTCCTTTCACACCTACCCTCCAATAAGTCCCTGGGTCTCCTGGCATTCAGTCCTGTCTCAGACTAAAAGCAAAAGGGGATGCTTTCAACCCCAGCCCCATTGACCCATGATTCCTCATCCAGCTTGACAAAGGCTCAGGGCTGAAATGCTCAGGAAGCCCAGAGAACAAGAATTTCTTCCCGTTGCATAGAAATCTGGGTACAAACATATCTCTGCCCTGAAGGATTGAGACTCAAGAGAAAATTAAAGACTGCAGCATGGGGAAAGAGCAGGAGGACTGTGGGAAATGGATCCTCATGTAGCTCACCTCAGACTCCGGGAGTTCAGGAAAGGCTGTTTTAAGATAGTGTAGACGGGCGGCTCGAAGGGCATTGAACCAGTCCACTATCTCCTATAGAAATACATAAAAATAGAATCAAGGCAGTTAGTGAGGTGGGGAGCCAGGCTCCCTACATTTGGGGAGTAGAGATTAGATAGGTTTCCTAGCTGATAAAGAATATAAAGAATATCAGTCATGTGCTGTCTACTCACCCATGCAACGCTCAGCTCCTTCCCCCTCTGTCTAACACATCATATTATATAAAATCTTGTCTCATTCTCAAAGCATTGCTCAAGAACTTGTCCTTGATTCCTTCTTAAACGTCAAGAAAAATCCTCTAAAATTCTTAAAACCTGCATTCTTAAAACATTTTTAAATCATCTATCCATCTCAGTAAAAAAAAGAGTATATTTGCTCATTTACAAATCATGTATCATGTATAATATATTTATATATTACATTTATACAAACCATTATACTAGTAATCCTGCACATTATAAAACTTTTTTTTTTTTTTTTGCTGAGGCAGTTGGGGTTAAGTGACTTGCCAAGGGGCACACAGTTAGGAAGTGTTAAGTGTCTGAGGCCAGATTTGAACTCAGGTCCTCCTGACTTCAGGGCTAGTACCACCTAGCTGCCCCCACATTATAAAACTTAAACAAAAATAGAAGTTATAAAAAGCTGAGATAAAGAGTAAATTATATTGGATGTTAGAGTCAATAGGGAGTCACTGGAGTTTATTGAGGAGAGGACCAACAGGGGAAAACATGGAGCTGAGGAAGGCAGAGTAAGATAGGTTGGAGCAGAGAAGGACTTGAGGCAGGGAGACAATTATGAGTCAGAGGACCTGTATGTGAGAAAACAGAAGATAGATGTAATATATCACATCCATCCATCAACAAATTTTGGCTGTTGATTGGGTACGTTGGGTAAAAAAGAGTAAGGATGATTCTAAGGTTATAAATCTAGGTGACTAGAAGGATAGTAAGGTTCTTAATGGAATCAGAGACATAATAGAAAGAGACAAGAGATTGGGGGAAAGAGAATGAATTTTGTGTTGAACATTTGAGAAGCCAATAGAAGAGTTCAGAGAAGTCAAGAAATGCTCTGGAATATGACCAGAACCAGATTTAAAAGTAATGGGGAACCATTTAACAAAATAAATAAAAATACATTAATATATGGTTTTCCCATCTTTTCTATTTTAGTTCAATACCACTGGACTAGATGATCTTGAAGTCTCTTCTAGTGCTGATTCAATGGTCATATCTACCTTAATTTTTCCCTCTCTACTATCCAAGGGATTGCTAAATCCAATTCTGTTTTTATATTCTCTTATATCTGTCTCCTCTCTACTCACAGAATCTCCCTCTAGGTTAAGATCCTTATCCTAATTCTTTTTTTGTCTTTCTCAATGGTCTCCAAACTCTTTTAAATCTGCCCTTCACATTTATTGGCTAGACTATCTTCTTGAAGCACACAGCTGCTCAAAACCCTTCAGTGGATCCCTTTTGACTCCATGATGAATTTGAACTTCTCATCTTGGTGTTCCAGGCCCTTTACAACCTATCATTTCAGCATTATTTCACATTATTTCTCCATATCTATTTTGCTTAAACTAAATAGTCTCATCCTTTTGCCCTTCTCCGTCTGTGTACTTCCAGAGGTCCTTCCTCATGTCTGCAACTCACATCTTTCTCATCTCTATTTGCTGACATCTTCCCCTGTCTTTGAAGATCAACCATCTTTTCACAAAATCTTCCTCTTTCCCAAGTGAAAGTGTCTTTGCTGCCTTACATTTCCTTAGAATCCCTTTGCTCCTATCTCATTACACTTAGGATTATGTTGATTCACCTCTATCCTTTCTTTTATCCTTATAATATCAGCATCCAGCACAGAGTCTGGTTTATAGTATATACTTAATAAATGCCTGTTATTTTCAACCAGATTTAAACATCAGAAACATCTCACGAGTCTAGCTAAAATATAGTTGACATGCATGTCCAGTGTGACCTTCAAAAGGAAAAAAAAGAAAGAAAAAAAAGAAAAGAGGGTTATTGAGATATCTAAAAAACAAAAAAACAAAAAACAAAAAAAAAAAAAAACCCTGAGAAAGGGGCAGCTAGGTGGTATAGTGGATAAAGCACCAGCCCTGAAGTCAGGAGGTCCTGAGTTCAAATCTACTCTCAAACACCTAACACTTCCTAGCTGTGTGACCCTGGGCAAAGTCACTTAACTCCAATTGCCTCAGCAAAAAACAAAACAAAAAAACACTGAGAAGAGAAGGCTGAAGAGAAGCACAAATAGGACATCTTTGAAAGCTACAAGTTGACCTAATAATATATTTTAAAAAGAAAAGCAAATTGTACCTAATAGAGACCTGTAGTTTTATATGCAACCTTTTTTTTTTTTTCCTGAGATAATTGAGATTAAGTGACTTTGGTGGCTATTGTTAAAACTGCTCCAATCACAAATGAGGGGTGGAGTGGATTTGGAACCAGAAGACTTTAGCTCCCAAGCTTGGTCCTACCACCTGTGTGGTCTTGGAGAAGATGTTTTACTTCTCTGGACCTAATTTATTGCTCTGTAAAACCAGGGGGTTCCATTAGATGATCTCTCAAGGCCCTTTTTAGATTTAACTTGGATTCTTTTGAGGATCTTTTGGAACAACTTCCAATCAGCTCACCAAAGCCAATGATTGAATTTTTCAAGATGAATGCCTCAGAAATTGGTAAGTAGTATAAGTCAGGCCTTGATTTGTTTGTTTGATTGTTTTTGTAATTGTTGATTATCAAGGCTTACTAAAGTAATGGAGAAAATGGTAATTATGAGGAGTAAACAGAAAAGTATGTCCTGTTTTCTTTTTTTTTCTTTCTTTTTTTTTTCTTGAGAGCCAGCTGTTAAACATTTACTAACACCTCTGGATAGATCCATACCTATGATTTCATCAGCACAGGGAATTCCCAGTTTTGAAACTCCCTCTACCAGTGAAGATGCCACACCTTTTCTGGGACTTAATCTTGTTGCCTTTACCCTGAAAAGTTAAAGTGACTTGTCCAGGGTCATGGAGCTAGAATGTGTCAGAGGAAGGACATACCCCTCAGGTCTTCCTGATTATCACTCCCTTAGCTGGCACCAAATGCCCCTCAATCTGTGTTCTTATGACAGGGAGAGGGCAGCCTGTGACAGGGCAGATGTTAGGACTTCTCCTTCCTCTGGCTACAAATCAAGAACATCTGATTTCTATGGATTTCTGCCTTTCTCTGGAGGCCTTTATGTATTAGCAACCCATGAATGGTCACACCAAGAAACAAGGAGCTTAAAACCTAAAAACAGGAGACTCTGTCCTATAACTGTACTCATTACCCTCTTGCCAATAATAGTAAAGATAATGGCAGCTGACATTTAAATAGCGCAAATTTTTTTTCTAAAGTTGACAGAGAGTAGCACAGTCAAGGTCTGAATGGTTCTGCCTTGACTGTATTAAAGCCCAGGGGCTCTTAAAACAGGGGCTGGGTCCCTTCCTCTGCCTGAATCCCCTAGACTCTTGTAACCTGTCTCCCCCCAAATGCCCCAAACTCAATCTCCACCTCTGTGTATGGCCCCTTGCTCCCTTCCTATCCCTCTATGCTCATGATGATTTCCTGGACCTCTTCACTTCATTTGGGACCAAAGTACCCCTAATTCATCTGAGTGGGCTTCCCATATACCACCACTCTTACACTGAACCTAAATTCTCTGCCTCCTCACACCCCCAGGACTATCTCACACCCCTTTGTGATTTATTGCAATCTAAAAACCCTGCCCCTGTCATTGCCTGGTCTCTGGTCTTCCTTTTCCTGATACCATCCCTGAATTTATGATTAGAGATTAATCAGGCTAATGCCTTTCATTCATGGAGGGAGAATCTCCAGACACAGAGGAAAAGCTGGGGTTCTGGGCTGCTTACCTTCCCACTCTCGTGATACACAAAGAGATTTCTGGTGTGACCATCTCTCTTGTAGGTGATCTGCAGTCCATGGGGGTTTCCTATCTTCTCTGTCTGAAATGTAGCATTCAAGTCCTTTATATTGATGACAGCTTTGGGTGCTTTTCCCTGAAAGAAAAACAATAACTTGCAAAAACAGTCCCTTTACTTGAGTAGAAGACTTTGCCTCAAAGGCCCTTTATTACCATATTTCCTATCTCCCTAATGCTCTGCACCCAGTAGGCATTTAATAAGTGTTTGTTAAATGAATAAAGGAATGAATAATAGGCAGCAAGGCAGTCTATCCATCAAATGTCTCTCAGCTCTTAGTTCAATTAACCCAGAGATATTCACCATTTCTCATATCCAACTCAGCCACCCCAGCTGCTAAAGCTTCCCTTCCAGTGTTAGGTTCTTTCTGCTTTTAGATAGCTTGCCTATATCTGGTTTTATTCATATCACTCCCATGAAAATATACACTACTTGAAGTTCAATTTTGTCTTTGTGTCTCCAGTACTTAGCACAGTGCTAGATGCATAATAAATATCACTGACTGGCTCTAGCTCTGCTCAATGAGTTCAGGGAACCACTGTCTGGGTGACAGAAGACCAAAGCTCTAATTCTGGGTCTAATGCTTCCTCACTGTGTGACCTTGGACAAAAGGTCTAACTTCTTGGAGTCAGTTTATCATTGGTGAAGTGGGATCTTGAGACCACAGGTTTAGAGCCAGAGAAATCTTGGAGATCACCTAGTCCATTTAAAGATTTATCATTTACATTGTCAGCTGGATGCTGACCTCCCTTGCTCTCCAAGGTCCTTAGAGCCTTGCCATCTGCCCTGCTAACTCAAGTATTTCCTTTTCCCTGCCATAAACTGAACATGAGAATGAGCTCTCCCTTATGTTTCATTCTTTAGTCGTTTTTCAGTCATGTCCAACTCTTTGGGACACCATTTGGGATTTTCTTGGAAAACATACTGGAGCAGTTTTCCATTTCCTTCTTTGGTTCATTTTACAGAGGAGGAAACTGAAGCAAACAGGATTAAGTAACTTGCCCAGGATCAAACAGTTAGTAAGTGTCTGAAGCCAGATTTGAACTCAGGCTTTCCTCACTCCAGGGTGGTGTCTATCCACTATACTACCTGGTTGCCCCTTTTTATGTATTGATATAACCTGGGAGTTCTTAATGTGTGTGTGTGTGTGTGTGTGTGTGTGTGTGTGTGTGTGTGTGTGTGTGTGTGTG
>JAJPUD010000330.1:606256-618468 GCA_023553655.1 Myrmecobius fasciatus | reverse complement strand
GTGTGTGTGTGTGTGTGTGTGTGTGTGTGTGTGTGTGTGTGTGTGTGAAAGATCTCTTTGGCAATCCAGTGATGTAATTTGCTTTCCTTGGAATAACATTTTTTAACTTTTTAAATACTTAATTTTAAATACTCCTCAGAAAAATTACAAAAGAAAAAACTACATTGAAATGTAGTTTTAGAAGTATTAAAAAAAAAATTCATAACCACCAGGTTCAGAACTCTATTCCAACCTATTAGGCCCAACAATGACACTAACCTCTTCTTTAGTGTAGTATTTCAAAAGGCCTTCTCTCACCAAAAGGACAAACTTCCTCTTCAGATACTGCCCATTGTCTCTTCCCCGCTTCCATAGCAGTCCTTCTCTGTTGCCTTTAATCAACAAGGATGAGAAAATGATCTATCAGTGCCTATTACCCTGGTTCCCCAATCCCCTCATCAAAGAACACTGGATTGATTTGATTATTTCAGTTCAAGACTGGAGGCTGCTTCCTGACGACAAATATTCTCCAGGAGAATATGGCAGAAGGAACATAGAACTTGAGACTTGCATTAGGAGGTATGTTCTTTGCCTAAAACCGAATCTGGCATGTAACTACTTATTGATTGACCCAAATCCAGCCTCTAACACTTGACAGGTGTGTAACTATGGATGATCAAGTCATTCAACCCAGCCTCTGTTTCTGATCTGTAATATAATATCTGTAATATGAAAATAATACTAAGACTAGTAGTACCCTCATCATGGAATTGTAATCAGGATCAGAATACATAATATATATAAAGAGCTTTGTCAACCCTAAAGAACCATTTAAATGTCATTAATCACTAAATTGTTATCAAAAGTATGGATGATACCAATAAAAGACACTTAAGGGTCCAAGCAGGATACAACATACTGACTATGCAAATATGCCCCAAAGTGGGTGTAAAAGATGGCATCCTTTACTGGTTCTGTATCCCAAAGAGATCATAAAAAGGGGAAAAGGACCCACATGTGCAAGAATGTTTGTGGCACTCTTTTTTGTAGTGGCAAGCAACTGGAAACTGAGTGAATGCCCATCAGATGGAGAATGACTGAATAAGTTATGGTACATGAAAGTAATGGAATAGTATTATTCTATAAGAAATGATGGGGAGGATGATTTCAGAAAGGCCTGGAGAGACTTACATGAACTGGTGCTAAGGGAAGTGAGTAGAACCAACAGAACACTGTACACAACAACAAGAAATTTGTATGAGGCTCAACTGTGATAGACTTGACTCTTTCAACAACAAGGTGATTCAGACCAACCCCAATTGACTTGTGATGGAGAGAGCCATCTGCACCCAGAGAGAGAGCTGTGGAGACTGAGTTAGATCACAACGTAGCATTTTCACTTTTTTATTGTTGTTTGCTTGCATTTTGTCTTCTTTCTCATCTTTTTCCTTTTTGACCTGATTTTTCTTGTGCAGAATGGTAATTTTGGAAATAAGTATAGAAAAATTGTACATGTTTAACAAATATTGAATTACTTGCTGCCTAAGGGAGGGGGTGGGAGGAAGGGAGAGAAAAAATTTGGAAGACAAGATTTTGCAAGGGTGATTGTTGAAAATTATCTTTGTGTGCATTGTGAAAATAAAAGGCTAGTATTTTTTAAAATGACATAAAGAATGTGTCTAATGGAGAAAAGGAGGTAAGTCAATTATACAGCCAGAACAAGGATCAACAGATAGATTACCCAACAGACTATAAAACTGTCCATGAGATGATAAGGAAATTAGAATGTCTTCAGACTGTTGGAGAGCTTTTCTTTGGAGGAATGTGGAAATGAACTCACAAAAAAAGCAAACCAGATGAGAGGCAAGGGTGCATTCTGATCAGTATCAGCAGCAATGAGAGCAGTGATAGATGCTGGGGGTCCCAAACTGCCCTAAGACTTTTAGGATGCTCTGGACATCAGAAGTTCAAGCTAAGGACCTCTGGCCTAAGTGAGAAGAGCTCTTTCTGACCCCTTTTCCCCATCCTCCATTTGAATCCACCAAATTGGATGTAATTTTATTACTCACATATGGTTTATTTAATTCATGAATTACTTGTGGCAGCTTTTAAAAGAGGAATTTGGAAAAACAAAGAAATGTGTTTGTTTTTAAAGATTCCCTGAGCCATTATAGGACTGTTCCCTTAAAGCCCCGGATCTGTATTTAGGAAAGCAATTTTAATGTCTCTGGGCCTGTTTCTTCATCTGTAAAATTTGAGGGTTGAACTAGAGATATCTTTCAGTTCTTGACCTAGGATCCTAGGAATAGAAAATTTCAGGCTGGCTATCCTAAGAGTTTAGTACTATACATTAAATTCATTTTTTTTTCCTGAGGCAATTGGGGTTAAGTGACTTGTCCAGGGTCATACAGTGTCTGAGACCAGATTTGACTCAGGTCCTCCTGACTTCAGGGCTGGTGCTCTATCCACTGCACCAATTAGCTGCCTCCCATTAAATTCATTTAATCTTGATTAATACATTTTGTAGTCTAACCATAATGTCTTAATAGGGCAAAGGCTAAGGTTTGGACCCATGATTTCATTGGTAAAGGAAATGCCCAAGTCAGGAAACTCATTCTACCAATATAGGTTAATACCTTCTCTGCAACATACTATCTTAGGTTTCCTTGGACAACTCAAGTGACTTGCAGAGGTAGAACTTGAACACAGGTCTTCCTGGTGACAACAGCTCACACACACAGCAGTTTGTGGTTTCAGAAACCTAAAGGAGACTCGATTCATCTTATTTGATCCACCTTTGGAAGGTAGAGGGTCCGGTACTATCTTCATTTTACAGATGACTAAACTGAGCCTTGGAGAGGCTGAGTAGTGTGCCCAAGCTCACAGCAAGTAAGCAGTAGAACCAAAGCTTGAATCTCTGCTGGGTTCACTTTGTAGCCCATTGCACCAAACTCTCTGGAATTAATATTTTGCAGTATTTGTGCTACAGATCTTTCTTATTTGCATCAGATAACGAGAGTTGGTTATACTGATTTGGTAATCATAGTCAATCAACAAGTATTTATTAAGTGCCTACTATATGCCAGGTATTGTGCTAAGCAGGAAAAATACAAAGAAGAACAAAAGAGAGTTCTTGTTCTCAAGGAGGTCACAGTCTAATGGAGGGGGCAGAATGCCAATGTACACATTCAAACTAGGTATATTCAGGATAAGTTGTGGACAATTAACAGAAGGAAGGCACTAGAATTAAGAGGAAATTGAGAAAAGCTTTCTGTAGAAAAAAGTGGGATTCAGTTACAAACAATAATTATTTTATCTATTTCTATGAGAACCCATTGAACATTAAACATAAAAAAAACATAAGTATAGCAACTTGTCCCAGAATTTTGTCTATCTGAAATCTGTGAAAAAGATGAGAAGAATGGAAACTAGCAGCAGCTCCTCTTCCATCACCATGGATGAACAGCCAGCCTCAGAGGCAAGACCTCTGTTCAAATCCTACCTCACACACAACCTGATTGTTAGCCTCTTACTCTTTCTGGATCTCCAAATGGAGATAATTGGACTCATTGGCTTCTAAGGTTTTTTTACATATATGATCCTGGATGAGTCACTTCATTTTTCAGTATTCCATGAAGCTCTCTGATACAATAAATTACAGAGCAAGTTCTGATCTGCTACTAATGAATATAAAGTAATTTTTTTTTATCAAGAATTTCTCTATGCGAGTGAAATTACATGAGTTCTAGAAAATGAAGGAATAAGGACTCTTCCTGACCTAACTCTATTATCTATCTGTAAACCATAATGGGGGAGCCAGAAACCCCTCTGTCAAGATTCTGCTCATAATATAAGTCATTCCCCAATTGATAAATGGTCAAAAGATATGAACAATTTTCAGAAGAAATTAAAGCCATTTCTTGTCCTCTAAAAAAATGCTCTAAATCACTATTGATTAGAGAAATGCAACTCTGAAGAATCATTTCACACCTCTTAGATTGGCTAAGGTGACAGGAAAAGATAATGACGAATATTGGAGGGGGTGTGGGAAAATTGGGACACTAATACATTGTTGGTGGAGTTGTGAACTGATCCAACCATTCTGGAGAGCAAACTATGCCCAAAGGGCTATCAAATTGTGCATACACATTCAAACAAGGTATATTCAGGATAAGTTGTGGACAATTAACAGAAGGAAGGCACTAGAATTAAGAGGAAATTGAGAAAAGCTTTCTGTAGAAGAAGGTGGGATTCACTTACAAACAATAATTATTTTATCTATTTCTGTGAGCACCCATTGAGTCAGCAGTGGTTTTACTAGGTTTGTAAAAAAAAAAAAAAAAAAATGTTTGTAGCAGCCCTTTTTGTAGTGACAAGAAACTAGAAATTGAGTGGATGCTCATCAGTTGAGGAATGGCTGAATAGGTTATGGTATATGAATATTGTGGAATATTATTGTTCTATAAGAAATGATCAGCAGGATGATTTCAGAAAGATCTGGGCAGACATGAACTGAAGCTAAGTGAAGTGATTAGAACCAAAAGAACAGTGTACCCAGCAACAAGATTATGTGATGATCAACTGTGATGGACTTGGCTCTTTTCAACAAGGAGGTGATTCAGGGCAATTGCAATAGACTTGTGATGGAGAGAGCCATCTGCACCCAGAGAAAGGACTATGAAGACTGAGTGTGGATCACAACATAATATTTTCACCTTTTTGTTGCTGTTATTTGCTTGCCTTTTTTCCCTTTCTCATTTTTTACCCTTTTGATCTCATTTTTCTTGTGCAGCATGATAAATATGGAAATATATTTAGAAGGATTGCATATGTTTAATCTATATTGGATTCCTTGCTGTCTAGGGGAGGGGGATGATGGGAGAAAATTTTAGAACACAGGATTTGGCAAGGGTGAATGTTGAAAAATAAAAAGCTATTATTATTTTAAAAGAAGATTTTTCTCATAGCACTGAAGTCACATTTTCTTGTGCCATAAAAACACAAACTTTAAATGGTAAAATCTGTTTTACCAGAGATGGTCCAGGTGAGGCTGCCAGCTACAAACTCCTGTCTCTCATATTTGGCTCGAATCCATTGTTCCTTTAAGACCCTGAAGAGAGAAAGGCAATGGTTAGTTAGCTGGATCTACCATGTTCTTTTCCATGGGAAAGTAAAACTTTTGATAAATTCCCACAGCTGGAGGGAAATCAGAGAAACAGCCTCATCCAAGGCAGGTACATGGCTCCCTCCTCCAAATGTCCTCTGGAGGGTAAAGCAAGGATCCTGACTCTCCTAAATTGCTTGAACCCCCAAAAGGACTCTTAAATGTAAACAATTAAGCTTGCTGAGTTCACACTCACCTGGCTTATGAGAGGAGTCAAATAACTTGACACTGTCACCTGTAACTTCTGGAGAAAACATGCACCTACACACACACACACACACACACACACACCTGTGTACACGTGCAAAAAACTCTCAGGATTCACATCTTATTGATGTGAAACTCAGATTCTAGAATTAAGAAGTCAACCCCAGACCTGGGTGCTTGTAGTGGTGGGAAGAACTATGGCCAGTGTGGACAGAGGCTTAGTAAGGACTTCTTGGGTAAATATTGAAAAGAGGTCAGCCTTGAGCTCTGGACTTGGGCTTAGAGACTTTTAAAATGTTTAATGGATTTATTTTCCTTGATCAAGAGAAAGCAGTTTAAAATGTCAACTTTCTAACCCCTTTGGATCATATCCAATTATATTTGTGCACATATATGAAATATATGTGTGCCATACAGATATGGGAATATATACATATATATCTTATTTGTACATAATTGTTTACATATTGTCTCTCACATTAAACTGGGGGATTCTTGAAGGCAAGGATTGATTTTGCTTTTCTTCATATCTTAGAGCTTAGTTCAATGTCTTAGTGCAATGCCTTAGTAGGCACTTAATAAATGTTTGTTGACTTCATTTTGAGGTTAAGGAGTAAGGATTAATGATGAATTCAAAACGTTCTGAAAAATAGCCAGGTATATCTCACCCTCTTTCCCCCATGTCTGTTGCCTCTCAAATACCAACTCTAGAAGACTCACCCAGACATTGAGACTATTCCCTTGCCAGGAAAGGGCATGTGCCCCTTTGCCAATTTAGGGACTCCTACCTTAAATAAGAAAGTTAAGTTCCTGGGATGAGACTTTGGATCTGTCACAAGCTTGTCATTCCTGTGGCATGTAGTCTCTTCCATGAGTCTCTTCCTTTTTTATGCTGGAAGGTAATACTGGATTTCTTTGTTTTACCATATCTTAATACAGTGTGTAGTACATATTAAGAGCTTAATAAATGCCTGTTGACTGACTTATTGAATGACTCAATGCCTTTGCTTACTGAGCTCAGGGAGACAGTTTAAGTATCTAGGTTCTAGCTTCCTAGTTGTGTGACCTTGAGCAAATGGTTTAATCTCTCTGAATCCTGAGCCTGGATCACTGATATTTATAGCTGAAAGAAGGTCTTAAAGGTCACTTAGTCCAACTCCTTCCATTTAAATATTTACATTTTCTTTTTAGTTTTTTAAATGTTTGTTTTTCTTAGCTTTCTTTTTTATATTTTTAGTTCCAAATTCCTTCTCTCACTGCAGCCTATTGAGAAGTCAAAAAATATGATTATTATAAGGATTTGCATTTTCCACTACCAGTTGGATTTTGACCTCTGACATCCCCAACATTTCTGCTGGAGATATCCCCAAATAACACTGCTCTCTTAACTCTTAAACACACTGTCCTCTTGGTAGGGAATCATCTGCCTTGATATTGCTCCCCTAGGTTCTCAGGACCTTGCCTGCTGCCCTGCTGCTTCCCAAGAAGAGAACACAAATCTGAATCCTTTTGTATGGGCTTTGTTTCTCAATTAGGACATTACTTGATTTTCCATTTGTATCCCTAGCACTTAGTACAGTGCTTAGCATATAGTAAGCCCTTAAGAAAGGCTTTCCCAGCCATTTTAGATAATGCAATGTCTTTCTTATGTTCCTCATATGGTTGTTGTAAGGTTCAAATAAAGTGTGAAAGATCTTTGAAAAGTATGACATGATAAATAATAGGTATAGAAATGGATTTAGATAGTATAGGTATAAATAGATATAAATATATAGGGAGAGTCAGGTGGTGCCGTGGATAGAATTTTGGGCATGGAGACAGGAAAATCTGAATTTAAATTCACCCTGACATTTACTAGCAAGTAATTTATCTTCTGTTTGCCTCAGTTTCCTCATAGGTAAATTGGAGATGATAATAGCATTTACTTCCCACAATTATTGTAAGGACTAAATGAAATAATACTTGTAGACCCCAGCTTTTGGGATAAGAACTCACTATTTGACAAAAACTGCTGGAAAAATTAGAAACTCGAATGGAAGAAATTAGGGCTTGACCCACACCTAACACCACATACCAAGATAAGATCTAAATAGGTTCATGATTTAGACATAAAAAGTGATATTATAAGCTAATTAGAGGAATATAGGATAGTTTACCTCTCAGATCTGTGGAGAAGGAAGGAATTTGTGTCTAAAGAAGAACTGGAACTCTTAATTGAACATCAGATAGATAATTTTGATTATATTAAGTTAAAAAGTTTTTGTACAAACAAAACTAATGCAGACAAGAGGGAAGCAATAAATTGGGAAATCATCTTTACATTTAAGGGTTCTGATAAAGGCCTCATTTCTAAAATATATAGAGAATTGACTCATATTTATAAGAATTCAAGCCACTCTCCAATCGATAAATGGTCAAAGGATATGAACAATTTTCAGATGATGAAAGTAAAACTTTTTCTAGTCATATGAAAGGTGCTCCAAATCACTATTGATCAGAGAAATGCAAATTAAGACAACTCCTTTCAGTGTGGCTAAGATGACAGGAAAAGATAATGACGAATGTTGGAGGGGATGTAGGAAAACCAGGACACTGATACATTGTTGATGGAACTGTGAATGGATCCAACCATTCTGGAGAGCAATTTGAAACTATGCTCAAAAAGTTATTAAATTGTTCATGCCCTTTGACCCAGCAGTGTTTCTATTGGGCCTATATCCCAGAGATCTTAAAGGAAGGAAAGGGACTCACATGTGCAAAAATGTTTGTGGCAGCCCTTTTTGTAGTGGCTAGAAACTGGAAACTGAATGGATGCCCATCAATTGGAGAATGGCTGAATAAACTATGGTATATGAATGTTATGGAATATTATTGTTCTGTAAGAAACGACCAATAGAATGATTTCAGAGAAGTCTGGAGAGACTTGCATGAACTGATGATAAGTGAAGTGAGCAGAACCAGGAGATCATTATACATGGCAACAACAAGACTATATAATGATCAATTTTGATGGACATGGCTGTCTTCAACAATGAGATGTTTCAAACTAGCTCGAATTGTTCAGTGATGAAGAAAGCCATCTACATCCAGAGAGAGACCTGTGGGGTCTTAGTGTAGACCACAACATAGCATTTTCACACTCTCTATTGATGTTTGCTTGCATTTTGTTTTCCTTCTCAGGTTTTTTGTTTTTGTTTTTGTTTTCCTGGTAGATCCGATTTTTCTTGTACAACAAGATAACTGTATAAATATGTATACACATATTCGATTTGTCATGTATTTTAACATAATTAACATGTATTAGACTTCCTGCCATCTAGAGGAGGGGGTGAGGGGAAGGAGGAAAAAATTTGTAACAAAAGGCTTTGCAAGGGTCAATGTTGAAAAATTACCCATGCATATGTTTTGCAAATAAAAAGTTTTAATAAAAAAGAAATAATGCTTGTGAAGTGCTTAGCATAGTTCAGCACATGATAAATACTATTGTCATTAGCTGTTATATAAATATCTATGTCAATTATCATCACCTTCACTCACAGGGAACATACTACATACCATTACAGAAATTTCTGACACCAGATCATTGTTACAGGACAATCAGAGTAGAAGATTGGCCTTTGAGACCCAATTATCACTCCTAGAATACTACAAATACTTTTACTATTTTTCAAAACTCTCTCCCTAAATTCACTTCAACTGAATTCGATTTAACAAGCATTTTATTGAATGCCTTCCAGGTGTGAAAGTTAAGTTCTGGGGAATACAAAGATAAAACCAAAGAGTCACTCCCTCAGGGAGTTTACATTCTACTTATTCAATTCCAAAGTTAGGAGACTGGGAAGTTCAGGGACCTGGTCCCTACCTACCTACTAGCTAGGCTGCTACTTAGGGGATCAGATTGAATTGGGGCATACTCACTGCAGTCTCTTAAAAAGACAATTCGGTTCTTCCCTTGAGCCATATGAGGTAATCAGTTTAAATGGTGAGATGTTCACTAGATCCATAAAATGGGAAGCAAGTGAAGGAGGTCAAATCTCAAATCCATTTTAAGAACACCCATGAAATCATCCAAACTATTAAGGATTTACAATCAGAAAAGCAACTGAATATTTGAAAGATGGTAACATTAGAGAAACAACATCTTTCCATTTGTATAATAGTGGAATAGACAGGTATGGCCAGGGTAAGTAGAAGGCCTGGCCACAAGGTCATTAGCAAAAGAGAGTGCTGAGTTCTTGCTATACATGCTCAAAAATGCAGAAAATCATGGAAAACTGAAGGGTTTGGATGTGGATTTTACTGTCATTAAGCCTGTCCAGATTAACAAGACTCCTAAAATGCTCAGACATATAAGGTTCCTGGACCAATCAGTTCATACATGGGCTTCCTTCACCATATTAATATGATACTTACTGAGAAGAAAGGACTCATTCCTAAACCAGAAGGGGAGATTACTCAAAAGATGTCCCAAAAGAAATAGAAGAAACCAAAACTCATTGCTCCAGAGTAAATTTTGTGTCCAAAGAATAACGAGAACTCTTAATTGAACACCAGATAGATAATTTTGATTATATTAAGTTAAAAAGTTTTTGTACAAACAAAACTAATGCAGACAAGATTAGGAGGAAAGCAATAAATTGGGAAATCACCTTTACATTTAAGGGTTCTGATAAAGGCCTCATTTCTAAAATATATAGAGAACTGTCTCATATTTATAAGCATTCAAGCCACTCTGCAATCGATAAATGGTCAAAGGATATGAACATGCAAATAAGAGTGAAATTAAAATGTTTTTAAAAAGAGAAAGAAGTCAGAACCCAATTATCCTATCCAACACCTGAGTTCTAGTCAATCCAGTTACTTCTGGAAGTAGGAATTATCGGAGCTGGAAGGGACCTTATAGACTATTTAATACAAATTCAGGGGAGGAAATAGGAATTCCCTCAAAAGGGAGGTGACTTGTCCAAGAGCATATTAACTTAGTGAAGGAACTAGGACTAGAACTCAGGTCTTCTGGCTGCTATGCCAGTGAGACTTCTCAATCACACTGCTTTCTCATTGAAAACAAAGTCACCTAGAAGACTGGCTTCAATGTCAGGAAAAAATCCTACAATTAGATCTGAGGAATAAAAATTGCCTTGAAAATCGGTAGGTTCACCCTCCCTGGGGGGTCTTCAAACCGAAACTGAACAACCACTTCTCCGATGGATTAGACTGGGGGTTCCTTTCTTGCAGGATTAGAAGGCTGTTGAGAAGCTTTACAACTCTCAAATTCTGTTTATCTATGATCTAAATTATGGTTAAATTAGCAGACAATCAAGTGTGGGCTATCTCCGTGGACAGTGACATTCAAAGTCACAAGAAGAGAGATGAATGAGCAAGAGGTGATCCTATGTGATATGAATGATCTGGTAAATATAGGGCACTAGGATTGAAGTTGAGAAGAACTGAATTTGAATCCTATCTCAGACACTTATTAGGTGTGCAATCTTGGATGAGTAATTTAAACTTTCTCAGCTTCAGGACCTCTTATCAGTAACATGAGGGGTTTGGACACAATGGTTTTCCAAGATCCTTCTGCTCTAAATTTTATGAGGGCCAGAGGGTCCATGATATGGATGATAGCAATGGGAGGGATCAGCTTAGACCCTAAAAGAATCCAACTTACAGGCAGTCTTCAGACTTGGGGATGTAGTAGAAAGTAGGGACTTTTGCTTCATATTTGGCCTTGGAGCAGAGGTTTCCGTTTCGTGTCATAAACTGAAAAACAAAAGTCAGCTTGGTGATTGGCCTCCACAGCAACTATATCTGGGTCTAAGCCCTTCCCTTTCTTCAGCCCCCCCTTTCCCTTTTATTCCCTCATTTCCCTGCATGATTTTAGAGCCTAAAATGTGAAATGAAACCAGATTAAGTGCAGACAAATCTAGTTTTTCAAGGGAGGCAGACGCTCTGTGGTCAGGGAAAGAGTTTGTTGCCCTGGTCCCAGAGTCACTGCTGGTAATTCAGCCATAAGCCTAGTGGCTCCAGGCTCCAACAATGAGATTCAGACTTAGGCAGCTGGGGAACCCCTGGGGCAGACAGACAGAGCAGCCTGGCATGCTGCTGGCCAGGAGAGTGGTAGAGCAGGCCCAGCCAGGGTTGCCTTCCAGGAGAACAGGAGGCTCCATGTCATTGAATCAGGTAGATGCCTGCAAACTCTAGGAAGCATTGGGTGCTTGGCAATTGGATAAGCCATACAACTGATTTTTCCCTTTTGACCCGTATTCCTTGGTATCCTGTAACCCCCTAGGGCAAATCACAGGGTTGCTGCAAACAGTGGTCACTGCTGGACCATCACAGAGCAAGTTGGATGAGTGCCCAGGGAGGAAGAAAACACCATCCTACCATACATCTATACAAAACTTACATTCTGCATATGTTCTCTCCCTTGATCCCCACAACTTGAATTACATCCAAGCATTATTATCATACTTTTTCTTTTTCTTTTTTTTTTTTTTTTAACAGATGAGGAAACTGATTTATAAAGGTTCATGCACCTTGCCCAGAATCACAAAATTCAGACGAGGAAAAGCTGGGAAGAGAAGCAATCTTCTGATTTCAAATCCTCCAGCATTCTCTGTTCGGTCAGTTGACCTTTTAGTTAAAATCTCTGCCCTTGGACATAATTAACTCTCGATTATGTGCATACACTTCTGGATTGCCTGGGGGAACCATATTAACACCTAGCTAGCTACTTACTCAGCAGCACATTTCTGGACAGCTTTCTAATCATCAGCATGCAAAAGATCTGCAAATGCAAGAAAACCTTGTGTGTGTGTGAGAGAGAGGGGGGGGAGGGGGAGAGAGAGAGAGAGAGAGAGAG
>JAJPUD010000330.1:489908-606156 GCA_023553655.1 Myrmecobius fasciatus | reverse complement strand
AGAGAGAGAGAGAGAGAGAGAGAGAGAGAGAGAGAGAGAGAGAGAGAGAGATTTCTTTGTTGTAGGGAACTCCCAGGGTAAGAAACTCTCTTTACTGATGCAACTTCACAGCTACTCTACAACATAATTTTAGAGATTTTTCCTGGGGCACTAACAGTTAATGACTTGCCTAGAGTCTCAAAGCCATAGTGGGATTTGAACTCGGGTCTTCCTGAGATTATCTGATATTTGGGGATTTTACAGCCATCATTACCTGCTGTGAGAGAAGCAGCCTGACATAATGGAAGAGCTGGCTACGGTACCAGGAAGAGCTGTGTCTAAGGCTCCTCCTGACACATAGAACCTGTCTTACTTCTATTTTGCCCCTCCACCATATACTCTGGGATCCTGCCAAACTGATCAGCTACCTGTTCCTTGGATCCAGGTGCTTTTCCATATTCCACCTCAGTGCCTCTGGAAATGGCTGACCTTTATGAATATTCCCCTTTCACTCTCCCTCCCCCTTGAATCCCTGGCTTCCTTCAAGGCTGAGCTCAAATGTCGCCTTCCATAGGGGGCCTTTCCCGGTCCCTCCCCAGGTGCTAGAATCTTTTTTTTTTTTTTTTTTTAATTATTTTCCAACAACTACTAAAGTGTTTGGTACCATAACTAATTATGTACATGATTTTGACTGCCCCATAGTGGTCTTCCACATTCCAATGTAAGCCCCTTGAGGGCAGAGGCAATTTTTGCTTTTTCTTTGTCTCCACCTACCACTTAGCAGGGTGACCTACATAAGTGCTTGATAAATGTTAATTCACTAGGGAGAGTTGACTCGACTTAACCTTTCAAGGCCCGAGGCAGCTCTCTAAGACTTTCTAGAATAGAGAAGGGGTCAGATATGTCTTAGTAAAGAGAATTTCTCACCAAGGACTTGTCTATAATAATGAAATCAGAGGTCCAGTACCAGAGCCGGGATAAAGGAAAATTAGCCCCAGGCTCTCCCATTACTATTATCTTTACATCTGAAAAATGGGAATATGTGGGGGCCAGCATTGACCACTACTGCTGCTTTAGGCTCACTGTTTCTTGGCTAAAGCATCGACCATTCATGGTGTTATGGGAAAAAAGCATTAACCTGGGAAGGAACAGATTGGGTTCAATTCCTCTCTGTGTAGGTATCTGACATAAAACTATGCTTTTGATTGCCAGACAGTTTGCCAATTGAATATAAGCTCTTTTGGGCAAGTGCTTCTCTTCCGGCCTCAGTTTCCTCCTCTGTAAAAGAAAAGAGTCTGGGTGTCCCTTCCATTTCTGACATTTTTCCACCTAAGATTTCCTCTTCTACCTCCACGATACTGTCATCCCAAAAGTCCAGTCGAACCGATTTCACTTTACTGATTTCAGGGAAGTTCCGGTGCACTCCAGAGCAATTCAGGCAGATGAAAACCCCCAGCTTGTAAGAGGCCCAGTCAGGATCTGCAGGGGGAAGAGAGTACTGCTAGAAAAGTTGGATTGGGGTGCGGTTTAGATGCAAACAGATAACCTAGAGCGCCGCTGCAGACCCTTTGGATCTGGGATAGATTGTCTTGGGTGCCCAATCTAACATTGGGCTTTTTTAAGTTTTTCCACTCATGACCCCTTTTTGCCAAAGAAATTTTTACACGACTGGGGGTAAATGGTTATATAAAATAGATATGCAAATCAAACATTTACTGATAATGAATCATAATTTCCCGACTTCCACATTCAGCTCATGGGACCCCAGGAGCTACGAACTACAAGTTTAAGAAGCTTTGGTCTTAAAGCTGGGGAACTGAGAGTTAATGACTTGCCTAGAGTCTCAATGTCAATATGTCTTAGTGGGATTTGAACTCAGGTCTTCCTGAGATTTGGGAACACGTGGAGAAAAACCTGGTCTTGAGCCAACCCGGGAATCAGGGTTACTGACTCTAATTTCCATCCCAACATCAACTCTTAAAAAGCGATTTATGGAAGGTACCCTCTTTTTTTCAATTTCAAATTGTCCCACGCCCCTTCGAACCCAACAGGTGGACATCTCACCTGAGCTCTGGTTAAAAGAACAGTGACTCTAAGAAAAGCTATTGTTAGGTGTATTTCCAATGGGGACAAGTGAACATCTCACCTGAGCTCTTGTTAAAAGAACAATGACTCTAAGAAAAGCTATTGTTTGGTGTATTTCCAATGGGGATAGGAAGGACTGGGCTAGGAAACCCCAATAGTGAGGAGGGTGAAGAGGGCTTGGGCAGGGAGCCCGTAGAAAGGCGCAGAGGAAACTAGGGAGATGAGATGGGCAGCTGCGGATTCGGAGGGCTCTCCAGGTGCGAATCCTACTGCTAGGAGGCTGGGTGCAAGGGTCCAGCCCGCATCCGGGTCCCCGCGGTCTCTGGTTCCTTACCTGGAGCCCCGCAGTCCGCGCACACCCCGTTGCCGGTGCCGGCTGCCCGCAGCAGCTCCAACAGGCGCCTCTTATTGTGCTCCCGGTCCCCCATCGCCCTCCCGGGGCTCCCGGCTCAGCCAGTGCGGCCCCCGAGACGCGCTCGGGGTTTCCGGAACGGCCTGGCGCTGGCCATGGTGTGAGCGTCCGGGTCGCTCTGTTCTGTGACTCGCCTCTCTCTCATGGGGAAGAGTGACCGCTCCGGAGCCAAGCCGACGCCCTGGTCCGCCCCGCTCGGCTCAGTCCCCGCCCAGACAGGGACTTGAGATTTTTCTTTCTTTTTTTTTGGTTTACGCTTTATTAGTTTGTGTTTGCTCTCCTGTGCGCTGCAGTGGGGGTCAGTGGCGGGGCCGCGGAAAGAGCTCACCTGTGTTTATGTCCTTATAGATGTGGACAATAGAGGTACACGTTGGCACCATGGGAAATGTGTGGTACTTGGAGGTAGGAGAGACCTCGGATTCGTATTCTACCTCCAGCCCTTCCTAGCTCTGTGATCTTGGACTGAGCACTTCATTTTCCGGATCTCATTTACCTCATCTGTAAAATGGGCATACTGAGAAGGGAACTAGGGAACTGGAAAGAACCCTATCGACCCTGTGGAGCGACCATTTTACATTTGAAGAAACCGAGGTCTGGGAAAAGTTAAATGATTTGCCCAAGGACACCGAATAGAATTTGAACTTAAGTACTCTGACTTCAGAAATAGTTCTAGTTCCACCTCAATATTAATACAGCGCTGGTCCTGGAATTGGCCAGATCTGAGTTGAATTTTGGCCTAAGTCTAGCTGGATAAATCACTTCACTTGTCTCAACCTCAGTTTCCTTCTGTAAAATAGAGATCATAACAGCACCCTCCTGCCGGATCGTCCAGTGTACAAAATAAGATGATAGTTGCGGAGCAGTTTGTAAACTTTCAAGTTTATATTGACTTCAGGGATGTTGTGAAGGACAAATGAGATAATTATGTAAAGTTCTTTGAAACTCTAAAAGCGTTATTATATTATCATTTCATTGTGCACCCCATATGCACATATATCTGAAATCCAGACAATTACCTACCAGCAATGTGATCTAGAGCACTTTGGTGTTTAATCTAGCCTAAAGGATCATGGGAATTGGGGAAGTGGAAGACGTTAGAGTTGATCTCCAATCCTCTCACTTGATAAGTGAGAAAACCTAAGGTTGAGCAAGGTTGAGTGATTTGAAAGCAAAGAACTGTGGCTCAAAATTCAAAAATAAAAGAATTTGAGACCATTTCTCCCAGATTCCACATTTCAAATCATTTCTTCATCATTTCTGACTTCCCTCTCCTTTGTTCCAGACTCAGACAATGAAGTTAACCTTCTTTCAAGCACCAATCCCTCCATGTGGGATTGTTTCCTCTGTAACTTCCAAATTACTTCCTTTCTCACCTGGATTTCTTTTTTAAAAATTAATCTTATTACCACATACCAAGATAAGATCTAAATGGGTTCATGATCTGGATATAAAGAGTGATTTTGTAAAGAAGTTAGAGGAACATAATATAGTTTACCTCTCAGACCTGTGGAGATGGAATAAATTTATGTCCAAAGAAGAACTGGAACTTTTAATTGAAAACCAGATAGATAACTTTGACTATATTAAGTTAAAAAGTTTTTGTACAAACAAAATCAATGCAGACAAGATTAGGAGGGAAGCAATAAATTGGGAAATCATATTTACATTTAAGGGTTCTGCTAAAGGTCTCATCTCTAAAATATATAGAGAATTGTCTCATATTTATAAAAATTCAAGCCATTCTCCAATCAATAAATGGTCAAAGGATATGAACAGACAATTTTCAGAGAATGAAATTAAAACTATTTATAGTCATATGAAAAGGTGCTCCAAATCACTATTGATCAGAAAAATGCAAATCAAGACAACCCTGAGATACCACTTCACACCTGTCAGATTGGCTAAAATGACAGGAAAAGTTAATGACGAGTGTTGGAGGGGTTGTGGGAGGGCTGGGACACTGATGCATTGTTGGTGGAGCTGTGAACGGATACAGCCATTCTGGAGAACAATTTGGAGCTATGCTCAAAAAGTTATCAAACTGTGCATACCCTTTGACCCAGCAGCATTTCTATTGGGCTTATATCCCAAAGAAGTCATAAAGAAAGGAAAAGGCCCCACATGTGCAAGAATGTTTGTGGCAGCCCTTTTTGTAGTGGCTAGAAACTGGAAATTGAATAGATGCCCTTCAATTGGAGAATGGCTGAATAAATTATGGTATATGAATATTATGGAATATTATTGTTCTGTAAGAAATGACCAGCAAGATGATTTCAGAGAGGCCTGGAGAGACTTACATGAACTGATGCTGAGTGAAATGAGCAGAACCAGGAGATCATTATACACGGCAACAACAGTACTATATGACGATCAATTCTGATGGACAAGGCTCTCTTCAACAATGAAATGTTTCAAACCACCTCCAATTGTTCACTGAAGAAAGCCATATACACCCAGAGAGAGGGATGCGAAATGTGGACCACAACATAACATTCTCATACTCCTTGATTGATGTTTGCTTACATTGTGTTTCCTTTATCTGATATATCGTTTGTGTAGATAAGATTTTTCTTGCACACCAATGATAAGTTTGGAAATATGTATACATATATTCGATTTGCCAATATTTTAACATAATTAACATGAAGTGGATATCCTGCCATCTAGGGGAGGGGTGGGGAGTTGGGGGAAAAATTTGTAACGGAAAGCTATGTAAGGGTTATTGTTGAAGAATTACCCACACATATGTTATGCAAATAAAATAAAAATTAAAAGAAATTAATCTTATTTTTATTGATATGTCTTCTTTTTACATTACATTCATTTCTGAATAACTTGACTCTGGTAACAGCCATTTAAAAACAAAGGGGGGGGGGGGAGAAAGAAAAAGAACCAATTGCTTAGACCCTGACAGTATATGGAATATACTGCTATGGAATCCGCCAATTCTGTAAAGTATTGTACAATCCTTCGACTCTGTACTGCAGAGTCTCTCCCTAATTTAAAATCTCTCCTTCCTTATTTCTTACAAATGCACCCAGATATCAGAATAGAGCTTTTTCTTCAGTGTTCTATCCAATCACTATCCATTACTAATCTTCTAGATCCAGACCCACACCTAAGGGGAATGGCAATATGGTTTAATGACCAGTGTTGTGGACTTGCAATCAGATTCACATCCAACTTCATACACTTACTAGTGAGCCTGAGCAAGTCAATGAAAGTTTCTTTGCTTCAATCTTCTTGAGTGGAGAGTGGGAAGTTGGATCTTTGCAACTCTAAATTTATCATTTTAAGAAATTAGACACTCAGGCATTGTGATTGAGGAGCATTGTTGGGCTCCTCTTCTGGATCAAAGCTTTCTTTAAAAAAAAAAACAAAACCTTTTTAAATGCAAGAATGCTGTTCCCTGAGGGAGCTAGTGTTTTAACCTCAAAAATAAAACCAATAAACCAGTGTTCCCTTCACTTCAATTCTACCAAACCAATAGCCTAGGTAGTTCCTAAATTCCTCCTTTCTTTCATAACCAAACTCCTAGAAACAGCTTTCTTCCACTTTTTTCTTATTCCTCTTTTATCTCTCCACCCCTTATAACCTAATGTTTAATGTAGAATGTTTATTGTTTGATCATTATTTAACAGAAGTATAGATTGCATTATAATCTAGCTTCTTTTTAAAAATTCATTTTATTTGATATTTTATGTTCCCCAGTTACATGTAAAAACAATTTTTAACATTCATTAAAAAAAAAAAAAGACATTGAGTTCCAAAATTCTCTCCTTTCCTCCCTCCATATCCCCTTCCCTCTCTTTAAGAAGGCAAGCAATTCGATATAGGTATAACCTTACTTCTAAACTCATTTAACCTCTCAGCATTATTTGGACCCTGAAGGCTCAGAGTGAGTATAAATAGCAATTCTTTCCGTTTTCGTCCAAAACTCCTAGTGTCTTCTCCTCCCAGATTGGTTTTATTGTTGTTGTTGTTTGTTTTATTTTGTTTAGCCTAAGTAAAAGAGCTCATTTTTAAATTCATTTCTTACCTTGTTATAATCACTAAATGGGTGTGACCCCAATCAAAGTGAAACCAGTTAAAGACCTTACCTTAAAAAGGTTAAGGTCTCCCACTGCATCCAAGGCCATCTCCACCTGGCCTGATCTATATCTTGTTACTGGATCCAGATGACTCTGGAAGAAAAAGTGAAGCTGGTGACCTTGTGCAGCCCTCCCTCACTCCAATCCAATTCATTTTCACGTCTCCCCCTCATCTCCCTGATGTCATAGGCCTCTTAGAGAATGAAGAACGAACAGCAGCAGCATCTGACACCCAGGACCCTACTCTCCTCCTCCGTGTTCTCCCCTTCTAGGTTTTCATGGCACTCTCTCTCCTTGTTCACCTCCTAACTTCCATCTCCTCATTCTCTTTTGTGTTTCACCATAAAGGTCAGATCCCCTGTTTGTTTGGGGTTTTTATTTTATTTTTATTTTTCTAAATCTGAACTTAACAAACACGAAATAAGATCAACATTTCCATGTGAAGTCAACAAGTATTTATTAGGTCACTATGTATCAAGTCTTGAACAATACACAAGAGATACCAAAAAGGTACCAAAAGGCAATCTCAGCTCTCAAGGAGCTCACAGTCCAATGGGGGAGGCAATATGCAAGCAGTTATGTACAAACAAAATGTGGAAAGGAAAAACTGGAGATAATAAACAGAGGGAAAATGTTTCCTATAAATAGAGGGGGAAAGACTTCTATAGAAGGTAGAATTTTAGCAGGGAACTTGAAAAAAGTCAGAGAAACTAGGAGATGGAGGTGAAGAAGCAGAAACTTCTCAGAGTAGAGTGAAAATGTCCAAAGTTGGGAAATGGAGTATCTTGTTCAGGGAACAGCAAGGAAGTTAGTATCTGAGGAAGAATAAAGGTGTAAAAAAAAAAAAAAAAAGATATGAATGAGTCAAGTTAGGAAGGTCTTTGAGGTTCCTGGAGGTGAGGGAGTCACTAAATAAATATGGAGATTATTGAATATGGGGGTAATATGGTTAGACTTGTGCTTTAGTTATCAATCAATCTGTTAATAAATATTTATAAGTGTCCACTGTGGGTTAGGCACTGTGTTGAAAGCTCTGAGTACAAAGAAGAGTAAAAGATAGTCTCTGTTCTCAAGGAATTAACATTCTAAAGGGGAGACAACTTGAAAATAACCATATACAAACAAAGAGGGGGGCTGAGAGGGAAAGAGGAACCAAGGACAGAGTTGTCCAAAAAAAAAAAAAAAAAAAAAAGGAAGGAAAAAGAAAAGAAAGCAAAAAGCATCATTGAAGTATTTTTAAAAGTTCATAGAAGAGAACTGAATATGCAAGCAGGACAATTTTGAAAGATACATATTGAACTTATTAAATAATTAAAAAGAAAAATCATAATGAAGATTCCCAGTTTCACGGATGTGACTTTTCTGTTATACTATATATAAAAAGATCTCTCTCTCTCTCTCTAGATATAGATATGTAGATATCTTCTTAATTGCCAAGCTAATGAGCTTTGCTCAGCCTTGATTTTCTTGACTCTGCAACTTTTGGTTGTATCGATCACTTTTTTTTCTTGATGTGACTTCTCAGCATCTTTCTATACCTTTTTCCAGATTATATCCATTAGGTTCAGGAGCATAGGAAGACGTTGTCCTTCTCTCTACACTATTTTACACACTGATCTTATCAGTTCTCAATGATTCTATTATCATTTCTATGCAGATGATTCTCAGATTTATTTATGTAGCTCTCATTTCTTTCCTAAGGGCAGTTAGCTAGGTGATGAAGTGGTTAGAGTGCCAGGCCTGGAGTCACTATATATCAGGAAGACTCATTTTCCTGAGTTCAAATTAGTCTCAGACCCTTACTAGCTGTGTCACTTTGGGCAAGTCACTTCACACTGTTTGCCTCAGATTCCTTTTCAGTAAAATGAACTGGAGAAGGAAATGGCAAACCACTCCACTATCTTTGTCAAGAAAACCCCAAATGGGGTCATGAAAAGTCGAACACACTTGAACAAAAAAAAAATTTCTCTCCTGACCTCTAATCTCCTATCTCTTATATTTTACCATGCACTCTGTAATCCAGCCACACTCATCTCCTGGCTGTTTGTAAAACAAGACATTTCATCTGGGCATTGTCCCACTGCATGGAATGCCCTCCCTCTTTCCTTCTGCCTCCTTACTTCCCTGACTTCCTTACAAGTCCCACTTAAAATCCCACCTTCTACAGGACGTCCTTCCTGACCCCTTAAATTCTAATGCCTTTTCTCTGTTGATTATTTCAAATTGATCCTCTAACATACCTTGTATGAAGGGTAAGAAGAAGGTTGGTGGAGCCTTGAATTGGTCCAATATTTCTGGAAAGAAAACTGGAATTATTCTAAGAAAGAAACGACAGGAACCATACCTTTAGAATGATGTGTGGAGAAAAACAAGTAGGACAGTTTAAATGGGACTTGCTAGGTATATATCCCAAGGAAGTCAATGATAAAAAGAAGGGTTCTATATTATATTAAAACATTTGTATCAGCACTTTTCATAATAAGCCAAAAAAAACCCCACAAAAAACTGAAAATAAATTAGATATCCATCAATATGGAGAATGATTAAACAATTACTTATGGAATTATTCAGTTCTAGTAAGTGCTATTGAATATTATTGTGTTATAAGAAACAAGGAATGTGAAGAAGAGATGCACAAGAAGTTTTAGACTTATATGATATGATAAAGAGTGAAGTAAGCAAAATCAGGAAAACAGTATACCCAATGACTAGAACAAATGAAAATAATAAAAAGAAATAAGCTGAACTCTATTTATAATGACTGAACTTAATTCTCTTTTCTTTCTTTTTTAATTTGTAACAACTGTTTCCTTCTCATTCTGGAGTAGAACTGAGAGTTCAACAGGGAATTATCCAAGAAGCCAAGTCTTTCTGAGTATGTTCAACATTTGTGATTTCCAGGTGAACTTTGGAGCATGTGTAGACATTTTCGGTTCCAGTCTGCTAACCACATGGTGAGCAGGAATCTCTTGGATTGGCTGCTGCTCTGTTGATGGGTAAGATCAAAAGACCTTTTGGTTTTGATTCTTTTGCTCTGACAGCCTCTTGAGAAGAGACAAGCTAATTACCTGTGAAATCTTGGGCGAGTCTTTGAACTTTCTCTGAGTTTTAATTTCCTTACCAGTAAAACAGAGTCAAAGTCCCTTCTCTCACAAGTTGTCATGAGAATCAAATGAAATCTTGTGCATGGTAATGTTTTGAAAACCAAGCAGTGTTTGTTAGGGAAATGAAAACTGCTACTATTATTTTTAGCTTAACAAATAGTATCTGAACTGCATCTGATCTGTACTGGAGGTCAGTCCCTAGCCTGGAACATCATTCTGGGAGCTAGCTGGAGGTCTTTTCCATCTTCCACTTAGGACTAAGTGATGTTAAGACAGTTTGAGGGAATGTGCCAAGAATAATCCTGGGAATCAAGGGGGTCTGTGACTGTGGGGGGTGAGGAGAGAACCACAGAAACTAGTCAGAAACTCAAGCATCAGTGGGAAAGGCTTAGATGGGGATCAAAGGCCACTGGGACAGTTCACTGCTCAGGACACAAAGATGATTCATCTCCTATGTTTAGGAGAGGAAGTGGACAGAAATAAATCTCTTGAGAAATGGATGAGGAAAAAAAAGCCTGAGGTATGACAAGGTCTGGACAAACTAGGGAGACAATCATTTTTCCTCTGCCCGGGATACTAAGTTCATGAAGTAAAATCTGTCTCAGAGGAAGCCAGTGAGTGGGATATGCTGTTAAATATTTAACAAGAGGCATATTTTATTTTTATCTTTAATCAGCATTATTAACATTTTCTCTTTCACTTACTTGAGTCTGAACAATCAACAGAGAAATAAGTCAAGTGCTGATTTGTAGTTTTTACTGCTTTCCGAAGTGCTTTTGCTCACCCTGAACATTTAACAATCAGCTCTCCAGAGAAGTATTGACCCAGCCTTTCATCATCCTCTGATGCTCCTCTTCCAATCATACATGGGGGTCATAGGATCATTGATTTAACAAGGAAGTTTAGAGTTGAGTGCCAACTCATTCTTTTTATAAATTAGGGACCTGAGCCTCATACACTGTAAGTATCTTGTTCAAGGTCATACAGGTAGTGAAAGAGTAGGAATTTAAATCCAGGTCCTCTGACTTCAACTCCATTCCTCTTCTTTCCACATTCCTCTTTATAAAAATTGGCCATCAGGAAATCATCTGCAACATGATCACTTGGAGGGATAAATGCACAATAATAGCTCTAATCACCTCTTCTACTGGGTTATTTCTTTGCATCTTTAGAGGTATCAAAGTCCTAAGCTAATGTCTTGGAAGTTCTGAGTCCAGAATTTCAGCTTTGTCTCTGTGCATTTTCAGTCTGGAAATCCTACCCCATGACAGTTGCCCTCTCACCCAATAAATAAGGCTCTGCCTCTGATCTTTGCCCTCTTTGCCCAAGTTCCTTCCTTTTGGGATTGCTCCAGACTGTAAAAACCTGAATTCAGTCCCAAAAGTTGAGTTCTGAGCTAGGAAACTTCATAAGAGATATAAGGGAGGGAAGAGAAGATAGAGATGTCTGGTGGTTTAAAAAAAAAAAAAAAAAAAAAAAAAAAAAAAAAAAAGCTATTTTTGTCTGTTTGTACCAGCTCTGGGTGCTTGTCTTGGTGGCCTGAAAGAACTTTGCTGAACCACTCCGATTCTCCATATGACCAGCAAGTAGTCTGCTGTCATGTCTCTACTAATTCTTTTCCCTCTGTGTAAGACTAAGTGGAGCATTTCATAATTGTAAGATTCAAGAACTCGGAGCTTTAACCAGTGAGGACAATTGAGGGTTTTAATTCAATTCAGTTGAATTTAAAAAACAAAAACAAACAAACAAAAAAGCACTTAGGAGTTACTTTAATAGTTGATAGGAATGCAAAAACATTCACTGGGGTGGCTAGAGAGTGTAGTGGATAGAGCCTTGGGCTTGAATTCAGGAGAACCTGAATTCAAACTTAACCTCAGATTTAAAGCCTTCCTCCCTGTGAAAGCAAGTTACCTAACCTGGATTGATCCACACAAACAATCACACACCACAAAAAACAAAAACAAAAACAAACAAAAACCCTTAAAAAAGAGAGAAACTTCCTGCTCTCAAGAAACTACTGTTCTCCATTTTTTTTCAGACATGTCTGACTTTTGGGGTTTTCTTGGTAGTTCATACTGCTCTCAAGCAGCTACTGTTCTCTGTTGTTTTTCAGACATGTCTGATTTGGGAAGATTTCTGGACAATTCATTTTCCTTTTTTGTTTGTTTGATTTAATTTAATTTTTTTCTCACTTAATCTTTTTTGTTATACAGATATAAACATTTTTTAAAAACACATTTCCTTAGGACTCATGTTGGGAGAGAAAAATCAGAACAAAAAGGAAAAAAAAGCCACAAGAAAAAAAGTAGAAAAAAAATTGAATATAGCTTTACATTTACATCCAATCTCCCTAGTTCTCTCTCTGGCTGTAGATGGTGTTTTCCATCCACCGTTTATTGAGATTGCCTTGCATTATGAACTGCTGAAAAGAGCCAAGTCTTTCATAGTTGATCATCACTCAATCTTGCTGTGTACAATGTATTCCCAGTTCTGCTTGTTTCATTCAGCATCAATTCATGTAAATCTTTCCAGACCTTGCTAAAATCAGCTTGTTCCTCATTTATTAATAGAATAATAATATTCCATTATTTTCATATACCATAACTTATTCAGCCATTCCCCAATGGATGGGCATCTACAATTTTCCAATTCTTTTTCACCATAAAAAGAGCTACTACAAACATTTTTGCACATGTGGGTCCTTTTCCCTTCTTTATGATTTCCTTGGGATACAGACTCAGTAATGGCACTGCTGAATCAAAGGGTATGATAGCCCTTTGAGCATAGCTCCAAATTGCCCTCCAGAATGGTTGGACCATTTATTTCACAGGCAGTTCATTTTCCAATTCATATCACAGATGAGAAAACTGAGACAAACAGGGTAAAGTGACTTGGTCCAGGGTTGCACAGCCAGTGTCTGAGGTCAGATTTGAATTCAGCAAGATAGGTCTTCCTGACTCCAGACACAGCATTCTTATCCCCTGTGGCATCTAATTGCCTACCTGTTCCTCATTCCATACCAAAAGAAAAGCATCACATAGATTAGGTTTGATTTTTAGGAGCTTACCTCAAGAGAGTCAATTTCTCTCTTTGATTAGTTGTGTCACTTGGAATTGCTCCAACAAAGTACACTATAGCTTGAATCTGAATTTCTCTAACTATGGGTAATGGCTCTCTTTAAGTCCTATGTAAGCATTTAAGGTTTAATATGTGAAGTATAAGACAGCTTTTATTTCAACTCACAGGAAGTACATAAGATGTATAGAATTCATAGGAGGCCATTAAGCCCAAAAAACAAACAAATTACTCAAATAACCCATCAGCTTCCTTAGAAAGGGAACAGACCTGAAGTATGATATTAGGACAACCCTTTGACATTCTGGTGAGTCACTCTTTCCTTAAAAGTCCTACACAGTAGCCACAAGACTGCTATTACTTTCTTGTGCTTTGGATTCCCTGCCAGAAGATAGATCATATGTTGGGTACTGCTAACCAAACAATCCCTGTAACTGTGTGAGTAAGTCTGCTTTTGATTTCCAAGTAGTATGGGCAAGAGCTATAGGGTTTTGTTCTTCAAGATTCTTGTTCTCCAAAAAGATTGCATTGGGGAATTACTTTCTTTTTCTTTCCAACTTGGTAACTCTCAACCTTGGAATTACTCATGGGATACAGCCTGCGAAAATCTCTCCATTTGGGCTAGGAAACTAGATTCTAGGATCATGTTTTTTAGGGAATTAAAAATCCCCTCCCCATCTCTTCTAACTCTAAATTTGGGTTTTAGAAGCATTGCTTATGAACCATTCTTTATATGTCCATTCATTCTATATTCTTCTATACAAGTTATTATTATTTGGTCCTGGAGGGGATAAAAGGAAAAACTTTCTCCCTCCTCCCATCCACCACTAAAATTGTTATACTTCTAAAGAAGAAAAGGTGTCTTGAAAAGAGAAAAGGAGAGAAACAGAGACAGGCAGAGAGGAAGTACAGGGGGTCGAGAGAGAGAAAAACAGAGAGAGACAGAGAGAGAGAAAAAGAGAGAGAGAGACACAGAGAGAGAGAGAATATCAGATTTTTTGCTATTTTAGGGAGGGAGGGAGAAAAATATTGGAATTCAAAATCTTATAAAAGTGAATATTGAAAATTATCTTTACATGTAATTGGAAAAAATAAAGTACTATTAAGTGGGGGAAATAAAATAAACACAAAATGTATACTAAAAAAGAGGGAGAAAGGAGAAAAGAGGAGTGAGGGAGAGTAAGAAAGGAGAGATAGAAGAGAGTCAGAGAGTGGAGAAGGAAGCAAAGGAGGAGGAGGAGAAAGAAGATAGAGGAGGCAGAAACTGAGACAAGATAGAGACTGGGACACAAAGAAAGATAGGGACAGAGCTAGCGCCTAGTGGCTTCTAACTATCCCCATGATCAAACAGTCCTTTGTCACACAATGTTCTCATCCTGACTTGCTCCTTCCATCTACTTCCTTATGCACTCTACATTTCAGCCATCTTAGATTACTGACTGACTCTTGCCACTTTTTATGCATTGGCTATTGTCAGTGTTTAGAATGCTGATCTTCATTTCTCTTTCTTAGTTTCTCTGATTTCTTTCAAGAATCAGCTCAAATGCCTTCTGCAACAAACCTTTCCTGGTCCTCTCAATCACTAAAACTTTCCTCACTCAAGTTTTTCTCCATCTCCTCTGTATATATTTTGCATATACCTGTGCATTTACATGTTGTTTTCCCCATTAGAATGTAAGCTTCTTGAGAGCAAGAATTATTTTTGCCTTTTTCTCCACAGTCCTTAGCACTGTGACTGACTGGGCTGTCAAACTTTTAAATGTAGCAAACAGTAATACAATTATTTTAACAAGAATCCAACCTCAAGTTCCATTCAGCCAATCATTTAGGTTTTTGAAATTAATTTTTTTCAATTATCAATAATTTTTTTCCATTACACCTCTTCCAAATTGGAAAAATAAAAGAAAGAAAAGCCCTTGTAATATATATGCACAGTCAAGCAAAACATACTTCCATTTTGGCTATAAATATATGTTTTATTCGTCATGATGAGTCCACTTTGTCAAAAGCTGGGTAATAGACTTTATCATCATTTCTCTCAAGTCAAATTTGAGCATTGTATTGATCAACATTCTTAAGTCTTTCAAAGATGTTCATTTTTATGATGTTGCTGTTACAGTTAAATTGTTCTGGTTTAAATCCCTTGACTCTGCATCACACAAATCTTCCTAAGTTTCTCTGAAATTGTCCTTTTACTATTTATTATATGTATATATATACATATATATATCAATTATACTCATATGCCGTAATTTGTTCAGTCATCTCCCAGTAGATGGACATTGCCTTAGTTTCCAGTTCTTTGTCACCACAAAAAAGAGCTCAGTAAAAAAAGTTTTCCTAGTAGAGGGGAAAAATTTGTAACAGAAAGCTTTGTAAGGGTTAATGTTTAGGAATTACCCATACATATGTTTTGCAAATAAAAAGTATTAATATTAAAAAATGTTTTCCTACATGTAGCATCTTTTCTTCTTTCTTTCTCCTCTTTAGAGCAAAGGTCTAGTAGTGGTCTCCCAGACAATAATTTTGGCAATGCCCATAGTGATCTGCATCTTAGATCACTAATCTGGCTGCCCACTCACTATGAGAGAGTGTCACTCAGATGCCTCCAAACCAAAGCCCCCCATCCTGTTATATCATCAAATTGATTGAGGTCTCTTTTAGATCTAGATCTATGACCATATTATCACATGAGCCCTATGCAATGTCCTTTGGCTATAAGCCAAGAATAACGTAGAGAGAGAGTTGGTACTTAACTTTTTATACTTAATGCAAGAATATGGATTGATTCTCTACTGCTTGTGCTAATTTTGGAATGATAATCAACACACACACACACACACACACACACACACACACAAAAAAAAAGTTTCCCTCTTTGCTATCCAAACATGGAACCATTGGTTATAACAAGTGGAGAAATTATGAATGTTGTGGATAAATTCATTTGCTTTGGCAGTATATTTTTCAGGGATGTCCATATAGATGATGAGGTTGACACACAAACTGCTACAGCTAGCTCAATATTTGGAAGTTTCTTGAAAGTGTGAGAGAGAAGAGGGATTAGGCTATCTACCAAGCTGAACATCTATGGGAGCCATTGTACTAACTTCATTGTTATATGCCTGTGAAACCTGCACCATGACAGAAAATTGATCTGCTTCTGTTTCAATTGTCTTGGGAAGATTCTGAAGATCATCTGGCAAGATAAGATGAGATCCTCTCTTGTACTGAACTGCCAAATATTCAAACACTACTATCAAGAGCGCAACTCTGATGGACTGGTCATGTTGTTTGAATGCCAAATGTATGTTTATCTAAAAACTGTTTTATAGAGAATTCTCTTTTTTTCTATCGTATTAATCATTTTGTTAATTATAACTAGCAAGTGATTAATAAAACAATGGTGATTTGGCCATCTCTCATAAACCAAAGATCATGGTGGATACTTTTTTTATTTTATTGATGCTTATAAGTTTCTTTTCTTTTTTGTTTGTTTTTAATATACATTGTTTTATGAATTATGTTGGGAGAGTAAAATCAGATCAAATGAGAAAAACCATGGGAGAGATTTAAAAAAAAAAAAACAACAGAAAAAAAAAAGTGAACATAGCATGTGTTGATTTGCATTCAGTCTCCTTAATTCTTTATTCTGGATGCAGATGTCACTTTCTCTCCAAAGTCTATTGGGACTGCTTTGGATCCCTGAACTATTGAGAAGAACCAAGTATTTTGTAGTTTATTATCTCACATTCATGCTGATATTATGTACAATATGTTCCTGGTTCTGCTTGTTTCACTCGGCATTAGTTCATGTAAATCTTTCCAGGTCTTTCTATAATCAGTTTGTTCATCATTTTTTATAGAACAATAATATTCCATTTACAGAGAATTCTAACAAGGCAAATGCTCACATGGAGGTCAGAAGAAGAAGTGTAAGGGAACTCTCAAAGTACCTCTGAAAAACTTTGATAGTGATTGTGAGACACTGATCCAGGTCCACTGAGAATAATATACTACATCAAAGAAGGTGCTGGGATCTAAGAGCAAAGTAGAATCACAGTAACTTAAAGGGAAAATCAGATATGCAAATCTAGAGAGAAACCTCCATCTTAAATGTTCAAACAGATTATTTGTGCCTGATTTGTGATAGAGCCTTTTGAACTTTTATTGGACTAATCAGCCACAAATGAATATATCTTGACCCCAACATTGTGATGCCATTGGTCCTCTTCAAGTTCAAACAGTGAACAATATACAATATTCCACTCCCATCATCCCACTTTCCTGCCAAGAAGGATGGCAGGGGAATTCTGTGCTTCCTCCATTGATATAAAATTTGATCATTATACAGAATTCAGATTATTTTTTGGTTCTTTCCATTTGTATTGTCATAATTCTGCATATGGATTTCCTGGTGCTCCTTACTTCATTCTGTATCAGTTCATATATACCTTCCCATTTCCCATTTCTCTAACTAGAATGACAGCTAGAGGCAACTGCTACTGTACTTCACACTGTACTCAACCCTGCCTGCTCTGTACCCAGCCATTGGGTTGCATACATTCATCATTTGAGGAACCCAGCTGACTTCTCCTCAGGGGATCAGGTTTTCACTCTCATGTTCATTGCCTACTCATTTGAACCCCAACTACTCCAAGGAAAATTCTGGTTTTTGCAATGGTCAAGGAAAGAAAATTAAGGACTTGTTAAGAATTCCCAATATACAAATGTGACAGACCATGGTATAGTCACTATTACCCATATATCACACTTTGTTTATCTACTTCCAAATAAATGGACACATATTTTCTTTCTAGTTCTTTACAACTATAAAAATTGCTGCTATAAATATTTTGGTGTCTATGTAGTTTTTCATTGTATCTATATTCCTGAGGACTATATCTATCTCTAGATCAAAGAATATTGACTCGTTAGTGTCTTTCTTAGCATAATTTCAGACTGCTTTCAATTAACAGCTTATTTGTCTCTTTTTATGAGCCTCTTAGCAAGCATTTATTAAGTTTATACTACATGCTCAGAAGACATTAGGCTTAGTTCTAGGAGCATAAAGACAACGGTAAAATAACACTGGCCTTCAAGAAGTTTACATTATATTGATATGGATTATTGTAACACACAATGATACATATTAACTAAGTGTATTATTTTAAAAAGTATGTACTTTGGGAGGAAGGAAACAAAATCTTTTTTTATATAATAACTTTTTCTTTTCTTTTTTTAATTTTTAAATTTTTTTATTAAAACTTTTTATTTGCAAAACATATGTTTGGGTAATTCTTCAACATTAACCCTTACAAAGCTTTCTGTTACAAATTTCCCCCCCTACTCCTCACCCCTCCCCTAGATGGCAGGATATCCACTATATGAATATAACTTTTGATTTTCAAAATATATGCAAAACAATTTTCAACATTCACTCTTGCAAAACCTTGTATTCAAAATTTTTCTCCCTCCCTCTCCTCCACCCCCTTCCCTAGACAGCAAATAAGCCAATATTTGTAGGGAAACAAAATTTTAAAGGAAGAGTTAACCTCTGAGTTGGACTTTAATAGGTGGGCAAAGATGGGGAGATGTGGGTGAGTATCACAAGTTTAAGAATAGTCTATGCTGTTCAAAATCTATGCTAAACCAAGGTGATAGGGTGAGAGCATATGGAGTAAGTTCAGGGCATAGAAGATTTTCTAAATTGTCTGGAATAGAGAGGTGAATAATAGAAGACAAACCTGGAAAAGCTAAGTGCTGCCAGATTATGGTGATTCTTGAATCCCTGGCAAAGGAACTTGAATGTTTTTATTATCATTAAACATAATTCATGAAACTCTAGTAATGCCCAGCTTCAGCCTCAGTTTGAGGTTTTTAAATAATAACTTTTTAAAAAAAAATAATAGCATTTTATTTTCAAAATACATGCAAAGATAGTTTTCAACATTGACCCTTGCAAAACCTTGTTTTCCAATTTTTTCTCCCTTTCTCCCTCCCTTCTCCCCACCCCCCCCCCCAGACAGCAAGTAATCCAATATAGGTTAAACATGTGCATTCTTTCCTTCATTTATCAAGATTAAAAAGGGAAAAAATGAGAAAAAATCAAGCAAACAACAAAAAAGGTGAAAATATTGTGCTGTGATCCATATTCAGTCTCCATGGTCCTCTTTCTGGATGCAGATAGCTTTCTCCATCACAAAGCTATTGGAATTGGTCTGAATACAACCTTTAAAAAAATCGTTGTCATCTGTGGCTCTCTTCAACAATGAGATGATTTAAGCCAGTTTCAAAGTCTTGAAGAGAGCCATCTACACCAGAGGACTGTGGGAACTGAGTGTGATTCATAACATAGCATTTTCACTCATTTTGCTATTTGCTTGCATTTTGTTTTGCTTTTCTTTTTTTTTTTACTGGCTTGATTTGATTTTTTTTGTGTTGCACAATAATTGTATAAATATGTATGCACATATTGGATTTAACATATATTTCTACCGTGTTTAACATGTATCAGACTACTTGCCATCTAGGAGAGGGCGTGGGGGAAGTAGGAGACAATTGGAACACAGGGTTTTGCAAGGGCTAATGTTAAAGAATTGTCCTTCCATATGTTTTGAAAAATAAAAAGCTTTAATGTTCATAGAGCATGAATTTTCAGTAGTCCAGAAGTCAATGGTAGGTGATGTCTAATAAGAATTCTGACAGACCAAGATTTTTAGTGACTTCTCATTTGGTTTCTTTGATATTTATTTATTGTGGAAATAAAATTCTTGGTATTGTTTTTTAAAATTTAAAAAAAAATCATTGTCATCTAAGACTTAATTTTTTTAGCTCTAGCTGTCATTTAAGTACATGGTGCCTACAGTACAATCAGGAAGGTTAATCCTGCTCCCTGGGAGGCTGCCACCTAAGAGAGAGACACTGTCATAAATACAGAGTTAGAAGAGTTCCAAGTAGCTGAATAATGAATGCTGAACAGTCACTTAGTTTAGGGAGAATGTTTGCATTTTATAGGACAAAAAGCTAAGTGGAGCAAGAGTAAATAAAAGGAGAATGGTAGAAGCTTAATGACTGGGATTGGGATCAGTGATAGAATAATTTCATAGAATTTTAAGATAAGATAGCTCAGAACATAGAAGGAGAGAGCTGGACATGATATTACAATAGAGAAGTTAGAACACTGAGTGTCAAATTGTAGGATATAAATATAATGGAGAACTATTGTGTTATAAGAAATGAAGACAAAAAGAAGGGAAGAGGAAAGGATAAAAAAAGAAGAAAAAAAGGAAGAAAGGAGAAAGAAAGGAAGGAGAAGAAAGAGGAGCAAAAGAAAAGGAAAGAAAGGAGAGAAAGGAGAAAAAGAGAAGATAGTAAAGAAAAGGAGATAGGAAGAGAAAAGAAGGGGAAAAGGAAGAGAGAAAATGAAGGAAAGAAAGAAGGGCAGGAAGACAGGAATGAAGAAAAAAGGGAAAAGAGAAGGAAATAAATGAAGGAAGGAAGGAGAAGGGAAGGAAGGAAAAAAAGAAGGCAAAGGAAGAGGAGCAAGGGAAAAGGAAGAAAAAGAGAAAGAAGAAAAAAGAGAAGAGAGGAAAGAAGGAAGATAGGAAGGAAGAGAGAAAAGAGAAAAGAAGGAAAAAAGGAAGAGAGAAAATGAAGAAAAGAAAGAAGAATAGGAAGACAGGAATGAAGAAAGAAAAAAGGAAAAAGAAGGAAAGAAATGAAGGGAAAAAGAAGGAAAAAGGAAGGAAATAAGAAAGAAAAGGAGTGAAAGAAAGAATGAAGAATGGAGGGAGAAAGGAGAACAAGGAGAATGAAGGAAAATAAAGAAAGGACAAAAAAGAGAAGGAAGGAAAGAACAGAAGAAAGGTAGATAGGAATTGTATTATATTAGCATAGTCAAGCAAAACAAATTCCCATGCCGGCTTCATCCAAACATGTGTTTCTTATATTGCCTAGTAGTTTATCATGTCCCTGTCACAAGGTGGGCAGTATTCTTCATCAGTCCTGAGGAATTATGGCTGATTGCTTTATTCTTCAGAGTTGAAGTCTTTCGGAACTGCCTGTTTTTACAATCTTAATATTGAACTATAAATTCTTTTGGTCCTGCTCATTTAACTCCACATCAGTTCCAAGATTTTTCTGAAACTGTCCCTTTCTTCATTTCTTAAAATGCAATAACATTTTACTACATTGGTATATCAAAATCTGTTTAAATTGAAATAGGCACCCTCTTTATTTCTACTCTTTTGAATATTCCATCATTGGGCCTTTTGAAACCTCTCTAAATTGCTAATATAGATTGTGCCTCGAATTCTACTGGCATAGTTTTGGATGCAGTAGGATCCGTGGGGGATCAGCCAGGTGGCACAGTGGATAGAGCCCCTAGCCTGGAAGACCTGAATTCAAATTTGGCCTCAGACACTTAATAACTATGTAACCCTGGAAAAGTCACTTAACTCTGTTTGCCTCAATCCCTCACCTGCAAAATGAGCCGGAGAAAGAAATGGCAAGCTATTCCAGTATTTCTGCCAAGAAAACCCCAAATAGGGTCATAAAGAACTAGACTTGACTGAAATTACTAGACAACAACAGCAACAGAGTCAATCCTAAATCATGATGAGGCATTGGAGAAGCCCTGTAGTAGAGAAATATCTGGTTCTTTAAAGTTCTATTTAAAGACTAAGCTTCTCCCTAAGGAATCTGTATCTTGAATTCAAATACTAAAGATCCTGAGCAGATTTAGAACAAGATAAATATAAGAGCATGATAATACTAACAGGTAGCTTTTAGATAGCAGGGCAAGGTTTGCAAGGTCATACAAAGTCATTACAAATCTCTACAAATATTATCTTATTTTAACCTCCTAATAACCTTGGAATATAGGTGTTATTTTTATCTCCATTTTACATGTCCAAACTCAAATTTGAATTCAGATCTTTTTGACTCCAGGTTCTGAACTCTACCTTTTTACCTACCTCTAACCCTAGGTACTTAAACAAAGTGATAACAACTTTGACTGTTCGGATAGGCTAATCAATTTGGAAGAAAATTTCAATTCCATTATGAATAAAAAAAATGTTTCTGGTCAATTGAGATTTCAAGGTATGAGAGACAGAACCTCATACTTAGTAGGTCTATGTTAACAATAGAGAACATATTTATATAAAAAAAAGTACAGAGCCACATTAGTTCAGGGAAATAAAACAGCACCGGGCAGCTAGTGCAGTGGATAGAGCACCAGCCCTAAATTCAGGAAGACCTGAGTTCTAATCTGGTCTCAGACACTTACCACTTCCTAGCTGTGTGACCCTGGGCAAGTTACTTAACCTCAATTGCCTCAGCAAAAGAAATAAAACAGCACCTATAACTATTATTAAGAGGGAGCCTATGCTATCTAGACACAATTTAACCATCATCTGGCCCATAGATGTTGGGAACTGTCCAGTTAATATACTAAATTTTTGTTGTTATTCTTTATCCTTTGTTCTTGAAAAGGACCGTGACATCAAGGGAGTGATGCCATTTATATGCAAAGGAATTGGATTTCAGTGAGAATGAACTGTGCAAGTCACCAGCCTCAATCTCTCCTCCAGAGCTATCTGGGTCCCAGTGGCCAAGTATATTTCAGGATGTCTGGAGACAACCTTGGAAAAAAGGCCAAAGTCTTCATGGAGTCTCAATTTGATCGATTAAATTACTAATTAAGATTAGGTAAGAAATGAGTTAAATATATTCACATCACTAAAATTCAAGTAATTAGACAATAAGAAGCCCCAAAGTTAGTGATACAGGCTTAATGGATTTAATATGATTATGATTATCTGGCATTTGCAATTGATTCCTACCATTGAATCCAAGGATCCTGACTCCAAATTCTATTCTTTTTCCACTAAAGATCAGTCACCTCTAATTTCTAAGCAGAGATGAGAATTTAAATTAGTAGTGTCTTTGCTAGGTCCTGTTAACATTTTGTAAGGGAATTTGTTCTTGAAAATACATGATCTCATCATAGGAAAATGGTGATAAGGAGTTGTTTAACTGTAAAAACGAAGCCTCACAGGATGTCACACAAGATGTGCAGACATGCATGGACTGTGATCTGCAGATACCATGACATTATCTCCCCAGACCCTAAACCCGCTATCATTTTTTCAGGCACTGCCATCCTTGCAACCATCTCACAACTTCAAAGCCATTGTTACTCTTCACTTCCCCTTGCTTTTCATAGGCAATCAGTTTTTACTGTCTTTATCAGTTTAAGACCATCTCTTTCTTTCTCTCCATTTACACAGCCACTACCCATAAGTTCAGGTCCTCATCATCTCTTCCTGAACATAATTTTCCATTTGTTCTCTTGATTTAGAGACTTGAGGGACATTATGATCTTGATTTTCCACTAAGTGCCCTTGGACTGGGTTCCATCATCATGTTCCTTGGAAATCTCTTCAGCATGAAACTCATCATCCTTAAGATTACATCAGCTTTAGTATTCAGACCTCTGCAGAATTGCCAAACACAGTCACGGAGCCACATGTATTCCAGGATACCTCTGAGTTCCGTCACAACCAGATTAAAGTATCTTTGGGAAATATGTAACAAAATAAATCAAATGCAGTAAAAAAAAATAGATAATATTACATTTTATCTCAGAGCCAGTAGGGAGCCAGTAAAGTTTATTGGGGAGAGGAATAACGGTCAGAGATGCCTGTAGGAAAATCTCTTTAGCAGCTGGCTCAAAGGTGCTTTAGGTGTGGAAGAGAGGCAGCTAGATGGCGCAGTGGATAGAGCCCCAGACCTGAAGTCAGGAGGACTTAAGTTCAAATTTGGTCTCAGACACTTAACTATGTGTCTGTCCCTAGCTGTGTGACCCTGGCCAAGTCACTTAACCCCAATTGCCTCAGCAAAAAGCAAAGAAAAAAAGGTGTGGAAGGACCTTAGAGGTACTGCTCCAGTCCCCTTACAGGTGAATGGTGTCATGCTCAATTAGAAAGGGGAGGAAGATGGGGGGGGGGGGAAGTGCTAACAAAAGGATCCCTGCTGGTACATGCTACTTGGTTTTAAAACGTAATGTGATCTGTATTTTACTGTTTTTGATTTTTGCTAAATATTTCAAATAATATTTCATCAGCATCTTATCCTTTAAAAATTTTTAAATTTCTATTTTTGGGGCTTTGTAATGCAATCACATCTAATGTAGTACGTTATAAGTATCAGTGAACTACAGTAATGTAATGTATATTAAATAGACAATTCATAAATAAGGACACACATACATGTACACACGCATAGACATATGGGCATGTATGCATCATGTGTGTAAGTGTGGGTGGGGTGTATATGTATGCAAGCATGCAAAAACCCATTGGGGGTTGGATGCTCTTAAAAAAAAACATTTTACTCAAAGTAGCTTTTGCCTGGGAGAAAGCCCCGCCCCTGTCGTGCTCAAGAGTGGCCGCCAGGGTGCACCAGAGTGCCTAGTATTCCCCAGCTCCTCTCCCGGAACTCTCGGACTGCAGGCCGGAACGTTTGTGCAGAGCTCTAGAGTCGGAAGTCTTCTTTTAAATGTGCAACCCCGCCGGAAGTCAGGAGCAGTGGTAGGGAACGCGGTGATTTCAACATGAGTTTCCCAGGCGTCCTACGTCTGTTCCCGGGAGGTAAGAAGGGCCTAAGCTCGTTGCCGACGACGGTGTGTCCGTCCTGTTGAGGCACTTTCGTGCTCCGCCAGCCGTCACGCCCGGAGAGCGAGTGGGACGTGAATCCCCTTCCCTCCCCCAAGTCATGAGTGCTCACGCCTCCACAGGACCACCCTCTCCCCCTACTCTCTCCCGTTCCTTCCCCTGCCCTCCTTCCTCCTCTTCTCCATCCCCTCTCTGACTTCCTTCTTTCCCCCTCCTCTTCCCTTTCCCTCCTCCTCCACCTTCCTCTTTTCTTCTCCCCATCATTCCCTTCCCTCCCCCCTTCTTGCTGACTTTGCTCTCCTCCTCTCTCCTACCTCTGTCCCTCCCTTCCCATTACACGTGGAATGTTTTCAGGCCCTTTTTCTCTCTCTAAACATTTTAATTTGTTATTCATTTTTATCCTTCACTTTTCCAACCAGCGGAATTCCAAATTTCTCCCTCCTTCCCACTCTGTCCCCTATCCATGAGAAGACAAGCAATATTCCCATCGTACATGTGAAATCACGTAAAAGGTTTCAGTATGAGCCATATTTAATAAATAGAGAAAAATATACTTCAGTTTGTGCTCGGACTTTAGTAATTCTTTCTCTGGAACTAGACCTTTTTTTTTTTTTTTTCCACATCCTAAGTCCATTGGAACCGTCTTGCATCGTTGTATTGATCAGAGTAGCTCAGCCTTTCACGCTTGATCATTACAAGATGTGGCTGTTACTGGATCCAGTGGTCCTCTGGTTCTGCTCCCTTCTCTTTGGGTCAGTTCATACAGGTCTTGTCATGCTTTTTCTCAAAGCTCCTCCTCCTCCTCCCTCATTTCTTACAATAAGTAGTATTCTATCACAATCATAAGCTGCAGCTTGTTCAGCCATTCCTCAATGGATGGGCAGCCCTTCAATTTCCAATTCTTTGTTATCACAAAAAGAGCTGCTAGAAATATTTTTGTACATATAAGTTCCTTTCGTTTTCCTTTCATCTCTTTAGATGCAGATGTAGTAGTGTATAAAGTTTTATAATCTTTTGGGCATAAATCCATATTGTCTTCCAAAATGGTCAGGGAAATTCCCTCCAACAATTCCTGTATGGATGTTCCCCTCCTCCCTTCCAGCATTTGTCATTTCTGATAAGTATGGAAGTGGTACCTTAGAGATGTTTTAATTTATATTTCTTTATTCTGTAGTAATTTAGAATATTCATATGATTTAATAACATTTTTAAAATTTTCTATTTATTTGACCATTTATCATTTGGGGAATGACTGATTTTTATAAATTCTACTCAGTTCTCTCTCTCTCTCTCTCTCTTTATATATACACACAAACACATATTTAAGAAATGAAGACTTTATCAAGAGGCTTTTGCTATTAACATTGTTGATATTTCTTCATTATCTATGGTATCTTTTAGCATAATGTAGTTTCCCTAACAATCCCTTTTAATTAGGTATATTTAAACTCTTGTTGACTGATCTAATAATGGTAAAGTACTTGGAAGTTCATATAGTATCTTCCCAAATAGGAATGTAAACAGTTAAATTTTATTGACTTTAATGATTATTCTTTTGTGTTTACCTTTCTCTGCTTTTCTTGAGTCTTGTGTTTGAAATGTCAAATTTTCTTTTCAGATTTGGCCTTTTTTAAAATCAGAAATGCCTAAAAGTCCCCCATTTCTTTAAGTATTTTTTCCTCTGAAGGTTTACTCAGTTTTGCAGAGTAGGTAATTCTTTATTGTAATCCTAGCTCCTTTTCCTTTTAGAATATGATATTCCAAGCCCTGAACATGAAAGTGACTAAATCTTGTGTGATCCTGACTGTGGCTTTATGATATTTGAATAGTTTCTTTCTGGCTGCTTAAAATATTTTCTCTTTCACCCAGCAGCTCAGGAATTTGGTTATAATATTCCTGGGAATTTTTATTTTTGGGACCTCTTTTAGGAGGTAATTGGTAGAATCTTAACATTTCTAGTTTACTCTTTGATTTTAAGACATCAAGGGAGTTTTCCTTGATAATTCTTTAAAATATGATATCTAGCCTTTTTCTTTGGTCATGTCTTTTAGGTAATTCAGTTATTCTTAAATTTTTCTCTCCTGGATCTGTTTTCCAGATCGGTTGTTTTTCTGATGAGATGTCATATTTTCTTCTGTTTTTACATTCTTTTGACTTTTATTGTTTCCTGATGTCTCATTATTAGCTTGCATTTGCCCATTTCTAATTTTTAAGGAATTACTTTCTTCAGTGAGTTTTTATAGCTCTTTGTCTATTTGGCCAGTTCTGCTTTTTAAGTTCTTTTCTTCAGTGCATTTTTGTATCTCTTTTTCTATTTGGCCAGTTCTGCATTTTAAGCTTTCTTCAGTATTTGGGGAGGCCTCTTTTACTAAATAATTAAGTTTGTTTTCATAATTTTCTTGCATTATTCTTAACTTCATTTCCCAATTTTTCCTCTACTTTATTATTATTTCTTTAACTCTTCTTGGAATTCTTGTTGAGTTTGGTTCCAATTAGTATTTTTTCTTTGAGGCTTTTTATGTAGCTATTTTTACATTGATTATAGTCTTCTGAGTTTGTGTTTTGGTCATCCTTGCCACCATAATAGCTTTTTGTAGTCAGATTCTTTTTTTGTTGTTTGCTTATTTTTCCAGACTAATTTTTTTACTTTTAACTTTATGTTAAAGTTGGGCTCTGATCACCTTGGGACAAGAAGACATTGAACCAAGCCACATTTTCTCATACTGGTGTTTTCATAGCTTACTCTAGAGAGCTATAAGTTTTTGGTGCTTCCAGGATGGTGTGATCAGGGAATGATGTGGTTTACACACTGGTCTTCAATATACACACATATTTATACAATTATCATGCCAATGCATAGACTTTTTAAAATTTTCTTAAACTGTCTTAGAAAATGTCTGAAAAATATCTTACTCTAACCTTTTGTTGGCTCTGCTGCTTCAAAATTTGATTTGAGGTGTTGTTTACAGTCATTTAGAGGGGAAGACTGGGGGGCTGCCACTAATCCACTCTCTTGGCTCCACTGTCTCTTTTGGTCCTCTCTGCAGACTTGCCCAGTTCAGGGTTATTTTGTATTGAAGATAAGACTCTTTGAAGGGAATCAAATTTAACTTAATAGATTCTCCTCCCTACGATGAACACACAAATAGATATATAACTAGATAGGAAATAAGATTTAGGGCCCACGCCTAGTGAGAAAGGAGAGAGGAACTTATAGCAGGGGACCATACACCACAACAGTGTCCGGTGAGAAAAGTGCTGGATCTGGATTAAGAGAGCTCGGGTTCAAAGTTTGGCCCTTACATTTATGAAGTTACTGCTGGGTGACTTTGGGCAAATTCCTGAACTTCTCTGTGAATCAATTTTATCTTTTGTCACTTGTAAAATAAGAGGATTAGGTTACCTTGACCTTTTTTGTGTGTGTCAGGGATCCCTATGGCAATCTGGTGAAACCTACTCAGAATCACAGTTTAATAAAATAAATGAGATTACAAAAGAAATCAGTTATATTGAAATATAGTTCAAAATATTTTTTTAAAAATCACAACTAAATTCATAGACTCTGGGCTAAGAACTCCTGGACTTGATAAACTCTTAATGCTTTTGGCTTTAAACATATGATCCTATGATTCCAATTTTTCTGTTTTAGGAAAGTGGAAATATTTTCAGGTTGCAATGTGCCCGTCTCTCTACCAGCCTTTGCTTTCCTGCTGTCAGAGAAAATCCATAGCACCAGTGAAGAAAACAGACTTTGTTTCAACCCCGTCAGAGGAGAGCTTAAAGGACACTGGGGAAAAGTTGGAAAGCCTCTACTCTTCTGAACAGAAATCAGCTATTTTGCAAGTGCTCAACACTGCATCTGTGAATGAACTTGCCACTTTTACATTTCTTAGAGGAAGGAAGTCTGTCAACATTGTAAAACACAGGGAAAAGCATGGACCTTTCCAAGATTTGGAAAGCTTAATGGAAGTGCCTTTGTTTCAGTTTAAAATTATAGTGAAAGTGTGTAACTCAATTCTACTGCCAGAATCGAAAAGAAAAAAAAAAGAGAAAATAATACCAGAAAATCGGTCATTAGGAAAGGTTGTCAAACCAGTAATAGAAAGAAAGAAGCTTCAGGTATGCCGGTTTCTTAAAATCTGTCTTAATTATTCTGTGTAAATCAGTGTGGTGGGTGATTTAAAAAAACAAAAACAAAACATTGTCCTTGCCTTTAAGAACTTTTAATCTATTTAGAGATACATGACTTATACATAAGCACTTAATATATACCCATAAAATATTCATTACCAATATGGGCTAAGTACTAAGAAACTAAGTGTCATTAATGAGCCAGGAAGTGAAGACGACAGAGAACTGTGAGCTTAATTAGTCAGGGAAAGCTTCCTTGATCTTGAAGCAGGGGCAAGATTTGGAAAGGAGGAAAAAGGAGTGAGAAATAAAAATAGCTTGTTTAAAGTGTGGCAAATAGAGGAGTCAAAGAATTATGGCCAGAACAAAGTGGCAAGGTATATGAGAGGGTTGTTGAGAAACTAAGTTACTAAAGTATATTATGCCCAGATTTCAGAGCACTGAATGATGCTAAAAGAAAAGAAAAAAAAAATGAAACTGTTTCTGCCCTTAAGAAGTTTATATTCTATTAAGGTAAATACGACATAGGGTCATAGAGGATCTGCAGGTCTGTGCAAATTAAGTCTTGTTGTATTTTTCTGTATTGCTAACAAACAAAAACAGGCTGACAGCCTAACTTTCCAGAATAAGCCATGAACTTTATGTAGACTCAATGTCTTGCACATTTTTGTGTATGGTTTTCAAATATACATATAGTTGTGATTAATAAAATATAAATCCATAAGGGTTTCTTTTTGTTTTTCTTATGTCTTCTTAGTAATTGACTCCTTATAGGTAAGGATACCTGCCATCATTTGTGGGCCTTTGAAATGTTTTGTTATTAAAGAGATTCTGATCTTAAAAGAGGCCAGGACCACTAATTCTATCAGCATTGGCAGCTCTTCTTTTCCATCACAATTGAAAAAATATCTTCTGTCCTCAGTAGGACTTTTGTATTGTTTCCAAAACAAGATTTAGTTCTTTTACTTCATACAGATTGAAAAATTAGTTCCCATCCTTTATTTCGGAATAAATACTCCAAGGCTTACTACAGTGAAATGAAAGAATTTAAGTTTTATGTCTTTCAGTAGCATCTCTCCAGGCAAGGTATGATCATATCCTAAAGCTTATATTGCGATGCTTTTCAGGCCTTAAAAATGTTGTGATGGCTTCTTTTTATGCTTGGCATATTACCTATATTATTGTGAGTAACAAACAAAACTAGATATTTAGAAGGTGATCCAAGTATGACATCTGTATAAAGGGAATCTTTTACAATGTGTACAGACCTCAAGGATATTAGCAGTTGAACCATATTTTTAATTTATTTTAGGAAGCTAATAGTATTGTGTCTGTTGTTTTTGGCAAAGAAAAAATTGCCTGGGCTCATCTTGATAACAGACTAACAGTTCTTGGCTGGCAACAAAGAAATACATTTAAATTGATAAAAGAAACAAACGCACCGTCTACGTATCTGGAAATGGTAAGTTGTCTTTCCCAGAGTCTAGCTCCCAAAAACCATCTTTGCTGTGTCTTTGTTTGTCTTCACCTAAATGTCATTGGATCCTCCATCCCTTTGGTTCTTCATCTGTAGTTGGCTCTAGAAATAGCAATTTTATAATTCAGTAGGGACTATAAGTGGGTACAGGGAAAAATAGTACTAAATTATAGAATTGTAGATTTTTCAAAATGTCTTCACCACTTTACATTGTGATAATCGACATTTACACAAGATTTAAAGTATGCCACGCTCTTTATGTACACCATTTAGTCTGAGCCCCCAGCAGCCTGACGATGGTAGTAGCTACAGGTTCTGTTATTCCCGTTTTTCAGATGAGAAAAAATGAATCCCATTTTAGGTGAATTGATTTGGCTATGGTGTCATAGTTAGAGTCATGTCTTAACTTTTGAAAGGGCTTCCATGTTTTTATTTAATGCTCCTATTGACTGGAGAAGGTGGACAAGATAAGTCTTACTAATCACTTTGTAGTTGTTTCTTCATGTCACCATTAGAGGCAAGTAACTTTGCCTGTAAATTAGCAGGCTAGGATTAGGACACAGGTATCCTAAGTTCAGTCCCATATTTCTTATTAAAAAGAAAAAGAAATTAAGTGGGAAAATAAACAAACATAAATAAATAACGTTTTTGCACAAACAAAACCAGTGTAGCCAAGATTAGAAAGAAGGTAGAAAACTGAGGGAAAAAATTTTACCACAGGTTTTGCTGATAAAGGTCTCATTTATCAAATATATAGGGAAATGAATCGAATTTATAAAAATATGACTCATTCCCCAAATAACATATGGTCAAAGATTAAGGTTAGTTTTCTGAAAAAGAAGCTATTAACAATTACATGAAAAAAGCCTGTAAGTCACTATTAGAGAAAGGCAAATTAAAATAACTCTGAAGGTACCACCTCACATCCACGATTGGTTATTAAGACAGATAGGAAAATGATAAATGCTAGAGGGGATATAGAAAAATAGGAACATTAATTTACTGTAGGCAGAGCTATGAATATGTCCAACCATTCGGAAGAATTTGGAATGATGTGCAAAGAGCTATAAAACTGTGCACAACCTTTGACTAGCAATACTGTGTGTATATACTGTAAGGTCTGTATTGCAGAGATTAAAGAAAAAGGAAAATGACCTTTTTGAACAAAAATATTTATAGTAGCACTTTTTGTGGTGGCAAAGAATTTGAAATTGAGGGGATGCTCATTGATTGGGGATTGGTTGAAGCAGTTGTGGTATTTAATTGTGATAGAATACTGAAGAAATGCTGAAGAGAATAGTTTTGGAAAAAACTGGGAAGATTTAGATGAACTGTTACAAAGTGAAGTGAGCATAACATTGCAGTTACAGCAATGTTACTATTAACAATGATCAACTGTGAAGGATCTAGCTCTTCTGATCAATATATTGTCCTGAGACTATTCCAGAGAAAAACCAATCATTCTGAGTGCAGATTGAAGCATTGTGTTCACTTTATTTTTTCCTATTTTTTTTTGCAACACATAGGAATGTTTTGCATGATTTCATATCTATAATTGATAACACCTTTTGCCTTCTCAGCGAGTAAGGAAGGAATGGGAGGGAAGGAGGGAAAGAATTCAGAAGGTAAGGGGCAGTTAGTTGGTATAGTGGATAGAGCACCAGCCCTGAAGTCAGAAGGACCTGAGTTCAAATCTGGCCTCAGACATGTAACACTTCCTGCCTGTGTGACTCTGGGCAAGTTACTTAACCTCAATTGCCTCAGCAAAAAAAAAAAAAGAATTCAGAAAGCAGAATTTTAAAAAAAAATGAATGTTAAAATTAAAAACACTTATTAAGAGAAAAATAAAGAAAAGCAAGGTTAACAAATGTTGACTTGAAAACATTATCTGATAAATAACCATTTTAGACTGGCACAAGAATCATGATCATCCTGTTAAGTTGACATCCTATTCATGAGATGACTGAAACTCAGGGACTTGCCCATATTTTTTTCAGCTAGTTAGTGACAGAGCCAGAACTAGTGTGATCCAGACTCCTAACTCCTATGGTGTTTTTCTTATATAAATTTACTTTTAAAAATTTAGGTTGATTATTTCTAGATCCAACTCTGAATAAAAATCCAATTTTAAAAAAGAATTAATGTAAACAGATGAATGTAAACAGCATTGATGGATAATCTAGTCTTTCTATATCAAATATATACAGTTCCTAAAGTCAGGGTGTTGTTAGGAAGTAATGCTGGGCTGAGGACTCACCAATAATCATTGACTTCTGTGACTTTTCCTTGCTTTTAGATTTCTTCAATAGTTTCAGAAATTCCTGAAGCAGATTTCTATGTTTTGGAAAAAAGAACATTTTCTCTTCAGCAGACAGCTCTGTTTCCAGTTACATTACACTTCCACATCGTGGAGGCCATGCTGTATTCCTTGTTAAACAAAACGTTTGCTCGTGATGGCCACCATCGGGTGTTGAGCATGAGCCGGAATGTGGTGGGGAAACACTTCGATTTGATGCTTGGGACTATGCGGACTAGCGGCATGGCTGTGGTCCAGCAGCTTTTCTCAGACTCTTCGTTGAAAGCAGAGTCCCGTGTGTCCTTCCCAACTGAGAGTGTGGTGCGCTATAGAAACCTGATGGAGACTAATGGAGGAGAAAGGAAGGAGGAGTTGTGGGATTGCCTACTTCAGGCAGTGGCTTTTTATGAACTCTTGGTGTTCAATCCTCATTAATAAAGTTTTTCCTGGGTGCAAGATAGCGCTTTTAAAATGTCTTGCTCACGGTACTGGACTTGGAGTCCAAAATCTCTTTTTCAAATTCTGTCCTGTATATTTTCCCTGTGTGAACCTGGGCAGGTCCCCTCAGCTTCCCTTGCTGTGAAACAAGGAGGCTGGACTCCATGGCTTCCAGTTTTAAGGCTTCTGGATTTATGTTGATGGCCTTCCTACTCAGTCCCCTGGCTGCTTCCTGTGGGAGCTTTGGGATTCCCCACCTCCTCCCACCCCAGCAGCCTGGCACATGGCTTCTTTTCTGCAGCTAGAGCTGACCCGCAGCCAGGAAGGCTTTCAGGCAGAAGTGAGTTCTGAGGCTGCCTGGCACAGAGACCCAGTTCTGCCAGCAAGTCAGAGCAGCATCTCTGGACTCAGAGTAGGATCCAGGTCTATCTATATTGACAGAAGAAAAAGGCACAAGAGGTTCTCCAGCTGTCCCTCAGCTTGCGGCTCAGGGAGCTGAAATCTAAGCAGGTGAGGTGATACTTGACACCGAATCAGCCAGGTCTCACAAATCTAATGTGTTTTTCCCCTACTCCACACTGACCCCCAAAATGCTCATTTGTAAAATTAAAGTGGGTAAGACTAGATCATCTCTAAAGTCTTTTCCATTAGTAACATTCTCAGTTCTTGACAGTATTCCTAAAACCGCACAGATTATTCATCTTTTGACTTTTCATGTCAAAGGCTGAGGGAATCTGATTAGTTGATGTTCGGATTTTTAGATACTTGGATGGCTCTTATTATTTTTTTTAATCACCTGAAAAATGATGTCAGATCAGCTCTTTAGAATGCCTGCTAGGAGCCCATGCTAGAGTCATTGAGGTGCCTTTACCTATCTGTTCTCTTAGGTAATGATGCCCATAGGTATTATTACACTACCAGTCGACAAATGAAGTATATTCCCATTGTGGATTTTTAATGTTTGTGAGATTCCAGAAAATTCTGAAATAATAAAAACTGTTGCTCTCTAGTCACAAGGCTTATTGTTTTAATTATTTGTTTTCTGCCTTTTTAAGGTTTTTGGTTTTTAAAAAAACCTTTACAACCTGGTTCCTTTCTCCTTTTCTGGTCTTAAACTTGACTTACTTCCATGGCCTCTGTGATAGGAGATTAGACTCCCTGCAGTGGTTAATTCCTATTAAGGAATTAATTATTAAGGTTAATTCCTAAGCTGTACTAGATGTAAAGAAGACCCGAGTTTAAGTCTTCTTTGGACTGTTAAGATCCTCATCAAACCAGTTTACCTTTCTTTGTTCTGGGCCAGATGTGCCAAACAGCCTGCACACAATACTCTGGAGTGTCACGGAACAAGATTAAAATGTAACTAGGACATATTTCACAAAGCAAAAATGCAATAAAATATAGATGATATTAATATGTGGTTTTCTAAGTCAATCTGCTATCACAGGGATCCTTATGTATGGCTGGCTGTTTCTATTTGAATTTGACATTACCTTAGGCACTCTAAAACCAAGTTTCAGGGAAGGTTCTGAGGGAATTTCCTCACCTGGGAGTTTCCAGTCTCAGTAAAACCATAGATTGAGTTCCAGACCCCAAAATACCTTTTACAGACTATCTGGAGGAGTGGAGTGGAGAAAGGGGTGCAGTAGAAAATGTGGCTGATGTGAAAACAAAAATTATTATTAATCTGAATTTAAATCCATTCAAAAACTTTCTGATCAATAGTAGCTTTCTAGTATAGTCCTACTACTATATTAGTAGTCCCTGGGAAGGAATATGAACAGTTGACAACTCTCCTTGGCTACTGCCATATTGTTCTACCAATAGCATATTGATGAGCCACTTGTAGTTTTATAATTTTTTGAGATTATGGTTTTCTAGCCCTATAGAATCCACCAGGAATATAATTTTGTTTCCTAAACCTGGGTCCTTTAGGCTGGAAGTACTGGGACTACTCACAACTTTAATCGCACTGCTGAAAATACAGGGGTTTTGTTCTGCTGGTTTACCCCCTTTCTTCAGTCAAGCTGGTACATATACCCTCCTACACTGTCAATGAATTAGTCAAAAAACATTTATCTAGCACTTATGTGCCAGGTAATATGCATTAACTGGTTAATGTTAATTTAGTATGGCCCAGTCCATTGCAGCTCGGAAGTCCGAGTTCTAAAGATTCATCACCAGACTCAGCTTCTCTTGCAGCAAGTATTGCATCTCCTGTGGAGATAAGGCCTTTATAAGTTATTGAAGACCCAGAAAAGACATCACCATCAAAGTTCTTCGCACTGCAAAGATTTCATCAATCTAAATATTACCAAAAAAAAAATGACATACATATTATTTCCCATTTATACACTTGCCAAAATGGATTACAGTCTCATAGCCAGGCTTTGGTCTGCTTGGCTCATCACCTTGCTGCTCCATCTTCAGGACCATCGGTCTTTTCCATCTGCACCAAAACAGAAGCCTTCTTTACGTTTTGCTTCTCCCTATCAGAATATAAGCACTTTGAGAGCAGGAATTATCTTTTCTATTTGTATGTCAAGCACTAAACATAGTGCTTTGCAAAGTAAGCTTACACACACACACACATACACACACACATTTTTGATTCATTCATCTCCAAGGCCATAGAGTAAGCAAAAACTTTTTTAAAGTATCAAAGATTTCAGAACTCTGATAAATGTGGTGACCAAATATGATTTCAGGAGACTTAATGATAAAGCATGTCCCAACAGAGGTGTTAGTCAAGAGATGTGGAATGAGGTTTAACTAGATTTGTTAGAAGGAAGAGTTCTATGGGGTGACAAAGGAAGCAGGAATCATTGGGAAATGACAATGCCAAAAAAAGCACCAATAAAAATTTTTTTGGAAGATATATAAAAAGGTATGAAGGTTTTTTTGAACTACATAATACCTTCATTGATAAACTTAGATTCATCTGAGTACTGGTAAATGAAAATGTAACTCCAGAGTTAGCTAATTTCAAGCATCCTGCATTAATCTTATTTTCTCTTAATGGAGGACTTTTTTCTTTTTTTATCAAAATAGTACTAAATGGCACAATGGGGCAGGTTATATATAAGAAATTAACATTTTGGGATATATAGTCTATTTTTTTACTGATGGTATAAAAAGCTGAGAACACTCAAGTTCAAAGGCAAATCAATTTTCCTAGTTAATTTATTTGAACTTGTAAACATAAAAGCCAAAAAGTCAAGATGTAGACTGGGACACACATATTTGGGATGCATATATTCCAAGATGCTATTTTGTTTTTCTATGGGAGGGGAAGAGAAAATAAATGCTTGACTGAAAAGGTTTTTCAAAGAAGCTAAGAACCACAGTTCATAACTTTGGCATACATTACTGATCAAAGTTTAAAAAGCCACATTGTTTTTCTGGAGGATATTAAAATTGACCAAGTCAGTTTAAATGTATCCTTTTGCCCTATTTTCTTTATTTCACTGATATGGCTATTCCTTCTTGTACCTCCTTCTCCAGATCTTATAATCCTCCTGAATTGCTGTTCCCATCCTCTCCTCCAAACCCGCAGCAAAAAATAAATAAATCTATCATTTATGGGCCAAACTTGTAGACATGAGCCTTTCTGAAATTACTTAGGCTGGTCCTTAGATGCTGCTAAAGCCAAATGTATTTTAAGCTAACAGTTTTTATAGAACTGCCAGATCTTGTACTCTCCTGGCACATCTCTTAAGAACTCAAGCTCATTTCCACAATTACAACACTGTATGGGATTATAATTTGAATGGAATATTAGCAACCAACCGGTTTATCTCTACAAGTGTAAATCACATAGGATTCTTTCACAAGATACAAAGGACAATACTTTTTTTTCCAGATGACATAACATAACCAGTGATGTAATGGAACCTTAGAAGATTGTATTTAAAAAAATTCTATTAAGTTCTATTATTTTATTAGATCACTTTAAGTACCTTCCCTATCTAATTATTTTACTAGAATTTACTACTGGTCTTTCAATAGCCTTTTATGGTCTGAAGAAATATTTGGGGGAAAATGCTTATTCTTAACTACTGAAGACATCATAGAAAAGTAGGTTGTCCTTGTTACTGGGAGCCCGGGATTCAAGTCCTATGTGTGACCCATGCTGAGTAAATGATCCTGCCTAGGTCCATGACCTCTGGAAGCTTTAAGCAGCCTTTTACTCTTAAGTTTCAAGTAAATTGCTAAGCTGCTTTGAGAGGCTGCTCTTCAGTGGTAGTATCCTACAGTAATAAAGTCACAGTACAGAGAAAGCTCATTTATAGTTTCAAAACACATTATTCCAGCAGATGTCACTTACTTGTCCTGGTTTATTGTTTCAAAGTTAAAAATGACTTGTGCCTCCCCAAATTATTATTATGACAGTAGTTCTTTCCTAAGTACCAACCAAACTTTCTTGTGGCCATTAATTAGACCAATATACTAACTTGATACTTGGATATTTAAGATTCTTAAGAAAAGGTCAGGAAATGAATACAATGATCAAAGATTTATATTACTATATTAAGATCCCTTTCTCCTTTAATATTCAGATCCCAACTAAAGAGAGCTACAGCTATTCAATTAATATTAATTTTGTTTCATTACTGGTTTTCTAGGATTACCAATGGTTTTTCAATTACTTAGACTGGCTGCTTTTTAGTGATTTTTTTCAACTACAATACTGCAGTCATGGATAATTTCTTTATGTTCCCTTTGTGGATATAAACTTTCCAATGTGTCTTTGAATTGCCCTTATTTGTCATCATAACAATTATTATTACTAATCTAGCAAAGTGTCCCTTTGTTATATAATTTTATAAATGTATACCCTGTTTAGTTACCTGAGATGCCTAAGTCAAAGGGCTGGCACATAGAAGTGATTAATAAAGGCTTTTTTATTTAAGGGGGGAAATCGGGAAGACGATTCTAATTTACGATCCATTTAAAAGTAGAGTGGTTAAACCATTTGCAAAGTAATTTCAAGTAAAACTTGACCATATTTTAAATCATTTAATTAGTTTCCCTCTTTAATCAGAAAGCAAAATCTTAAAAGGAAACACCTTAATAGTTATTTGGAAAAATACAGGAATTCAGTCACTTCAAGATACAGAAAGACTGATCAAGAGTAATTCATCCAAATATGATAAATTCAATTAATCATGAAGATATATAAAATGTTCAGTCATTTGAAATTTTGTTAAAATCTTTATGAAATATAACACATCAAAGGTAGAAAAAGATAGAAAAATGTACAAAGCAACTTGTAGGTTAACAAAATAAAGCAACACATAAAATGATAGTAGAAAAATATTTATAAAACTCCACTGTCTAGATAATCCAATAGTAGAATATTGCTAAATATCAATACAATAGGAAAAACTTCATTAAAGTCATTTTCCTTGACTCTTGAAATTAAGTTCTCTTCAAAATATGTCATATGTGATTCTAAAAGTTTTAAATTAGCAACATAAGTGTTTTGAACAACAAAGTCAAACAACCTGGGAGTGAATTTTGCAAAATCTATTTTGGGAGAAATTCTTCTGATACTGAAGTTCATTATTAAATTACAAGAAGTCCTGATCCTGTCAGTGGAACAGGGAGGCAGTGAGGGAAAAAATGTGTGAGAATAACTTGAAACACAAACATCTCGTACATCTCCATTAAATCTACACTCCAGTTACTTCCAGGAGAAATAACCTACTCCTTTCACAGAAAAACAAAGTTTTTAAAAAATAAAAGGGTCAAACTGGACAAAAGAGCACAAAAACATCAGCCTATAGAAGAGCTATCACAATCAAATATACAATGTGTAAGCTGCACTTTTGGTTATTTTTAAATACTTGCACACAAATATAAAATATACAAAGTCTATTTTTACTGTACATCAAGAAGAAATTTAATGACACAGAAAAATCTATGAAATATTCAAATGTAACGAGTATCTTTTACTGTACATGGCACCATTAGCATAGAAAACTAGGGGAAGTCAGTTGCCAAACTGCTCACACTGTCTTTGGGTATGTCAAGATGAATTCCTTCAAAATAGTGCAGGAACCTGTCAAAAGAGAAAGAATAAGAAATAATAGTTTGGTAATGTTTTATCTAATTAAAACAGGTCACAGAAATGTTACTCAGAGCTTTCACCTTCTTTTATTCTTTTCTTGTTCTTTTAACTTCTCCATCCTACAGATACATCGGAGGGTCGGTAAATATTCAGCAAGGCTGGCCTGTCTGCTGCTCCCCAGGTTTAAAAGAGATTTACTAGAAAATACAGCTTTTACAACTGCCAACCTCTTCTGTGCTTTGCTGCAAGTTAAAAAGTAAATAATTAATCTTTTTATGTATATCCAATAAAAATAGAACTATACACTTAACACAAATTGATTTATCTCTCATCTTAAACTGCTACAAAAATGAACTACTTCCAAATACTGCTTTCATCATGTTATTCCTCTGCTCAAAAATTTTCAATGGCTCTTAAATGGCTGTTGTATTAACTGACCACACATCTACCTAATATTTGAGGTTCCTCTCTATCTGGGCCTACTCCTATCTGTTCAACCTGGACTCTCATTATCTGCCTCAGCTCCAGGAAACAAAAACATCAGCCTACAAAAGAGCTATTACAACTAAAGATATAGTTTATAACCCAGCTTTTTGGTTATTTTAAATACGTGTTCACAAATATAAAATATAGTCTTTTTTCTGTATGTCAAAAAGTACTAAGGAAAATCAATGAAATATCAAAATTAATTAGTATCATTTACTGTACATGGTCCAAATTAGCACAGAAAATTTCATCTTCTGCAGTGCAGTAATGAATTCACAATAAATGTCATAATGACCTATGATTTGCAGCATTCAAAGATTGGAAAATTCAACCCAAAGGGTCGATTCCTCCCCATACTTCTATTACACTCAGAAAGAAACTGGATTCTTATTGTGCCTCTATTATTATGCTCTCTCCAAGGACAGAGCAAGAAGGAATATACTGAGAAACAAAGATGGTGTGGGGACAAACCATATAAACAAAAATTTATCTAAAGAAAGGAAAATAGACTTACTCTACATCTGCAGCAGACTGACTGAAGTACACATTATTTCTTTTTTCCGAAATGTACAAAGTGAGGTCCCCGGTTGGATCTTTTCCTAACTTCTTGCAAGAGTCCAAAGAGGTTTCCAAAACTTTTGAAATAGTGGAAGAGCATTTGGTAAAACTGAGGGCTTCCACAACTGCCTTCAGCTCCTCCAAGCTTTGGCAAGTCCGGCCATCACAAAGCTCTTGTCTAAACTCATCACAAAGGCCATTCTTGACCCTGCCATTTGTCCAGTTAAAGTCTTCGTTTTTACCAAACTCTTTCTGTTCCCTTTGATTAGGTAAAAGGGAATCTAAAAAAGACATATCATCCATAAATTCAGTCAGTGAATTTAAACAGTGAGAAGCAAGAGGACATTTTTGTTGTCTGAGAGTTTCAGGAGGAAACATCACGTTAGATTCCAAGGTTTTCTTATTCTTCCCTTTTTCACTCAGTTTGAGGGCAGAGCTACTCTCTTCTGAGCTTGAGGGTGGAACAGCTGAGGGCAAACTAATACCTTCATCAAAATAATTCAAAGCAGTGTCAAACAAGTCACTGTCGTCCAACGTGACCATCTTCTTCTGACGCTTTACTTTCTTGACCTTTACCAAAGAAGGATCTTCGTCAGAACATTCAGTATTCAGGTGATTCTCATTCTTTCTTGCTGGGGGAGCATATGAAGTTTCAGGCAAAAAAGAAAGGTCTTTTGACTCTGGGATGATGTGAACTGGCAATGGCAGAATGAATTCAAGATTACTATATAAAAAATCAACATTCTGTTTTTGGAATTCGGTGAGGAGCTGAATGAGTTTATTCCATTCTTCCTGTGTTGTGATTTTATGCTGAAAAACAGGTACATGTTAACAAATGTTTACACAATCATGACATTTACAATTTTCAAATTTCCTACTAATAGCAGGTGTGCTGTTAATCCACCTTCCTAATGCTTGACAACTTCTTTCTGCCATATATTCCTCTGCACGCCAACAAAGAATTGTACCTCAGACCTAATCTTTGTCTGGTTCTTATCTGGTGATGAAGAATAAACATTGCTCTATGGATTCCACAGTGATGAGCCAATCAATCTATGTCAAAGTAAGGTTTGAAACGACTTTTCATCAGAAACATCACAGCAATTTTATCCTAAACATTTTACCTCTGAGTTCCAACTCTGGAAAAATATTTGACTTAAGGGGAAGCTTTTAATAAGGCCATAACTATAAAAGTCAGCTATTCTGTTACAAAGATAAATCTAAGATTTAATAATTCAGGCACATTTAAACTATGGGTCAGGAGAAGGGAAGGAGGAGAGAAAAAACTCTAACATTCTGATTTTTAAAATACCTTTATAAAGGAAAACAAGTCTTCAGATGGAAGGACTATGTTCTTCATGCCCAGAAGACTCTCTGCAAAGCCAATGTCACACTTTGGAAGGTTGGCAGGATCCTGCTGAGGAGTGTGGGGTTGGTTTTTAGGATGAGCATCATCTCGAGAGCAAACAAGTTTGGCATTCTCTCCTAGGGGATTATAGTTTAAAAGACTATTAACATCATTTTCCTCCACGATTGCATGACAGCAAACCGTAACTTCAGAATGAGGTCTCTCTTGGCCACATTCTACTGTAGGTCAGTAGATTGATCTACTGACCTACACACATACACACACAATTCCTCCCCTGACAGGCCTACTATATATTATTTTTTTTTAAGTTTTTGCCATAGTAAACATTATTTCTGAAAAGATTAAACATATTTGAATTCCATTAGTAAAAAAGTAATGTTATTACGATGACAATTGTTCACAGTGAGTTGTACTTGGAAAAACCCTCTAACATTACTGCAACTAGCCTGGAAAAATGAAGAGGGATTTTAAAGTCATCTAGTGCATGGATAGAGATTGTCTGCCAGATTCTATAAGGCAACCAGGTGTAAAGGAGGATGTCTTAATCAGAGATTAAGATCATTGCATTTCAATATAACTGGTTTCCTTTATAATTCGATATATTTTATTTTGTGCATTTAATATTATTCTAAGAAGAGATCCACTGGCTTCCCAGACACTGCCAAAGGAATCCAGAACACAAGAAAAGTGAAGAATTCAACATTCCCTAGCTGTGTGACCCTAGGCAAGTCACTTAACCCCAATTGCCTCAGCAAAAAAAAAAAAAAAGTGAAGAATTCCTTGAGAGAAAAAAAATAATAGATTTTGAATCAGGAGACCTGAGTTTCAACCCCTGGCTTAAGAGATTATGAGTCTGGGGCAGCTAGGTGGCGCAGTGGTTAGAGCACCAGCCCTGAAGTCAGGAAGACCTGAGTTCAAATCTGGTCTCAGACACTTAACATTCCCTAGCTGTGTGACTCTGGGCAAGTCACTTAACCCCAATTGCCTCAGCAAAAAGCAAAAAAAAAAAAAAAGAGATTATGAGTCTTAGTTTCCTCATCTACAAAATGGGGATCATAAAATGCACTCTATTTACATCCCAGAATTAGAAGGAAAAGTGTTTCAGAAATCTTTATACGTTATGATAATGACTTATTATGTGTATTCTAGGGGCTACTTCTTGAAGCCTGATGAAAGCACTTTTAAAGTCAAATAAAATAAAATACTATCTTACATAGGAGTGAACTTATAGAATTTATTACCAAGAGAAACTGAACAATCTGAAAATAAAAACAGATTCATTAAGTCTTTTGAAACAATTTCTGGACAATCTAATGAATAGTCCTATCTACTGGTGTTGGTTTTTCAATCACATTTTTCTATAGACTGTCTTTTGATGCAACATGATAATACAACAAAACAAATTAGATAAATTGTTGGTTTGATTCAATATGGGTGATGTTTCTACCTGTTATTTTTATTAGTTATCTCATTCTACTTTAACGTAATGCAAAATATAAACCATAGAATAATCTGGATCAGTCTGTTCCATCCTGTCCTGGAAACTTGGTTCAAGATTTGTCTTTCTTAGTGAATCCCATCTCTGTCCAGGGTTTCTGTCCACAGTTTCAACTACTCATAATCACTTTTATTTTACAGCTGCTTCTATCAGTCTCACCTATGAAAAGCCTGACTTCCTCAGCAGCTGTTAGAATCAAGGGCAGGGACCAGCTCTTACTTATCTTATAATTCTAATCATGCCTCTTAAATAGGTAATATTTGATTATTAATTAATTTTACTCTGGTTTCCCCTTAAGTTTTATCCTGTTCACCTATGAGGGACATTTAATAAGCTTAATCAACTTAAGAAAAAAAATCAGAATTAAAGATAAATTAAGAGGTGATATTAACATCTCCAAAGTTTCACCTTAATGACCAACTGGGCCCAAAGAAGAGATATGAGAAGGTCCCCCACTCATCCTGCTTCTTGGCAAAGGTAGAGATACTATGGTTGTGATATAATGCACACACTTTTGATAACTTGGTTTTTTACTTAACTGTCTTTTTTCTCTTTTTGAAATTCTTTGTTATAAGAGATGGCTTTTTGGGAGGATGAAGGAGTACAAGGAGAACTGTAAATGATATAAAACTAAAGGACATCAATTAAAAAACTTTTTAAACACTTCAAGAGGGATGTCTTCAAATAGTATACTTTAAATATCTTTAGGTGTTATACAGGGGACTTATTTATTCAAAAAGAAGCTTGGAAACCCATGTTTAAATTGAAAGCATCAGGAATCAATGCCATCTAAACATCAGTAAGAAATGTAAATAGCTTCACCACAACAATATTAATGGGGGCAAATGGAAGGGAGGAGAAACAAAAAGTTTTTTTTTTTTAAATAAACTTAAAATTTTTCAGTAACAAATCTACAACATCAGGGACATAAGTCTAGCCTGGTACTTTTACACAGTGATTACTATTGATTACATACGTGATTACTAACTCAATTTATCTTAGGTGACTAAGGAGATGATAAATAACTGAAATGACTCATATTATCAACTGCTGATAATGTCCATACTTACAGTTGGACACATCTTTTTAAACAGATCAACCCACCATGAAGTGATAATGGTTTTTCTTTTAATAATCCACCTCCACTTCTAACCCAGAATTGTAAGTAGAGAATGCTTCTTCTGATATCACAATTATTAACAGTCAGCAAGGTGACAAAGTCTCTTAAGTCAGTTCTTAAATTTTCTGCCAAACAGAGTGTCTGTAGATAGCTGGCAACATTGAGCTATAAAACGTAAAAGAAACATATAGAAAAGTATTTTTCAATTAAATAATTTCTTTAAAAAATTGTAACAATATCACAAATGCCTTGCTATCATAAGAATAAAATTAAATTTATGAGTTTTCCTAAAATTCAAAATATTTCCAAAGTTCTTACAAGTAAAGAAATTACTTTAGAAGAAAATATTCAGAAATGTATTTTTATAATTAAAATATGACACCTAAGAAGAGATATGAGAAGGCCGCTCCCTGAGAAGAGAAGCAAGGCCAAAAAGATTCATACGCAAGCAGAACAGCCTTGAAAGTTAAAAGTTGGATTTGTTAAAGCTCTACATGAGGGATTCCAATTTCAGGTACAATACTCTCCTGTTCCACATGGCATATAGAACTGTTCATTTTATTGGCTGTTCAGAATAAATCTGAAAAAGTGCATCCTTGCTTCCCCACACAATCCTCTGCAGAGGTGGGAAATCAAGGGTATGAAACAATGCAAATATTGCTAGATTATTTTTTAGATATCTTGGTTAGTTTTACTAAACTTTTTTCACCACTCTAATTTTTTTGTTACAAAGGATAATTCTATGGGAAGGAGAAGGTAGTAGACATTAAGAGAGGCAGGTGATATAAAAATAAAAGATATCAATAAAATGTATTTAAAAAAAAAAAGCATGTGGCTACACATTGCTGAAGCAAGGAAATTTTATCATTATTTGTTGGAGATAGTTAATATGAGCTGGACCCCTATTCACAAATTTCCTAAAAGAAAAAACTCAAATATATAAATTAAGTTTCAGTTTACATTCACTTAGAACTATACAATACTATTTAAGAAAATCCTTTTAACCCTAACTAGAGCTCCACAGTAAAAGATAATGAATTTGCATTTCACAAATTTTCCAAGGCTCAGTTAATACATTTTATATACTAAAAGCTCTGTGTAAGGTAATTATAGACAAGGAATTTCTCCTAAAAAACTTGAATTTTGTAGGATTCCATATTTATGTTTATGGTTTCTTTCTCTGGTCATAGATCTTTTGAATCTATTTTAAAACACATTACCAGATGAAAAGAACAGTTTATAAGCTAACCAAGTATCTGGATGGGCAAGGTCTTCTTCACCCTCATGCCCACATTACCTAAAGCTTTCAGGTTAATGCTCTAATAAAGTAGGAAGCCCCTACATAAATAAAAGACACAGTTTCCTTTAACCCACAAGCTTTTGGAAGTACATGCAGAAAGCAAAACATTACAGGAGAGAAGTGTCCTGAAGTTTATAGAAATGCTGGCATCTTTTTAAATTCACACAACTAAAAGGATCTTTGGCTTTTTGGTGGAACAGATAATTGCCAGTATCAGTTTCCAGTTCTGATATTTTGATTTCTTACTATATACAACATGCCATGTTTACTATCATGTAATTTTTATGATTTAAAAAAAAAAAAAAACATACCAAGGAGGGAGTTTTAAAATTGATTTCCTCAAAGCATCCATCAAATGTTAAACTAAATGTTGGATCTGCAAAAAGAAAGTTCTAAAATTAGGAGCTATCAATAAATTGAATATAGGTATAGATAGATAGTGAGCTTATCAGATGTGCAGAAGACCCAGAACTAAGTGAAATGGCTAATAATCCCATTCCAAAATTCAGGGCTGGAATATTAGGCTGAAATTGCTATGGTAACATTTGTCCTTATTAAATTTCAAGTCTTATATCTAGGTACAAATTCAACATCACAAAAATAACATGTGAGAGACATGAATGGACAGTTCAGTTAAAAAAGACCTGGGGATTTCAGGGGACTGTAAGCACAATGTCAATCAAAAATATGTTCAGGCAACCAAAAGTCAGTGCATGAAGAGAGGCCTCATGTCCAACTGCTATGCTGGTATTCCAGATCCTCTCTTGAATACTGTGTTCATTCTGGGTGCTGTATTTTTAGGAAGACAACTGATAAGCTGGAAATGACCAATAGGGAAAACAGAAGGACTTGGGGTCTTACCACATGAGAGTCAGCTGAAGGAAGGGGAGGGGTTTACTCTAGAGAAGAGAATTCTTGGGTCAGAGCTGGGGTGGGGGGTGGGAGGTGGAACAAGAACTGTCATCATTCCAACAGATAATACAAGGGGGATTAGCTTGGTTCTGCTTGATCTCCCAGGACAGAAGTAGGACAAAGGACAGAAACTGGTAGTGAGGCTCCTTGTCCATTTATAGATTCTTCTGAGTTGTAAAACTGCAGCCCAACCACTGGTCTTTTCAGAATGTACTGTCATCAGTAAAATACAATCTTTTCAGGAATCGAAAGACTCTTTACTAACCTATTCGTTAAATCACTGGCAACTAATAATGAAACTGGCTTTCTCTATATGCTTTAAAGTTTACAAAAACTTCCTGTATATTATCTCACTGGATCCTCCCCACAGGCAAGCTGGACAGTGCACGTAGCTCTTACTCATACATATTGGTAATAATTAAGCAGACCAAGGTCTCGTTGCTCCCAATCACAGGCTCTTTCCAGTTTTACCCCAATGTCCCACTCCTCCCTGTGTGATTTTTTTACCCAATGCCTTTAGGGATATAGAAGAAAGAACACCAGATGCAGATCCATGAAAAAAAATCATCCTAGGCAATTAACTTCAGAATGCATTTCCTAACTGGGGGGGGAAAAAAGCACATTGCTAGAAAATTTTAAATCAATATAAACAAATTTTGCTCATCAGTTTTACTTACCACTTGTAGTAAGAATCACAGGCCTTTTGGTTGTTGCCATGAAGGTCTTGATTGCATTTAGAAATCCAGCATCTTCATCAAATATCACATCGACCTAGGAAACACACGCCGCTGTGAATGCCAAGTCCAAGGACAAGGGGATGAAAGTTATTTTATAAACAGTCATGTACCTGAGGTGGACTAGATAATCTCTACTGGCCTAAACTGTAAAAAGCTTTTTATAAGTCATTTAATAAAAGTGTAAGTGAATTACTCTATATTAAACTAAGAAAACACAAAGCCTTCTGAGTGAAAAGTTTAGGCTCATTCACAACACTTTCAAGCATCAGGGCAGCATGGTGGGTGGAGTTCTGAGTCTCTAGTCAGGACACCTGACTTCAAATCCAGCCTCACACATTCACTAGCCATGTGCCTCTGGGCAAGTCAACCCCAACTGTCTCCCCCAAAAATACTTTCTAACACTACTGAAATCGAGTACAAACTGATGATATTCCAACTCCCCAAATGTTCATTAAATGGCAGACACTATTTTTAGGGCTGGGGAACAAAGTGACTATGGTCCTTATCCTCAAGTAAATTACATTTGACTGGGGGCAAAAACTGCAATCAGAAAAATACAAAAGAGTAAAACGCGCTGGGTTCTGCAAAGGCCAAGGTCAAAAAATGCCAAACTGAGAAGAGGGAACAAATGGGGTAAGTAAAGTAGAAGGAGGCTTTGCAGGAGTTGAGATGACAGAGGAACCTGTATTTTATTGGAGGCGCTCCCCACTTTTAACAGGAGATTGACAGGGTCAGACTGTCGTTTGTGGAGGAGGTGAATGGGGCCAGAAGAGACCAGTGAGCAGAAGGGACAGCCCCAAATCTGGGCGATGGCCACAAGAATACAAAAAAGGGCATGGACAAGAGGAGCAGCGGAGGGCAAGCCAACCAGTCATGGCAGCTGATAAGATGGGGGGTCCCAATATGCGAGGCCAGGGGTATGGGATGGCTGAGGTTGGGAGCCTTAGTGTCTAGAAAGAAGGCACCAGACAGATGATGGCTAAGATGATGGAAGCAAAGAGAGCAAGAGAACATGTAGGAATAGAAATCAACAGGGTCAAATTCTGCAGAAGAAAAGGAGGAAGACAAGGAAAAGGAAGGAGAAAAGACCACTGGATTTAGCAATGATGAGATGAGGAGTAACAGTAGAGGGAGCAACTTTAATTGAGTGGTGGTCTCAGAAGCCAGACTGCAAGGAATTGAAAAGCGGAAGAAATAAGTATAGATAAGTTTTTTGGTTTTTTGGGGGGGATATAAGGGGGAAGCACGAGATTTAGTCTTGAAAGGCAGGAGATACTTTCATTTGAGTATGCTCCCTTCTTCAAAAAAATTAATTTATGTAGGTTTTGCCATTTTCATTTGCCTTAAAAAATATAATTTCAGTTTGTATTTGATATATTATTTATCATTTTTTATATTTAGATACTATCTGTAATATAAATGTGCACTCTTAAAATTTTTAAAGTATTTAGCCACAAAATAAAGGCACCAATATTTCTATCTGTGGTATCAGTAATTCATAAATGCATACTCTTACCTCCTCAAAAAGAATGAGAGACGTGGCATTTTTCCGGTTGGATTCCTCTAATTCCTTGACATTTGAACTGGAGATGTTTGTTGATTTTGTTTGTGTGTCTTGTTTCTCTTCAGAAGAAATAATTTCTACAAAGATGTGATATAAGCATATGAAGAAAATCCACTAACATTATTACTATCCTTGACAGAGAACTGTCAATAGAATTAATTTGTTTTATTGAATAAACTAATAAAAACAGAAGTAATTTATCAAAATGCCTAGAAATAGAATCTATAGAATATCTAGGGTTTAATAAGTAACTGTTAAGAACTTAAAGAATATGTTTCATAATCTCTTTCTAATGTGTTGAAGATACATTCCTTTAATTTGCATTTTGCTAATCTGGAACTTTGCTCAAAGAGTTATCAAACTGTGCATACCATTTGACCCAGAAGTGTTTCTGCTGGGCCTATATCCCAAAGAGATCTTAGAAGAGGGAAAGGGACCCACATGTGCAAAAATGTTTGTGGCAGCCCTTTTTTTTAGTGACAAGAAACTGGAAACTGAAAGGATGCCCATCAATTGGAGAATGGCTGAATAAATTATGGTATATGAATATTATGGAATATTATTGTTCTGTAAGAAACAACCAGCAGGAGGATTTCAGAGAGGCCTGGAGAGACTTGTAGGAACTGACGCTGAGTGAAATGAGCAGAACAAGGAGAGCATACACAGCAACAAGACTATATGATGATCAATTCTGATGGACATGGTTCTCTTCAACAATGAAATGTTTCAAACCAGTTCCTATTGTTCAGCGATGAAGGTAGTCATATATATCCAGAGAGAGGCCTGAGGGAACTGAGCGTGAACCACAACACAGCATTTTAACGCTTTCTGTGAATATTTCCCTACATTTTGTTTTCCTTCTTAGATTTTTTTTTTCTCTCTTTCTAGATCTGATGTTTCTTGTGCAGTAAGATAACTGTATAGATAGGTATACATATATTGGATTTGTCATATAATTTAACATATTTAGCATGTATTAGATTACCTGTCATCTGGGGGAGGGGGAGAAGAGGGGAAAAGCTTGGAACAAAAAAAAAAAAGTTTTTGCAAAGGTCAATGTAGAAAAATCACTCATATGTTTTGTAAATAAAAAGCTTTTAATAAAAAAAAATTTGTATTTTGCTAATATGAATTCTTACCTTTATTATTCTTCTGGTGTTTCATCATTTCATCATTACTTTGTTTGGAAGACACTTTAAAATAATTTGCCAAAGTTCTGTGAGGGAGCCCTCGCTTTGCAACTCTTGGTGAAAGTGGAGGTTTCCTTGGTGATGCAAGAATTTTCTTAGGTGAACTTAATTTTTCTACCAAAAACAAATATTAATTTAATCTTATTTAAAATGAATACTTCATAAGTTGAACTTTAGGTTGTCCACATCCCATTTCAAACCCACAGCAGATGAAAGTATTTCAATCCCAATCTACCTAAATTGTTAGTTGAGCCGGGAGGAGCAGAATAGGGTCAGAACAGAACAAAGGACATTATTTAAGTAAAGTTTATGAATGCACTTAATTTTCAAGATTAAAGAAAACTAGACCACAGGCATTTCTTTTATGCTAAGGTCACACAAGATGTCACAATGGAGACTCAAAGACAGTTAGCAATGCCTAAATAAATCCTTTTCAAACCTCTGCTGAGGAAAGGCCAATGACTTGTCCAGGATCTCTTCAAAACTGTACAATTCTGGGGCAGCTAGGTGGCACAGTGGATAGAGCATCAGCCCTGAAATCAGGAGGACCTGAGTTCAAATCTGATCTCAGACACTTAACATTGCCGAGTTGTGTGACCCTGGGCAAGTCACTTAACCTCAATTGCCTCAGCAAAAAGCAAAACAACAACAAAAAAAACTGTACAGTTCTTTATTTTACACACTCACTTTTCCTATAGTCATACTGTATTTATTCTGAGTATAAGAGCAAATAAGTCATTTAAAAATACATTCTTTTATGAAAGTTAGTTTTATACTTTGAAACACAAAAGAAAAACCAATGCTTGAGCCTGTTGCTTTTCCCTAATCCTTCCAGAACTCCATTTGCTGCTGAATCACATTGTCCAGCTACTGCCCTGCCCAGCCTGGCCCAGCCTGCTGCTAACCGCTCTTGTAAATTCACCTCTCGGGAACTTCCTAGCATATTCGAGGCTACCATCATTTTGCAGATAGCTTCCTATTTTCTCTTTTCAAGCTTTACCTCCTGCATATTCTTTACCTTCATCAACCATTAGAATAATCTAGTGGGAGGTCCCTCCAATATCCCCCTTTTCATTTGAATATGTCACTGTCCATCTTCCCTTTCCTCTCCAGAGAGTTGCTTCTCAGAATCCTTGTTTTGAAAGCTGGCTCTGAATCCTAAAGGCTGTCTCCCCTTTCAGCTTCCACCTCCTCTTCTCCACAGACTCATTTCCTTTCACCTGCAGCATTTAAAAATGCCTAATAAAAGTTGAAAGTGCACATGAGAAGGCAGGTGTTGGAGGTGATCAACATCAAGTCCAAAGGACTCATGGTAAAATATACTCTCTTCAAATAGAGAGCTGATGGACTTAGTGCAAATGGAAGCCTTCTCATGTGCACTTTCAACTTTTATTAGGCAATTCCACATGGATGTTGTGCCATCACCTAAAACTCAACGTGTTCAAAACTAACAAACCAACTCTTGTTCTCAAACATTCCATTTTTTCAATGTTGTGCTTCTCTTAATCTTCCAAGATTATAATAATAAAACCAATAGCCCTTGAAAATTTGCAAAGTACTTGATATATTATCTTGATTAAGCCTCACAATAACTTGGTATGGTTAGTATTAGAGATATTATTTCTAAGCCATGGTTTCCTCAAGTATATCCTTCAGAGATGAGGACACTATGGCTCAGAAAGTTTAAATGTCTTGCCCGTTAGGGAAGGGAATCAAATCCTATTAGATTTCTAGATTGCAAAGCCACCACTCTGTCCACTGGACTATGCTGACACTATAGAAATAAAGGCTAATTCTTCATTCTTCCTTTTCTTACATATTCTATCCTTAACATCCATCAAATCCTATCAATTATTTGTTCCCTTTCAAATCTGTTCAGTTTGCCAGACCTCCCCACTGCTACTATTCTTATCTAAGCCTTCACTGCCCACAATCCTAGAGTCCAATAATCACCAGGCTCTCCACCTTGTGTAAAGGTCAGCTTTGATAAAACACAAGTCTACACCATGAAAGTCCCTGCTTCAGTATTCCTACCGGTGCTGTCTCTAAAAATCCAAACATTTTTGTTTATGGTTTTCAATCTTTTTAATAATCCGGTCCTATTCTATAACAGAAAACCATATTTCCTAACATTCTCCAATTATGTACATTGCACACTGGCCAGTTTTATACCATGTTCTTGTTCCCTCCAGCTCATAGCAGTATCCCTGCCAGGTATTCTCATCTTCTTCCAACTTTGCCTGTCAAAATTAAAGTCTATTCATTCTTTAAAACCATTAAGGTCAAGTCCTATTATTTTTTTTCAAGATACCATGTTTAATTACTCCAATTCATACTCTTATCTTCTTTCTCCTAGTTTAATTCCATTTTAATTGTTTAGGAGTGCATTTGCTATTTCTCTCTAATGACATTTTACCTTCCTTAAAGTTAACAGCACTCTTCTACCTTTTCCCATTCCTTACCCCTGTCTCACCCCACACTATTCAGGAATACCATGTACATGCAGCATTGCTTCCTGGCTGTATCTTGCTAGTGTTCTGAGAAGATTTTTAAGAGAATTTTCTTTGAAAGACTACATATAGTGCTTGAAAAAAGACTATTTACTTACTTGGTGATCTGCCTACGCTGTAGTTGTTAAAGAAACAAGGCTTATGTGAATTTACACCTTGCTTGTCAACTTGATGAGACTGAGTAGCTTCTTTAAGTTGGGAGAGAATTTGTCTACCACTGCGTTGCGAAGAAGCATTAACTTCAAATATCTGTTTGAAAAAATGAAATTTTAAAAAGAGGGAACTGAGAATTTGAAAATCTAAAATAACTCTTACACTGAGTTTTTAAAATATTTGAAATGAACCTTAAAGCCAAGTTCTTGAGCACAAGCGTATACTGCCGCAGTCTTCCCCACTCCTGGTGGCCCCGTGATAAGAACAGTATTACAAAGAGAATTTTCTTCCTCATCATCAGAAGCGTCCTTAAAATCCATGCTAAATGAGAGACCTGGAAATATGAACAAGTGTGTATATGTGTATATATATATTTATATATATACATATGATGATTGGTAAAATGATCATATCACTAGACTTGATAGTCAAATTTATATTTATTGTATATAGGCAGGGACTTTCAACCAATACAAAAATTAAATATTCTGAAATGCTAATTATAATTCTAAATAAATTAACTGCTAACCTAAAGAGCAGCTAAGGGGTGTAGTGGAGAGAGCTCAGGGCCTGAGATCAGCAAGAATCATCCTCCTAGGTTCAAATCTGGCTTCAGACACTTACAAACATGTGAGCCTGGGCAAGTCAGTTAATTCTGTTGTCAAATGAGAAGGAGATGGCCAACGACTCCTCTGATATCTCTGCCCCCAAAAGGAGACACAAAGTCACAAAAGTAGAAAAAAGCAACTGTAGGAAAAGCCTTCATTCATACCTTGTTCTTTGTCATCACTTCTGACTTTCTGATTTCCTTTTTCTTCCAATTCAGCTCTTCTTTTCCAATCTTTCAACCAACTGTGATAAGAAAATATGAATTACTAAAAATAATTCACAGATTTAAGTATCAGAATACATATAGGATGAATGTGGAAAATGCATTATTTTAAGTCTTCCAGAAAATGCAAAATGTTGGTGAAAATCATGGCAAGACATTTTAAAATAAAGAATTAATATTATCAATAACTTTCTATATTATAATCGGTCTCAAATGAAATTTTGCCAACCTGTGTAACTTCTGAATGGCTAATTCATTGTCTATAAGTTCACTGGAGGCCTGAGGTTGATATTTTTCTGTCCAGAGCATGTCTTCAACTCCAGAATCTAAAAGCAAAACATTCTGTATTTACTGGTGAAATATTTTTGTTTCAAAATAAGAGGCAAATTAAAAACTTCAAATCCCATGGATACATTTTGAAATCAAGCAACAACAAATACTGTAGCAAAACAACAAAAATGTTAATTACTTAGAAAAAGTTACAGTTTAATGACATCCCCCAAATTGGGGGAAAATATAAGTATAAAGTATAAGCAAATGACCCAAAGAATTCTATTTAATTTAATTAATTAATTTATTTTGCTTTTTGCTGAGGCAATTGGGGTTAAGTGACTTGCCCAGGGTCACACAGCTAGGAAATGTTAAGTGTCTGAGACCAGACTTGAACTAGGTCCTCCTGACTTCAGGGCTGGTGCTCTATCCACTGTGCCACCTAGCTTCCCCCAAAGAATTTTAAAATAGAAGGAGCAAGAAAGAGTACATAAGTGAGGAGATATTTTTGACAACTATAAGAGAGACCAAAAGATTCCACATCACTAGAGAAAATTACCAGAGCTGGACGTTCCCTCTGATGGAAACTTCTTATCCACTTCTATGATCACATCAGAATCTTGGGTTGGGCTCACTTCCTCCTTATGTGGCATGCTTCCCAGAGCCTCCTGCTTTTTCTTGGAGGTCCTGGAACACTGTCCTTGGCCAGATTCCCTCATTCCTTCCATGGAGCCAGTGCCTCCACTTCTGCTAGGGGAGGATCCCTCAGGTAAGTCCTTCCTCAGTAGATCCTGATCACATTCACTTGGTTTTCTTTTCTTTGATTTATGGTTTTCACTCTCTCCTCTTTTTCTCTTGGTTTCCCTTCGACTATCAATGGATTTTATTTGTAAATGTCCTAAATAAGGGTTCAAAAATAATACACATCTTTAATGAGTAACAAAAACAAAACTTTAATATTTTTAAAACATTCAATAAATCTGTCACAACAGGCAGAGGGAAGCCTAAGACACTGTGCCCTGAAATCTTCCTTCAGATCTTCATTCTTTTTCATACAAATGGCCTATTAGACCCCAGCAGCACTGCTGAGGCCCTTTCTATGTGCCTGTCCGCCATAGGTGCAATCCCTGCTTCAGACAAATAGCCCAAAGCTTTTATTCAAAGGCTACTCTTTTATCGGTTATTCCCAGAGCCACACTTTGAAAAATGCAAGTTCAATATAAATCACAGGAGTTATAAGGGGTTACTAACCTTGTTTACTTTGACATCTAAAAAGTGCCACGTGCTCAGTTCGCTTTTTTAAAAACTGTGTAAAAAATCTTTTTAAAGGAAATTGAGGATTAGACCACCTAATTTCCTCCAGCAAAATCTTCCTTATTTCTTCTGTAAAATCTTTTCTTGCTCCCAGCTGCAATATAATGTGAAATATTTAATGAAAGCTTCATTTTAATGATTTTTATTATACTATACATCAATACTAACGTAACCCAGTAAACCAAACCCTCTCCTTGAGAGAAGCCAATAATGATGCATGAAGTTTTTTGTTGAATTTGTGACAAGCTTTAGTTTTAATTTTATATTCATATTATTCGTATTTTGTCTTCTATTGAGGGGGTAGTTTCCCATATTATTACAGACATTTAAATTCCAGTAAAAAAGTACTACATTTGAAAATAAATTCAAATCTGTAATTACCTCCTACTTGATTAGTGGTAGGTATATGTCAAAAACAAAATAGTCGCTGCTCTCAAGGAGCTTACTAGAATAGAAGTCCTTGGATAATGGAAACAGGCTACTAAGGGTAACAATGCTCTATGACACTAACCACAACTGCAGAATTCTTGGTGTTGGGTCTGGAATTCAGAGCTGAGAAATCACCAAGGGCAATGACGTGTTTGGTCACATCGATTACGCTGGTACTCGGGTCTTTAAGGTCAGTTAAGAAAGAGGATGACGGGGGTGTCAAGTTCCATAAACAGTTCCCTAAAGGAAAGGCAGAAACCAGAGGCTTATGCTTTCATTTCATATTTGCCAAATTTATATTTGTTGAATAATTATTGTATACATATGAAAAGACTTGAGAACAATTACATAATAAGCATACATGTGCCAATAGGAATTGAAAGAATCTGTCAAGATCACCCAGATAAGTGAGTGTCAAAAGGTCAAAATGCATCACTTTCTCACAAATATTCTATTTTTTCCACCAGGCTGCCTGTGTTGATTAATGTACTTTAAAATTTCCTGTCAAATTGCCACAGGTAGTTATAATGAAATTATAACCTCATAGCAAATAAAAGAAGTAAAATTGGACATACAATTTAATACTGCTTAAAACTAGATACTTATGTAGAATAGAAAGATCCACCCCAATAAACAGAGACTTACAGTTGTCCCGTTGCTGTATATGAACAACCGTCTGGAAAGAGGAACTTATCACAGAGTAGGCTTCTACGGCAGCTGCTTTCTTTGCAATATGGCGCTTCAATGAATCTGGCAAGCCACTCATGAGAAATTCACGCTTTGCTTTAAATTGCTCATCATCCTGAGAGTTTTCAGATGCATCTTGACTTTGAACAAAATTAATAACTTAATAAAGGAAAAATCTGCCTTGGAGATTGATTATCTAAGAGTGAAATCAGTATGCAAAAGATTCTATTTTTCTTGCTAATTTCAAAACTGCAAAATCAATCTCCTGAAATGTGAAATACCATCAAGCACTTTTCTGTTACTAAGATAAACAACTGTAACCTAATAGGTCAGTAGGATTCCTCTTCAGATTCTTAGTGGCTGGAATTCGTGTAGTTCTGGTCAAAGCTTGTGTTCCCTCTGTTTGCCTGCCCAAAAGAGCTATAAAAATCCCTTCTTCATGAGTAGGTAGCTATGAGAAGAGAGGCTGAAAGAATGACTAGTTTCTTCTTTCTTCCCTCATTCTGCAGATGTGCAAGTATATAGAATAGGCAGATAAAGAGAAAGAGAACAGAGAGCAGCTGTCAGAGACTAAATGCTGATTTTCCACTGGGATGCAGATGATACATACAAATGCTGATGGTTAAAAAAAGAGTTTCACAGTAAATAAGAAAATATTTAGGAATTTAAACTAAAACTAAGGTAATTGGGCAGTTAGATGGCGAAGTACATAGAGTACCTGCCCTGAAATAAATAGGATCTGGGTTCAAATCTGGCCTTAGACACTTAATACTTTCTAGCTGTGTGATACTGGGCAAGTCATTTAACCCCAATTGCCTCAGCCCCTCCCCAATAAATAAAAATAAAAAATAAAATTAAGATAATTCTGAGAAACAAACATAAACATTTTAGAATTTATTTTTCAAAGCACCTTGTAAAAAACTGCTAGGTTGGCCAAGCTTAACTAACCTGCTCCTCCAAAATGGGGAAACCATAAGTAGGAAGGAACATAAGGATATCAAATCATAGATCTTTACCATAGTCCTGCACTATGGGTAATTAAGAGGTTCCAAGAAACTGGCCACCATATAGAGAATATTGTTGGGTTTTTCCTCTCTCTCAGTCCCTTAGATCTCTTCACAGTCAGGAAAAACAGTAGAATCAGAAATAAATGATAAATTCTTTAACCAGAAGTTATTGCTGCAAAGCTGATAACAATCTACATGTGCAACATACATCTAATTAGCTAAAAGCAAATAAAACACTTTTACACTTTTCCATTAGTTAATCCATAAATGAAACACTACACAATTCATATGCTTGAATCCCAAATACCACAAATATTTTTAAAATACTTTGTACAAATTTTTTTTCAAGTTCTTTAACTTGCATGAGACTGACCTGTTGTCATCAAAAATCACAACAGGTTCAGTTGTTTTCTGAGGTTTTTTAGCCAGGAATAGAGGAGCCACTTTTATTTTTCCTGGAAAGAACAAATGCACAGATTAACATTCAAGTTTTCTATCCTTTACTCATTCCCAAATACTTTCAAAATTAATTACTCTCTTTTCCCTTTATTAGGAATAAACTATCATAACACACTAAGTAATGTCAGGTGAAACATATATGGTTATTTAATTAGAATTCATCATGCTTCTGCTTTTAAAGGTCCACCAATGGTCAGCCTCTTTTCTTAGAATTATATTAAATATGAAGGGAAATAAATATTAAAGGGGAGAAAGTGGCCATTTCTAAAAAGCATTGCCAACAAAACCAAAAACTTTCAACATAAATGTTCTTATGAAAGCAACATACCACTTAAATTCTTAGCATTTTTGTTAATTTTTTTTCCCAGTACATCATTCAAACACTGAATTTCCTTCTGTTTGTTCTCTGCACTCTGTGAAGGACTCGAATCTACAATTATAACTGAATCCTAAAATGAAATAGAAGAGATTAAAGATTTTTTAACCTATTACATGTAATGACTTGCATAAAATTTATATGCAGAATCTAAAAGTTGATTGAGATTAATAGAATAAAATTCAATTGATTAAACTGTTCTCTTTCCCCCTTCCTTTCAGATTAGGCCTGGAAAAAAGGTAGCATTTGAACAGTTTTGCATTTATTACAGATTGTTGTGACTGGGAGAACAGATGCCTACTTTTGGGAGCTGCAATGAGGCTGCATCTTAAATCAGAGCTTCTTAAACTTTTTCCACTCATGAACTCCTTGTCACCCAAGAAATTTTCACATGATTCCAGGTATGTAGGTAGATAAAACAGTTATACAAGTCAAACATTTACTGATAATAAATCATAATTTCATGACCCCACATTCAGTTATGAAATCCCATATGAGGTCATGACCCACAGGTTAAAAAGCTGAGCAAGTAGATCACTACATGCAGTGCCACCATCTCCCATCATGCAAACATGTTATTTCCCACTCTCATAATGATGTGAATGAATGCCATATGCACACTTTATGTCAGTAAATCTCTGGAGAATACTTACATCTATTTCTGATAATTTTTTCCTTTCAGTAAGAACCTGCTGTCTGGAGGAACGCCGCAGAGGGGCAGAACCCTCTTCACTCATCTTTGACCTGCTTTGCTGGATTGCCTTGGCTTTTTCAATCAACTGCTTTGCTTTTGATATGTTTTTAGAAACATTGCTTGCCTAGTAATAAAAATCCAAAACAATATTCTATGACATTGGGTATTAACTCATATAGAACATTCAACTTACTACTTTGAATATGAATAGAAAAGGCAGACAGAAAGATTTATGAATTTTTAACAAGGAATTTTTATCAGCTTTTGAGTCTAATTATATTGGGCTTGAATTTGTTTGGATGCAAACAGTGTAATATTGCAATTATAGTTTCTGAGTTTCTAACAGGAATATTAAATTCACTTTAAATAAGAGGATGTTTCTCATTATCTTAAAGTTATCTATTCTCTGATTTGGGTCACTAAAACCAGGGAAAGTACAAGTTACAAATATTAAGTACAATTAATCACCAAGCATTTATTAAGTGTCTACTGTGTGCCAGGCACTAGGGATAGAAAGACAAAAGTGGGGCAGAACCTGTTCTTAAGGAGCTTACATTCACTGAGAGAAACAATTTATATTATGCAAGTATATACAGAATACAAGGTAGTTTTAGAAGAAAGAAGGATGGTAGCTGAAGAAATCAGGAAAGACTGAATCTTGAAGTAAGGGCTCTTATAAGGCAAAGAGAATGTATAAGAAAAGAAAAAGGGAAAATATGTGACCATCTGAATACTAAGAAAAAAAATTTACACATAAAAAAGCAAGATGAGGTAGTGAATTATAAGTGCTAATTGATGGAAACAGTGCTAGAGTTTAGAACTGAAAAGAAAGAGAAAAAGAAAAGAAAAAGCAAAAAGAGAGAAAGAATTATCTCTTCTCTAGTTTAGGTAGGTTTGGATTAGATAGGCACAAGATAAGAACTAAGTCTAATATGATGGACAGAATTTAAGTAGATGGAGATGAGAGAAGGAGATTTTAGAACAGAAAGGTACAAGGCAGGAAAGTCCACAGGATAACTAAGGGAAACTGAGAAAAGAGATTTTTTTATATAGAACTAGACTATCAGATCATAGGCCTTAACTGGACACTCTCATAACATTGACTCAAAAGTTTTAAAGCAAGGAGGGATATGAAAACCCATGAAAGGGATATTTAAGGGGTATTTATAAAGAATGCAGCAACACAAAAGACAGACTGGAAAGGGAAGAAGACAGAGACAGGGAGACCCTGAAGACATTCTGAACTCTTCTCTTAAAGGGGTGACAGTAAGAATGGGAAGGGAAAGGACAAACAGAAATCAGGTTACAGAAAAAAAGCAGCAGCTGAAAGGATTCTAAGTATCTGCCAGATCCCTCGTTAGTCTACATTCCAAGTCCTACTGGTTTGCATCACCCTGTGTCAATGACAGAGGCTGAGGAGGGTTGCTGCTCTATGGAGGGCATGTTGAAAGGCGGTCTTAGGGAATGGGATCTGTGGGACCAAGATCACCTCCTTGTTTCTCACCCTGAAGAGCCAATTTTAAAGTGGGAAGGAGAACTGGCAGATGATAAACAAGATTGACTCCCATAGAGGGAAAGGGGCCCACATGTGCAAGAATGTTTGTGGCAGCCCTTTTTGTAGTGGCTAGAAACTGGAAACTGAATGGATACCCATCAATTGGAGAATAGCTGAATAAATTATGGTATATGAATGTTATGGAATATTATTGCTCTGTAAGAAACAACCAGCAGGATGATTTCAGAGAGGCCTGGAGAGACTTGCATGAACTGATGCTGAGTGAAACGAGCAGAACCAGGAGACCATTATACACAGCAACAACAATATTACATGATGATCAACTCTGATGGACACGGCTCTCTGCAACAAAAAACTGTCTCAAACCGGTTCTTCCAATTGTTCAGTGAAGAAAGCCATATACACCCAGAGAGAGGGATATGAAATATGGACCACAACATAACATTTTCATGCTCTCTATTGATGTCTGCTTGCATTGTGTTTCCTTTCTCTGAATTTCTTTTTTTCTTGTAGATAGGATTTTTCTTGCACAACTTCTCAAGCATTTCAACATTATTAACATGTAGTGGACTTCCTGCCATCTAGGGGAGGGGAGGGGACTGGGGGTAAAATTTGTAATGGAAAGCTTTGTAAAGATCAATGCTGAGGAACTACCCATACATATGTTATACCAATAAAAAGCTTTAATAAAAATTGCGCACACACGCGCACACACACACACACACACACACACACACACACACACACAAGATTGACTCCCACAGGCTTCCCCCAGTTTAATCCAGATTAAATTATTTTTCAGAATGAAAATACCCCAGGACTAAAAGGTTCTGAATATAAAGTGATGTGTTTCTAGGTCCTATAAAAATGACCAATCCCCAAATCTGTAAACTGACAGAAATCACAAGATGAAGAATTAGCTGAAAATCAGGAAGCCCTGGGTACAAGCAGCATCTGGGACCCATAATAACTGTATAACCCTGGAACTGGTGGTAACTCTAGTCTAGACTAATGCTGTCAAACTCCAACAAAAATGGGGGCTATGGATCCTTATGTTAGGATCCCTAGAAGCACTATATTGACAATTTCAAAATATAATGTTATCTAAGTTTTGTTGTATTTTGATTTTGTTAGGTATTTCTCAATTACATTTAAATCTGACTGGCACAGAGTGAAGAGTGTAATGGGCAGGCAGGATGTTCGATACCTCTGCTCAAAGCAACAGAATCCTTCAGACTAAATTGCAGGGAGAGGGAGAGTCAGTTGGGGGCTCCCTAAATCCACTCCTTAAACTTATTCAAATGAACCTTATTTTTCCTGAGATAATAAGTTTCTGAATCTGTAACTATATATAAGCTAAATATGGAAAAGGTGACTAGACAATTATCTCAGAGAAAATCTTTGACCATTTCAGACCTATTATTTTTAAGGGATTTTACTGTCACAATAAGGTATCTTAACAAAACTAAAGGAGAAATAGAAATACTATGAAAAATGTTTCAGAATGATACCTAATATAAGTCTATAAAATACACATTGATTTTCTTTCAATTTATTTCTGCTGGTGGCAGCTTTTTAAAAACAATAAACAGACTTACTAAATTCTCTCATATTTAATTACCTTTCTACTCTTGGGAGTAAAATCTTCATCTGTTTCAGTTTTCTTGGATTTGGAGGGTGAACGTATTCTGGTAAATTTCATCCTGAAAAAAGACCAATGTCAAGAAACACTTTATTCATCATCATATTATATAAAAACCTCAACATCTGATATGGAAATAAACCAACTAGAGATTCGATGGAGCATGAAATAGGAAAATAAAAGGCCACTAAACATTTTCAAGCTATCTACTCAGAGGAAGAATTAAATTCAAGTAAGTCAAGACAAGTTAAACTTTTGTTTAAAGATTTCAAAATCAGGACTTTAAAAATCACTAAATGAGTTTTGAAGTAAATCTGACCTTAAGGTCACTTTCTTCTGTTTAGTGAAGGTATGATGTAATTCACTCATCCAACAAATAAGTCTCTACATTTTATTTATAATCCAGACCTTAAATGCATAAAACTCATATTTAAAGGATAGTAATTCTGAAACACTATAGCTCAGCTCCAGTATTACATATAATGACACAAAATATATAAATAAAACTTATGCAATAAAAGTTATTTTAAAGTTTCCTTCTCTTTGTTTGATTAGCAAATTAGGTTCAAGGGAGAAAAAAAACTAAAAATAATTTAATATTAGCTAGAGCTACTCTCTAGCATAAAACACTCTAAAACATTTTGGGAAAGACAAGCTTTTACCTAATTGGGCTCTTTGAATCAAAGGGCACTGTTATCAATTCGGCCATATATAAGCCATGCTGTTCCAAAGATGTGTGGGTGGCTGCTTTAGTAGAAACCTTTCCAGGACTGTCAACTTCAGAATCAGGATCTCCAATCATTACGATTCGTTTTCGGGAAGATTTTCTGGTCAATTTTGGAGTGAAATCATTCACCAAGTTGTCATCTGGTGTAGTGACTTTTCTTGATGACTTACTGCTGGTTTTGGGAGTGGAAACATGTAAAGGATGATCATCTGAGATATCTTCAGAAGAGGAGTTTGTAATGCTAAGGGAGAGAGTGTTTTTGGAAGCTTCAGTTTTCTGTTGTCTCAAACTTCTTCTGATGCTATTTGGATTTTGCTTAATATTTATATCACATGAAGTATTTTCTTTCTTATTAGCATCCTCAGTTACTAGTAGTCTCTTAACTTTTTTCCGAAGCTTCTTACTTTTTCCTTTGGCTGGGCTTCTTTTAAAATCACAAGGCTGTGAACTGTCTTTATTTGAATCTATCTGCATTTTAGGACATTCTGTTACTTTAACTGAGTTATCATTACCCCTTTCCTCTTTCAAGGAAACATCCTTTTCCTGAGCATCTTTGTGCCTTTCTGAGGATTTTTTGACTCCACTTTTAACAGCATCAAATGCAGGCTGCCTAAAAGCATTCATGAACTGCTGTCTTTCTTCCACAGTACATTTTGCCTTTATGGCTTCAGGACCTCCAGTATCTAAAACAGCTAACTCTAATTCTTCCTCTGCTATAACTACATTGGATTTTCTTTTCTGAACTGTCTGTTCGTTTTCAGGGTCAGGAAGATTATTTCCAATTTCACTTTCCTTGCATTTCAAGAAAATTGATGGTATTTTCAAAGTCTTTTTACCCTTTATCCTTGAAATAGGCTTTGGTGGCACAGCATGGATTTGTGCAAGAACAGTTACTGTTTTAAGGGGCAGCTGCTGAGAATTTTCACTGGTTTCAAGATCACTCTTGTTTCCACATTTATCAACTTCATCAGCAGTATCAGAATGATTATTAGCTGACATTTTTGGTCCACATATATGGTCTAATGTGATTTCTTCCTGACTCCTTAAAAATTCTTCATAGGATACAGTTACTGTATTATCATTTACTTGGGCTATCTCAGACACATGAACTCCAGGAATGGAATCACTTACGAGATCCACAACTTCATCAGTTTTTGTTCCTGTTCCTTGTTTATTGTCCTGGGGCTCCTTTTTGGATTGTGGGCCTTTATCTTCTCTGTGCTTTCTTTTCCTTAATTTTTTGCAGTCGTTTTTTGTAGCACTTTGTTCAGAGCTTACTTTCTTTCTGTCCTTTTGAGAGGATATTGTGCCTGATTGCCTTTTGCCTTCTGAGAAGGGCTCTACATTTTTCTGGGTAAGAAGAGCAGAAGAATCACTATCAGTACCCACAAAAACATGATTTAAGCTCATGTCCTCTCTGCTGTCATCACTACTAATTATTATGGGCTCATTTTCCAATTTTTTTATATCATTCAGTTGTTGAGATAAATTAGTTCTCTTTCCCCTCGACTTAGACTCTAACTTGGAGGAACTGTTGAAAAGGGTTTTCTGTTCTTTGCTATCATCAACTTGCAATGGTCTAGATGACTGTATTTTATACTCTTTAGACAGAGAAGGATTTTCATTTATGGGTGAAGTCCTTTTAAAATAATCCAAGATGTTATTAGATTTTGGTGGGGAGAAAACTTTGTCCCCAGTCTTCCTTATTGGCGACATATATTCAGTAATGGTTTTACAAGAAACTCCATCATCTTCTTTCCTTTGCTTCTTGCATGGCTTTAAGTTTAAAAGAAAAGAAAAAACATGTAATTGGGGAAAGATAAGATTTTAAAAAACGTCTTATTTGTAATAACATGGAAAAAAGAAGTTTATAGGCTTACCTAAATAAACAAATGAAGAAAAAAAGATTTCTGAGATAAAAATCACTAATTTATGTATAACAAATAAGGAAATTATATGTGAAAATAAGAAAACATTAGAAATGCAAAGAAACTTATAGGACTTATGGACTGTCTTGGGGGGAAACATTTGCCCCACCTTCAGTCTTTTAAATTGTTAAGTTTTAAAGCAGTGGCCAACCTTCTTCCAACACAGTAATTTCTAAGCAAGATCTGAAGTAACATATCTTTTCATTCCTAGTATAAATCTGTGCTCTAGTTATCACATTTAACAAAAGTTAGGCATCACCCTGGTGGAAGATTACTAAAAGCAAAATCAATGCTACCTTTTTGATTTTTGTTTCATTGTGAATTTTTAAAGATGTATTTCACCAAGTTTCAGGTATTTACCTAATTTTTTTTTTTTGCAAGTTTTTAAGTAAAAGCAAAACCATCTCTTCTATGGTTGTAAATGCTAGATAAATGTTCAAAAGACAGGCATTAGATAGGGAAAAACTTCATTTATCTTTCACTTTTAAGTGAAGCTTTTGTCTGGAACTCATGCATGTGGACCAGAAAGAAAACAATTCCTAGGCAAGTATTTCTCAGGCAACTACAAGGATGGGTGTGACAGTTCAAAGGGAAAGACGGCCTGTCACAGAGGTAAAGAAATGCTCCTCTTCTCTTGTTTACTGTCAGAATCCCCAACTCCCCAAGACTATATGACCCCCTTCCCTGAAGCCTAGTCGAGCACCCTCCTGGTCATTGGTGAGAGACCTTGGTCAGCGTTCTCCTCACCCCTACGGCCAGACTTCGTTAAGTGGGGCAGGCAGTTGTTCTTCTTGGCTACAGGGGAGAGGTCTGAAGGTGGGGAGGGGGCAGATCACTCGTTTAAAGGCTACTCAGACAGATGGGCTGGGGGCTGGGTGGACAATCCAGATCTTGGCGATTCGGGATGCTGCCACCGCCCAACAGCCTCAAGAACATCCAGGGTGGGGGCTCGAACTCTAGTGGGGGGAAGCTTCTTACCAAAGGTACCTCGGGGTCCCTCCCACAGTGGGGAAACTGGGGTTCAGGGACGGGCATGTCACACGGTTGGTGGCCATTGAAGCCCCAGCGAGCATGCATTTAGCACCCACTGTGTGCAGGGCGAGGGGGGTTAGGGTAGACCCCCCCCCATGGGCTGTATTGCATACCCCGTCCATCTCCCGCTTCCCATCCATAGCACTAGGGCAGCAAGGCTAGCTTCTCCTCCACCCGAAGGGGCCGTCCAAGAGCTAGGGGCTGCCTCGGGAGATTGTGAGCTCCCCGGCGGGGACAGGGTGCAAAACTCACCTGGATGTCCAAGTCCCTCCCGGGTGCTCGGGGCGGAGCCGCCGCCGCTGTCGCCGCCATGGCCAGCACCCCGACCATGGCCCTCGGATCGGCTCCTGGGCTGCCGGGCCCTCAGGAGCTGGTAGGGCCGGGCCCGGAGCGGACGTACGTGGGGGCCATGACAAGTTGGGCCGGGCTCGGGGGAGCGCGGGGAGCGGGAAGAGACCCCGCAGAAAGGGCGCGGGCGCGAGACCCCCCAGGCCAAAGCGGCGCGCGGGTGTCTCCCCCTCCCCCCGCCGGCGGGCGACCCTCGAGGAGGCGCCGGGGCTGCGCTGGGGTCGGGGCTGGGCGGGGGGGGGAGGGTGCAAGCGGCGAGAGAGGCCCGAGCTCGGCGGGCAGAGATTCTTGTCAATTGGGTTTTCGCGCCGTCCGGGAGCGCCGGAAGCGGGGCGGGGATATGACGCAACGTCCGGGACGGAGAGTGGACGGCGGCTCGCGAGGGCCTAAAGCCATGCGCCGTGAACACTGGCGATCCCCGCTGTCAGTCCGCTTCTGTCTGGGTTCCTAATTTCCTGCACCCGCACAGCGGCTGCTCCAGCAAAGGTAGTCTGGCGCCATCTGGTCCAATTCGACGAAACTGAGACCCACAGAAGTGAACCTACCCGGGCCCCTCCAATGGCAAGTGCTTGAGGCGGGAGGGAAGCTAGCTGCTGGGCGCTGACCCCCTTGCTCTCTGCGGGACGTCGGTCCGGAGATCCAGACCCGTGCAAGAACACGGTGCTCGGCGGAAAGGAGATTGTGGCTCCGCTTCTTTTTCTGATCCCCTCCCGGTGTCCTCTGGGGGTTAGGAAAGTCCGTGATGCACCCGGGGACCTAGGGATCGCTGAGGAGGCTTTACAAATGCTTTATTCATTGCCTTTGTCGTGATAAAATGAAGGTGCCCACCTTGTGCAGAGTCCGTGAGACATCCTATAGAAAGCATCTGGCCGACTGCCAAAAACCTAGATTTCTATCAGGTTCACATCTCAGAGCAACACGTCATTTTCTTTTTCTCTATCCTAAGATCAAGATTGAATGGGGCGTAACACCCCATGTCTGGAGCTGTGTGTCTTAAGGATCGAAAGATCTGAAAGAGCGGTTCAAAAGCGTGGAGGCGAGTGACTGCTGGGAAACTCACTAAGCAGTCAAATCATTAATTTTTTCACTTAATAGTATTTTATTTTTCCACTTCCATATAAAGATAGTTTTCAATATCCATTTTTGTAAAATTTTGAGTTCCAAATTTCCCATCTTCCTCCCTTACCTCTTCCCTCCCCAAGAGAGCAAACAATCTGATGTAGGTTATATAGGTACAATCATTTTAAACATATTTCCACCATAGTCATATTGTGAAAGAAAAATCAGAACAAAAGGGAAAAGCCATGAGAAAGAGAAAAAAAAGTGAAAATAGTATACTTCTATCCACACTTCATTCTCCATAGTTCTTTCTCTGAGAAGAAAAAGGATTCTTCATGAAACAAATCTCCATTCCATAAGCTTGATTTTCTTTGTATATATAATAAATTCCACAAGTTATTTTCAGAACTGTCCTGCTTGGACTTCCATATGAAGAGCACTTCCTTGTTTTCATCTCTGCATTTAAAAAAAAAAAAAGTTTCTATGGTCTTCTTTATGGGACCAAAATGTTACTGACCCTGACTTTATTCCACACAATGAAAACAGAGAAATTGGAAGAATAGCAGAAAGTTCACAAAAATCTGAAACCCATGACCAAAAAGAGCCTAGACATCAAATTTCAAAATCTCTTAGGTGAAGAGGACAAAGTGAAAATGTAACCTCTGATCATCTTATGAAAGAAACATCAAAAATGAAAACTCCAAGGAACATTATATACAAAATCTAGAATTTCCAGATTAAAAAAAAAATACTGCAAGCCATCAGAAAGAAATGATTCAATTTTATAGCTACCACTATAAGACAGTGAAGAGCTTGGAATTTGTTGTTCCAGAAGGGAAAAGATAAAGGTTTACAAACAAGAAAAACTTACCCAACAAAACAATGCTATGGGGATGAAAACAAGTCCTTAATGAAATAGAGGACTTTCTAAGCATTCTTGATGAAATATATATATATAGGAAAAATACAAACACAGAAGTCAAGAGAAATGTAGAAAGGTAAACATGAGTAAACAATCACAAGGGACTAAACAAAGATGAACTGTTTATACTTTAATGTTAAATGATTCGTGTGTCCCATCAGAACTCTATTATCATGAAGGATTATGTTTTGTTAGAAAACAGACAGCCTGGAAGAGATTTTTGTTATATTTTGATGACATTAAAAGAAAGTGAAAGGATAAGGAATACATTGTAGAGGCAGAGAAATGGGCGGAGGGAGGAGAGAAGGGGAGGAAGACAAAAAGGAAAAGGGAAATTATATAATCAGGATGCCAGAGTAGAAGGCTATACAAACTAGGAGGGAATGTTTGGAGGAAGAGGGTAACACTTGACCCTCACTCTTATCTGAATTAGTTGAAAGAGGGAAGAATGCATAGACAATTGAATGCAGAAATACATTTCACTCAACAGGATAACAGGAGAGAAAGGAGAGAGGAGAAAAGGAAGAATAAAGAGACTTTTAAGAAAAGGATTAATCCCAAATAAAACAAAAACTAGGGTGGGTAAATAGGGTTGAAAAGAAAGAAAGAATCAGAACCTGTGATTGTGCCCTATGTGAACGAAAGAATAGAGGCAGGAGAACAGAAGCACACTATACCAAACCTAGGTTATTGTGTTGAGCATATTCCTTACTTTTCACCTCCATAGGGGTAGAGTGTGTGGGAAACAATTAGAAAGCTATAAAAGAATAGGATATTCTTGAATACACAATAATTCTAATTGTCAGTGTGAATGGGATACATTCACTCATAAAACAAAAAAGAATAGAAAAATGGATTAGGAAGCAGAATCTCACAATATGTTGTTTACCAAAAATATATTTGAAACCAAGATCCCAACAGTTAAAGTAAGGTGTTAGAGCAAAATGTATTATGCTTGAGATGAAGTAAGTTAAGAACTGATCAATCCAATGATTAACTATAATTTCATAGGGTCTGATGATGAAGCATGCTATCTGCTTCCTGACAGAGGTGAGAGATTCATGGAACAGAATGAGCAAATTTTGGATACGGCCAATGTGATCATTTGTTTTGCATAACTATGCTCGTGAGCTAGAAGAGTTTTGTTTTTCATCAGCAGGGAGGAAAATAGGCAGAAGAGAAAATATTTGCTAATTGACTAAACTAAAAATTACATAAAAATAAGCAAGTCACAGTGATTACTGTTATTCTTGGCTAACAGACAGACTTATTAAAGCCATCTAAATATGAACTTTGCAGAACTGCTGTGTAGCATATTATATTTAATCTTAGTTTTACATTGTCTCCTTCAAAGCTCATGTCTTCAGGCAAGCTGCTCAGGGGACTTGGGTTCTTTGTCTTGTCAGTGACTGACTTTTTTTTTTTATAAAGCTTTTTATTTACAAAAAATATGAGTGATTTTTCTACATTGACCTTTGCAAAAACTTTTTTTTTCCCCAAGCTTTTCCCCTCCTTCCCCTCACCCCCCACCCCTAGATGACAGGTAATCTAATACATGCTAAATAGGATAAATTATATGACAAATATAATACATGTATACATATCTATACAGTTATCTTGCTGCACAAGAAACATCAGATCTAGAAAGAGAAGAAGAAAAAACAACCTAAGAAGGAAAACAAAATGCATGGAAATATTCACAGAAAGTATTAAAATGCTGTATTGTGGTTCACACTCAGTTCCCACAGGCCTCTCTCTGGATGTATATGACTATCTTCATCGCTGAACAACTGGTTTGAATCACATCATTGTTGAAGAGAACCATGTCTATCAAAATTGATCATCATATAGTCTTGTTGCTGTGTATAATGTTCTCCTGGTTCTGCTGATTTCACTCAGCATCAGTTCATGCAAGTCTCTCCAGGCCTCTCTGAAATCCTCCCGTTGGTCGTTTCTTACAGAACAATAATATTCCATAACATTCATATACCATAATTTATTCAGCCATTCTCCAATTGATGGGTATCCTTTCAATTTCCAGTTTCTTGCCACTACAAAAAGGGCTGCCACAAACATTTTTGCACATGTGGGTCCCTTTCCCTCCTTTACAATCTCTTTGGGATATAGGCCCAGTAGGAACACTGCTGGGTCAAATGGTATGCACAGTTTGATAACTTTTTGAGCATAGTTCCAAATTGCTCTCCAGAATGGTTGGATCCGTTCACAGTTCCACCAACAATGTATCAGTGTCCCAGTTTTCCCACATCCCCTCCAACAGTTATCATTATCATTTCCTGTCATTTTAGCCAATCTGACAGGTGTGTAGTGGTATCTCAGAGTTGTCTTAATTTGCATTTCTCTGATCAATAGTGACTTGGAGCGCCTTTTCATGTGACCAGAAATAGTTTCAATTTCTTCGTCTGAAAATTGTCTGTTCATATCTTTTGACCATTTATCAATTGGAGAATGGCTTGAATTCTTATATAGTTGAGTCAATTCTCTATATATTTTAGAAATGAGGCCTTTATCAGAACCTTTGGATGTAAAAATATTTTCCCAGTTTACTGCTACCCTTCTAATCTTGAATGACTGACTTTTCTAAAACTATTTAGAAACTTTTCTTGCTCCTGAGTAAATTCAACTCCACTTATTGGACCCAAGATCTCTGGATGTCTTAAATTTACAAGGTCTCCTCCAAACCTAAAAAAATTATATGCTACTCAAGAAACATAAACTAGAAAAGGCAGGTAGGCAGACATTTACTGGCTGTGTGACCCTGGGCCAATCATTTAACCCTCTTGCCTCAAAAGAAAGAAAGAAAGAAAAGTTACATAGGGCCCAAATACAAACTAGCCTAGATGAAATCATATTCCACATGAAAATGGTCAGGAGATGTGAGAAAAGAGAAACAACCTATCTCTCCAACCTATTCTTGAGGTATTTAGAAACAGCCCTCTATTTGCTACATGGCCTAATTAAAGCAAGGGATTGAGCTAGAAGTTTTCTCTTCTTTTAACACATGAAGCGCTCTGTCTCACTGCTATTATTATAGGGCGGAGAGAACACTAAAAGACCCTTCAGGATTTGCCATGTCATACCAAAATTCCAAGTCCATTCATCACTTTGTTACCTTAACACACCCAAATTCTGAGTCACAAAGCATATTTGTGCTTGCTCTGCACAACCTATGTTACATTAACAATTATTCAAACATGTAGTGGATTGCCTCAGTAGGTAATACTTGTCCATCTCCCCACCCAGTGCCTAATCATCATACCCAGGTTCTTTGAAATTTAATTTATTAGTTGTTCTATCACTCCTCCAGATCCTCAAATTTTTCTTCTTACTCACCTCTAACCACTCAAAATTAATTATATGTTCTCATAGCAACACAAAAGTACATATATTCAAAATTGAATTTGAAATAACTAAGATAAGAATCAAGAACAGAACTCCTCACTCATTGCCCAAACTACATCTTCCCAAAGTTCCAGAAAGTAAAGGTTGTGAGTTCTTATGATTCTGTTTCCTGAGGCAGCTTATCAGTGTGGTCTTGTAAGTTAGCAGAACAAGAAAAAGAATTTGAGAATCTACTTGATCAGCCTTAACCATGCTGCTACATCAGCACATTTCAGTCACCTAAAGGAAGATTAAAGGGCATGACAAATTTGCCAGGTGATCAAATCCAGGAGCCTCTAGATTTGACTGATACTACATTATAGTATCAGGCATTGGAATCATTAAAATCTTACAAATGTAGTTTCTCAGGACTGGAATTGCAAATCAAATTGCAGGGACTGGGAGAAGAGGGATTGGTACAGAAGAAATAAAACTAGTTAGGAATTAAGTGTAGCTTCAGGGCAGCTTCTTGGCTTTTCAACCATTTTCTCCTACTTTTCCAGGCTACTCAAATCTTTCTACCCTTCTATCTCTTTCATAAGAGGCAATAATCATAGACAATAGACAAAAAAAATTACAATGATTACAGATGATCAGTTGCTTTACATTCCCTAGCTGTGTGACCCTGGGCAAGTCACTTAACCCCAATTGCCTCAGCAAAAAGCAAAAAAAAAAAAAAAATAGCAGATGCCCATCCATTGGAGAATGGCTGAATAAGTTGTAGTATATGAAGATAACCAGGCTCGCCTTTGGCTGCTCTAGGGAGCGCTTTGCACTCTCATTCAGGTTCTAAATGTTTCCTATGCAGGAAGCTGACTGATCCCAGTCCTCAGTTTCCCCTCTCTCTAGATAAGGGCACTGGTCCCTCCTCTCTGGAGGCGGAGCTGAGCGGGTGCTTCCCAGACATTCCCGGATTGGTCAGTGGGGCGTGGGGCGTAGCCTCCCCTCGCGGCTGCTCCGTGCGCCCAATCCCGGCTGTTAATAAAGTTTGTTCGAAAGCCTAGCAAGGGAGGAGGTCTGACACTTCCGCCTCCGAAGAGGCTGGACCGGGGCCGGGGCTAGGGGCCGGGGCGGCGGCTGGATGAGAGGGAGGATGGAGCCCGAGCCGGATCTGGAGCTTCTGCTTCAGGAGGCCCGGGAGAGCATCGAGGCGGCGCAGAGCTACCGGCGCGAGCTGGGCCAGCGGCTGCAGGGGCTGCAAGCGGCGCGGAGGCAGGTCCGAGTCCGAACCGGAGACGGAGATGGGTCCGAGAGGGGGAGGGCGCGTGAGGGGGCTCGAGGGGAGGGGAGGGGTCTAATGGGGAGGGGCGGGGCCTGCGAGTGGACGTGTGAGTGGAGGGGTGCTGGGGCGGGGCCTGTCAGAGGCTTGTGAAGGGGTGTGAGTGTGCTCCAGGGAAGGATCCGGGAGAGGCAGCGGGAATGTCCAAACTTGTCTTAGGAGAACTGGGGGCTGGTCTCTGGTGCCAGACTGAGGAGGGGCGTGCGTGCCCTGAAGCGGGGGGGGGGGCAGATGGGGAGAACAGGGAGAGGACGGGGGGGGGAGGGGCTGCAGAGCCGAGAGTGTAAGGAAAAGGGGGTTGGATGGGGGTCCTGTGTGACTCCCTTCGTGTCTTAGCTCTCTTCACTATTGAGGACTAATTAAGGACTGGGTTGACCTCTGAGTCCCCTTCTGGGGCTGAAATTCTGCACGACTTTATATAATCGTTTTCCCTGGTTCTTTGCTAATGGATGCAAGAACGCATAAGACCTATACACTTTATCAGATTGAAATTGTAAAGGAAAGCATCACAAACCAGATGTCACAAACCAGATGTAGTCCTTATAATGGTGTGAACAAAGCTTTTAATGAAGTGACTTTTTTTTGAGTGGTGAATACTTATCTCTGTTATTTCCTAACGTCGATGCAGTTGGTGACCCACTGTGATTATTTGTGTTTTTATAAAAAGTTACTTTTTAAAAAAAGAACCTATAAACTTTCTCATGCTTATGAGAAATGTAAATTCAGTACTGATAATAACAGTATTGTTTTAATGACTGCCTTGGATGAATAATGTGACATTTCTGAGGTATAAAATGTCTCCTATATTATGTGTTTTTTATCTTTACCAGTTTTGTAGAGCAGGCATAGGCTGTGTATCATTTTTACTTTAGAAAAGGCGACTCAGCAAAGGGTTTTGCTACCCAAGTAGAGCAGTGGCCAAGCTCAAAAGTGAATTCTGTTGTCTCTCCATAAGTATCCTAGCTGTAATAGAAGTCTGTGAAAAAAATCTCTTAAGTATTTGCAATTTGACTATTACAGTCTTCCTTTTGTTTTTATGGGAAAGTCCCTTTTTAAAAAAAATGTTAACTTTTACCATTTGACTGGTATATCATGATTATTATCTTTTATCTGACTATGGTCAATCTTATTCCCAATTGAAAGCTGAGTTAAATATTAAAGTACTTATTGTAATAATCACTTCATGTGAAAGTAACTTTCCAAAAGTAATTTAATGTAATTAAGATAAATTAAATTTAAAAAATAATGTAAAAACAGTTGTTCAATGTATTGAGTTATTTTCATACACATTCTTTGTCATCTAGCTCCCACATTTAAAGGTGATGAACGAACTCTCTTTTTTAATAACTCAGTCTTGTATTGTTATAGTTTAGAAAGATTTCATAAAGATCTAATATCCTGCTTTCTTGGGTATACAATTAGAACATACTTCCAGTTAGATTTGTGATGACTTGGCCTTTTGTGGACTACTAATGCTGTACTTTCCCTTTCATGAAAGAGCTCTGTGTATTGTACTAGTGCTAGTTAAAACAGTTTCTGTCCCCAAAGCAAATTAAGGGTGTATTTCAAATGTTGGTGATTTACACTAAGAAGAATCAGTCCTCTGTTACTTTCATTTCAATGGGAGTTTGTACTATAAAAATGTTATCAAAGAAAGTATTTATTGCTTTTTGTTCAATGGTTGAGTCATTTTTAGGGTTCAGTCATTTTTATAACAATGACCCAAAATGGAAATTTATGTCATTATGGTCAACAATTATGCTTGAGGTAGAAGGGGAAAGGGAGGACTCTTCTCCTGTTTGCTTGGACAATAAATAATTTCTTTCAATAAATAATTTTATTTTTTCTTAGTGACGTTTTTCCTTTCATCTTTTAAAGACATCTTAGTAATAATATGAAATTTCTCAAATAGGAAATGGTGATTTTTTTGGAGAGTTGTTTCTGGAAATGAAAGTTTAGAAAGAATGAAACATTTTGCACATCTGTCAAAAATAAACAAAATTGTCGACATGTATACTAAGCTTCTTCACTTGCGGTTACTTTGGTGCCCTGCCCAGAGAAAAGGAAGTTCTGTGTAGTGAGTAGGAGTGTCAGCACAGGCCAAAAATAAGTTTGTTTTCAAGAAACTATCATTTTTACCACTCTCCTTACCTAAATGGAATTGAAATTGTTAAGTGAAATTCTTAGCTTACTGAAATCCTTGGTCAAATCCTTGGTGATAGAATTAAAATACAAAATAAATGAACTCCCATTCTCTTTGGAGATTATTAAAAGGAAGAATTAACTAGTTATACAATGACATGAAACGTTCACTTCCTTAAAGTTTTTCAGAGCTATTTATAAACTTGTAGTGTTGGTTTTTACACTTGTGTGTGATCTAAAGCACTATGACCTAGTCTTCTAAGACTTTATCTGAATTGCAAAACTTATTTTCTCTATAAATTGTCATAATATGTTCTGCCCTTATTAACTAAGTGTTCTATGCTTTGAATTAAAAGTGTCAATATGTATGTTGAAATTGGATAATTGTCCAAAAAAGTGAATCAGTATATGAAAGGAACTGTAGAATTACAGCTCATTATATGTCATAACATAAACTTTAATCATTTTGACATGTGGAAATTTGTCACTTAAAAATGGATTTTTTACTTCTGTATCTTTAATGTCTCAATTTTTAGCAAATTAAAAAAAATAATAATAGCTTTTATTTTCCAAAATACATGCAAAAATAGTTTTTAACATTCACTTTTGCAAAACCTTGTGTTCCAAATATTTCTCCCTCTGTTCCCCCTTCCCTAGCCAGCAAGCAATCCAATATATATTAAACATGTGCAATTCTTCTATACATATTTCCATATTTATCATGCTATACAAGAAAAATCAGATTAAAAAGGAAAAAAAAATGAGAAAAAAAAAAAAGCAAACAGCTACAAAAAGAGGTGAAAATGCTATGCTGATTCAGTCTCTATAATCTTCTCTTTGGATTCAGATGGCTCTCTCAATGACAAATCTATTGGAACTGACCTGAATCATTTCATTGTTGAAAAGAATCATGTCCATCACAACTGATCATCACATAATCTTTAAAGAAATATTTTTCATAATAATGTGAAATTTTTTGCAAGTTTAGCCAGATTCTTTTTGGACAATCATTCCTAAAAGACAGAAAAACACATTTCTTAATAGCAAGATTGAGTCAGACATAGGACAAGCTGCTCTACAGAATTTTAAGCCCTATTTTGTTAGAGAAATCAGGACAGGAAATCTTCATTCCTCATTAAGGAAAAGAATGCTACAATTGTCCCCTTTATCTCCTATTTGTCCTTCTTTCTGTTACTCCATTTTTGAAGATTATGCAAAATCCAGTGTAGTATGCTGTCATGTTTATGGTGTGTATTCAATAGGATTCATGAACAAAAGAATTCCAAGGTAAGGGTGAACATTTTGATACTAGAGGCATGCAGGTTTAGTTGTGTGCAGTGTGTGATTCAACTAGTAATGTTAGTAGCAAGCTCATTTTGCATTAAATTACTATTTTGCCTTTCACTTCACCATATTTGCAGAAATATATAAGAAGTAACATAAAAAGTGACCTTTTTTAGATATCAATCACAGTAGTAATTCACATTTATTTATTATCTTATGGTTTATAAAGTGATTTTCCTTACAACAACCCTGTGGAATAATTAGTATAATTATTATCATCTCCATTAATAAATCTTTGTAAACTAGATTTAACAATTAATTTTTTTTCTAATTAAAGGACATTATGCAGGTTAGATATGGGGTCATGAGAATGCCAGAGGAGGGGGTGCCTCCTTTGGGTCACATTCAAATATTCTGTTTCAATCCTGGCTGGTTTTTTAAGTATTTATGTAAAATAATAGCTAATATTTATCTAACACTCTAAAGTTTCCAAAGTGCTTTATATATGACATCTCATTTGATCCTCACAACTACCCTTGGAGATAGATGCTATTATTTCCATTTTACAGAAGAGGAAGATGAGGTTTGATCTGTTTTGCCCAAGTTCACACAATTGAGGGAGTATCTAGGGAAGATTTCAACTCAAGTCTTTTTATTCCAAGTTTATTATTAACAAAATGTAATATTAGATATTTGGTTGAAAATTGATGTGTCTGTAATTAATGAGGATCTTGACTTGAGTTTTGTAGCTCAAATATCTCTACATTTACTTCCAAAAAATGATAAATAAAGCTAAGATGATGATTTCCAGGCAGTGTGTAGGAGTAAGGCCATAATCCTACCCTCTGATTTTCTGGTTGAAAAAAATATTTATGGAAATAAGGCTATATTTTACTGTTTAACAGTCTGATGTATTAATTGAGGGTAGAAGAGGACAGGCAGCCTTAAATATGTAGATAAATAGAATTTGAAAATATAGATAGAAACCTATAACAAGATCTTCCAAATACATATAGATAGAAGGCCTTCCAAGGTTAGCACAGTTAAAATGAAGACTATAATTAGAAACAGGCACTTTGAATCTTACAAAGGCATCATTCTTACTCATACTTTTTTGTAAGGGAGACTGCACTCCAGTAAGAACATCGGATTTGGCATTTGAATCACAGCTTTTCTGTTTACTCATGGTGTAGTTTTGGTCCAAGTCACCCTATCTGACCCTTGGTTTCTAATTCTTTATGATAAAAGATGGTAGGGGAACAGGTAGGAAACAGAGATTGCCATTTTTGATCCAGCAGTTCTCTCCTTTGTCCAGATGCATCTTCTGTCCCTTCTTCCCCATTAACAACTTTTTTACCTATAAACATTTTCAGGTCTCCCCAGTCCTAAAAGCAACACAAAAAAATACCTGCGTCTTTCTGTTTTTGTAGTGTCATACTTCTAGAAAGAGGATTCTTCACTTACCTATTCCACTGCTTTCTTTTTTTTATTCTTTGAAGTCCTAGAAATTGGAATCATTTGCTGTACACCCTTTCCTTCATCAAGATACTGAAATTGTTTTCTCCAGTATTGTAAAATGATCAGGTTTTATCATTTACTTATGGTTTGTTCTCACATCTTGATCTTTTCTTAGTAGTCACTTCTCTCTTGCTTCCTATGACCCTATTTTCTGGGACTTTCTTGTAGATGCTTCCTTGTTTTACTTCAGTGACTCGTATTCTTTTTCCTTTCCGCTAAAAGTACATCAACCCACAAGGCTTCATTTATTTACATTTTTTATTCACTCTCTCCTTGGCTGTCTCATACATTCCTTTGGTTTTAGTTATTATTGCTAAGTAACTATCAACCTTATATCTCCTGTTCAAAGTAAGATCTCTGCCCTTTGTATTGGATACTTTCTCCTATGGCTATTTTATCTACTTTCATGGCTTCTTCTGTTACTACAAGGATGGCTCCAAACTCTGCATCTTTTCAGTTCTGCCCTTTCTGTTGAGCTCTAGAGAAGCATTTCTGGCTCCCTGCTAGACATCTCCACTTGTCCCAACTTCAGACTGAAGGGAATCTCCTAAAGTCTGGGTGATTGTGTCAGCCCCCTTCTTAATAAAGATTGGCTAATATTTAAAACCCAATTCGCCATTCTCCCATCACCCAGGCTAGAGACCTTGATCATTGATTCTTTCCTCTACTTTCTACTACCTTCTATTTTAATTAGCTTCTAAGACCTGTTCATCCTGTCCTTTATTCTGTTTAGTCTCCTTTACTTCAGAAATATCTGCTATGTCCATTCCCTTTATGTGTCTTGGTTAATATTCTTGTCCTCATTTCCATTTATCTGGACTGAAGAACTAGTCCCCTTATTATTATCTCACTTATAATCTGTTTTTATAAATTGACCTTCCATATTAATCATCCTAAACCAAAGCTCTGATCTCTTAGTATCTCTGTTCAGAATTTTTCAATGGCTCCTCACTGTTTACTGAGTAAAATACAGTCTCTATTGCTTCTTCACCTTTGTTATTCTCATAGAACATAACACAGTGTTTTGCTTGTGTAGATGCTCTACATGTGCTTGAATGCATTGTATGACTAACTAATACTTGTGGAACAACCTCCCCCTCCAAAACATTGATAATTATAAAAGTCAGTTTAATGAATTTTTAGCTATGAAGTCCACAATGACTGTTAGTCATGGGTATCTTGGCAGGGGCATTGAATATATTCTTATCTATCAACCAAGTATGTAATATATCTCAGGCATTGTTAGTCCGGATGATACATATTCAAAAAAAGAATTAAACAATCCCTACTTTTAAGGCATCTGCATTCTGACTAGGGAGACAAGTTCATATATAAGTATATAAAAAATATATATAGAACTATTCAATATAAGATAGTTTGGAAAAGCTAAGCACTGGCAATTGTGGGGAAAGAGGAGGATCAGGAAAAGGTTCTTGTAGAAGTAGGGTGCTTGTCTTTCACACATTTTGGTGTTGAAATATTATTTGGTGACCTCAGTGTTTTCTGAGCTCATCGTATTTTAAATTAAAGAAAACAAAAAACCCAGTCCCAATGATTCCAATTGGATTGGATCCAGTACATTAGAAACTTTGTAAACTTGTATGAATGTTCTACATTAGTGGAAAGTTGGAACAGAACATAGCAGGAATCAGCTTTAACAGTTTTTAATCACAATTTTTTTTTTTTTTTTTTTGGTGATACATTTGAATACTCCTAGCCTTTGGGCAGTTCTCAATTTCTAATTTTTTTTCCGCTTTCATTGTTATTGCATCCTAAAGACAGATGCCATTTTTATTATAATAGCTCATATTTGTATAGTGCTTTAAGGATCCGATACGAAGTATCATTCTTAAAATAGTCCTATAAAGTAAGTAGTACAAGTTGAAAGAAAATCTTGAATTTTTTTTCCAGTTAATATGCATTTCTTTTCTTTTTCTTCTTCTCCCTACATTGAGAAAGAAGAAAGAAAAACCAAATCCTTAAAATAAATATGCATCATCAAGCAAAATATTTTAACACTGGCCATGCCCAAAAATATGTCCTATTATGCATCTTGAGTCATCATCTGTTAAATAGAAAGTAGATAGTATGCTTTGTTATCTGTCTTCTAGAATCCTGGATGATTATACATTAATCAGTGCTCTCAAGTCTCTGAGTTCTTTTTTTTTTTTTTTAAGGAGTTATTTGTCTTTACAATTTAAATTATTTTTTCTGATTCAGCTAATTTTTCTACATCAGTTCGTAATTGAATCTTTCATGTTTCCCTGAAATCATCTTCCATTTTTTTTTCATCTTCCATTTTTTATTAGCATTGTGGTATTACACTTAGATATCAAAATTTGTTTGTCTATCTCCCTTTTGGTGGTCACTTGCTAAGTTTACAATTCTTTGCCATTACAAAAATTGCTGCTTTAAATATTTTTTGTGTGTATGAATCCTTTTCTTCTATGTTCTCATTGGGATAGTAAAGATATTACTAGGTCCAAGGGTATGTATAATTTAATAACTTTGGGGGCATATTTCCAAATTTGTGCAAGTACTATTTTCCCAGTTTGACAGATGAGAAAACTAAGGTTCTGAAAGATATTTTACCCAAGTCACACAGCCTCCAAGGTCAGTGTTCTTTCTGTGATGCTGTACTCCTTCCCTGAATTGGTCAGGAATTCTGTCAGGGAGTATAGAAACAATTCACTTTCCAATATTTTGGACATTTCCTAATCAATTCTCCCATATATCTTAAAGCATATTTTAGAATTGTAGATTTTTTTAAAGGCTGGCTCTTTGAGACCAGCTGTTTTGATCTCTTTATGTTATGGAGGGTTTGAAGCCAGAGGGCTTCTGTGATTTGCCTACTATTGAGCAGGCCAGTATAGAGCCTCACTGAGCTTCAGGCCAGATCCTGTGGTCTTCCTCTTGTGCCACAAGGTCCTGGCTGTTATTTGTTGACATGCTTTTACTTTGGTTTCTGAATCAAGTTCCATTTAAAGTCTGATTTTTACTGTTCTTGAAATAAAATCCCAGGTAAAATATGTGTAATAATCATTTTTAGAAGTTATTTTATGGCAGGGATCCTTAGCCTTTTTATATTATGGATCCCTTTGTCAATCTAGTGAAATCTGTGGACCCCTTTCTGAGAACAGTATTTTTAAATGCAGAAAACAAAAGAGACAATATTACCAAAGATTAAGAACTCCTGTTTAAAGAGTCATTCCCTGTTTTTGTGTCAGGCTAATAAATACGGTAAAAGAAAAGTATTGGAGCTAGTCAGTACTTTTTAATAAGCTTCACAAAACCAAAGTAAAAATTGGTTAAATATGTAATCAAGTTCAATATGATGAGCTGCTATGTACCAGAGATGTTAAACACAGCTGGTGCAGATTAAAATTGGGAACAAAATAAGTAAAAATAGAACAGGATGCAGATAATATTAGTATATGATTTTCTAAGTCATTATGTGACTCCAGGGATCCTTATATATGACTTATTGACCTCCATTTCTATTTGAGTTTGACATCACTGCTATCTATACACCATAATATTGGAGGAAGAAGATACTTGTTCTAAGGCAGCCTCTAATTTTCTAGTAGTAAATGAAAGAATATGAGTAACATGGACAAAGCCTGAAGTAGGATTACAGGAAGTGAGAAGGCTTAGTATATTCCCTCATCCCTAGCTTTTTTGCTGCCCTATATCCAAGTATTTCCTTTTTTTGTAGGTGCTAAAAGAAAAACAAGATATGTATAGATGCTATAATAGTTGAGGAGCTTTTGAATTCTTTCTGAAAAGGAAACTTGACTTTCCTTTACTGAGGTACTTCCTATGTGTGCTGTATCCGTTGCTTATAAAGCTCTAATGCAACCTCTTTTGTGAGCTGCGTACTGCAGAATTTCCTGAAGTATGATGTAAGTAAAAATTCTAATAGTTTATTTGTATTATGTTACTTTTCTCTGTGCTTTCTTTTCTCCAATTTTTAAAAATAAATTCTTAAAATTACATGATAACCCAAATCAAGTACATTAAATCTTGGCTTGTTTGACACATGGATTTATTTCATAGCTATCTTTTCATAAAATGATAAATTAAAATTCTGTTTTTTCAATCTGAATTTCTGTCTTCTATCTTCTGTATATCATATTTTGAAATATTCTTCCCTGGATATCTTTTCTTGGTTATTAAAAACTGGGCATCATGAATCTGAAATGGAACACAAATATGGGTGAAGGTAGTAGTAGACTTTCACTTGGCATTTCATTCACATGACAAAACTTGCAAAACTTGGTATTTGCTTTTTAAAATTTATGTAATTCTATTTGTCTCCTATTTTGAAGGAAAGTCCCATCTTGAATAAGGTGATGTTAATTGCATGTTAAGTGAATTCTTTCTTTAACATTTTGGGGAATATGCAAGTTAAATATATGTATAGGCCAGAAACATTTTCCTGACACCTTTTCTTTGGGAGATCAGCATTTCATTTACTTGAACATTCTTGGGTTAGATTGAAAATTAATACCTAGTTTGTAGTTATTCTAACAGAAGTCCTTGTTATTTCTATGAGATGTTTTCTCTATTGTGACTTTTAGTTCATTCTTTGTTGTTCTTTATCAGTTTTTTAAATTAGAAAAGAACTGATAATCTATGCAATTTTTTCTTTTAAAATAAATTTTATTAATGTTTTATTTTTATGTCACCTAAATTTCTCCCTGTAACCTCTCCTTATAAATTATTCCATAAAACAAAACAAAAAAAATTTAAAGAAAAAAAAAAGGGAAAAGGGAAAAAATCAGCAAAACTACTAAATTCATTGGGGAAAAAATCTGACAGTATACTCAGTATTTTATATTTGTGGACTTCTTCCCTGATCCTTCTTCTGTGAAGGAGTAGGGGAAAGCAAAGTGATCTTAAAAGAGGGAAAGGGCCCCACCTGTGCAAAAATATTTGTGGCATTTTTGTAGTGTCTAGAAACTGGAAACTGAATGAATGCCCATCAGTTGGAGAATGGCTGAATAAATTATGGTATATGAATGTCATGGAATATTATTGTTCTGTAAGAAATGACCAGCAGGATGATTTCAGAGAGGCCTGGAGAGACTTACATGAACTGATGAAGCTAAGCGAAGTGAGCAGAACCAGGAGATCATTGTACACGGCAGCAACAAGACTATGTGATGATCATTTCTGATGGACATGGTTCTCTTCAACAATGAGATGTTTCAAACCAGTTCCAATTGTCCAGTGATAAAGAAAGCCATCTATACCCAGAGAGAGGCCTTTGGGATCTGAATGTAGACCACAATATAGCATTTCATACTTTCTGTTGATATTTGCTTGTATTTTGTTTTCCTTCTCAGGTTTTTTTTTTTTCTTTCTAGATCTGATTTTTCTTGTGCAGCAAGATAACTGTATAAATATGTATACATATATTGGATTTGTCATATATTTTAACATAGTTAACATATATTGGACTACCTGCAATCTAGGGAAGGAGGTGGAGGAAAAGAAGGGAAAATTTGGAACAGAAAGTTTTGCAAGGGTCAGTGTTGAAAAATTATCCATGCATATGTTTTGCAAATAAAAAGCTTTAATTTTAAAAAGAAGAAGAAGAAGCAAGGGGAAGTTATCTCTTCTCTGGGATTATACTTGTTCTTTGTAATTTTGCATTATGTATTTTCAAATAATTTTGTAGTTGTAGTTGTTATATATATTATTTTCTTTTCTCTCCTTCACTTTGTATTAATTCATATAGGTTTTTCCATTCTTATCTGTATTTATCATATTTCTTTCTTTTAACATAATAATATTCTATTACAGATCGGTACAGTTTTTTCCCAACAAAATTTATTTAAGGACAACTAAAGAAATGTAAAACTATTGCTCACATTTGCATTGTACTTAGTCAATGTTTATTAGAGAGTGTAATTAATAATTACAATAATAATCACCAATGATATCTAATCAGTCAACAAGTAGTCTAGTTTCTTTAGGCAAAAAGAGCTCATGAAATAGGGGATATGGTATAATAAGACAGAAAAGATAGTCTGGAACCAGGTTGTGAAGGACTTTAAAGGTTAAACAAAGAAGCTTATATTTGATCCAAGATATGAAAGGGAGTTTACTTATGTCACACTTCAGGAAATTAGAGGATCAATGATGTCATACCTATAATTTGGGAATATCGCTTAGGCAGATTGATGAAAGATAGATTAAAGAGTGGAGAGATTTGAAAAAGGGAGACATTTAGGATTTTTTCCAATAGTTCAGTTAATAAATGATGAGGGCTTGAATTAGGGTCATGGCTATATGAATAGAGAGTGGTAAACCTGCTAAGACTTAACATAGATCTTAAATGTGGAGTGAATGAGAGTGAGGAGTCACAGATGACCCTAAGTTTTTACAAGGTATATGGTGGTGCCTTTGATACCAACAAGGAAATTCAGAAGAGAAGTGAGGGTTTAAAGAAGGATGACTTCTGTTTTGGACATATATTTAATTGGATGTTAATATGCTTTAAAAATCAGCAAGTCACTTAAGATTGTCATTTTTATCCTCATGGTAATCCTGTGGTACTACAAGTGTTATTATACTTGTAATTTTATGGATGAGTGAATGAAGGCTTAAAAAAATTGTCATTTCTTTTCCCCAAGTTACAAGCAGTAAATTTCAGAGTCAGGACTTGAACTCGGCCTCAAGTTGTAGTGTCCAGATGATAACTATGCAGCATCCTAGAATTACCATCACTTGTCATCTTGCAGGACCCATCTCATTCTATATTTATGATCACAGGAGTACATGAATTATCCTGGTCCTTTTCAGAGGTTCTGATTTCCCAATTTTTATGTCTTTTCAGATCAAAGAGAGTGCATCACAGACAAGAGATGTCCTCAGGCAACATTTTAATGATCTAAAGGGAACCCTCAGGAAGCTCTTGGATGAACGATTAGTGTCATTGTTGCAAGAAGTGGATACCATTGAGCAGGAGACTATCAAGCCATTAGATGATTGCCAGAAACTTATTGAGCACGGAGTCAACACTGCTGAAGATTTGGTCCGAGAAGGTAGGAGCCTAGTGTCCTTCTCAAGTTTTTTTATCTGAAAATCTTCTGAAGAGAGGAGAGTGTACATGTGTTTGGAAGAACTATGACATCTTAGTGATTTGGTCTGAATTCAACAGACTTTTTCCAATTTTGGTAGTTTTATAATATGTTCGTGGTTGTTTTTTTAAAAGTTCCATGTGAGGGGCAGCTAGGTGGCGTAGTGGTTAAAGCACCAGCCCTGAAGTCAGGAGGACCTGAATTCAAATCTGGTCTCAGACACTAAACATTCCCTAGCTGTGTGACCCTGGGCAAGTCACTTAACCCCAATTGCCTCAGCAAAAAAAAAAAAAAAGTTCCATGTGTAATTCAGAATGACAGATATATAGAATGATCTATCAAACAAGAAACACATCTGATTTCAGACTTTATCACCTTGCTCTGCAGAAACACAGCTAACTTTTTAAGTACTCTAGAATTGTTGGAAGGCCCTTTACAGCTTCATCTAGTCCATCGACCTGACTTGTCAGGTAAGAGGTCTGAGGCCCAGAGAGAATAAGGAACTTATTTGTTCAATATCACACAGGAGGCAAGAATCAAAGGGCCCTTGGGCTCTCAAGCTCAGCATGTTTTCTGTTACAACATAATGTCTCACCAATCACATAAATAAAAGTAGTTTGTAAATTAATTTTTCAGTTGACAAATAAGTTGAGCAAAAGAAGTAGGTATAAGAGAAGAACCTCTGATTTCATTGGTATAGGGGATTCCCAGATGAAGAAATATCTCTATCCATTTAGTTTGACACTTTTTCTACAACTTAGAGTCTTATAGAATTGCCTATAGCCCTCATCCTAGCTAAGAGCCTTTGCTATGGTGACCCATTGGCATTTGTCAGAGGCAGAACTTGAGTTCAGGTCTGTTGGCTCCTTAGGAGGGACTCCAAGGCTTGCTCTCCAGCCACACAGTTTTTCTACACTGCAAGTAGTGGGACTCTTGTTTACATATCTGGGAAATGAAATCCAGGGACTTGCCCATGACCTCATGACTAGGAAAGATCAGAATCAAAACTCGAGTTTGGGTTTTCTGAGTGTAAGGTGATCTTTAAAAAAAAAAATTAATTAATTAGTTAATTTTTGGAAGTAATTGGGGTTAAGTTGCCCAGGGTCACACAGCTAGTAAGTTCCTGAGGTCAGATTTGAATTCAGGTCTTCCTGACTCCAGAGCCAGTGCACTATTCCCTGGGCTACCTAGCTGCCACGATGATCTTTTTATATCTGGTTATGACCTAGAGATCATTTGTAAAGAAGTGTTTTCAGCAGTCATTTGGTTCAAAAAAGTTGGACTTCAGAATTTTCCTCTAGCTTTTGAGTAATGTGATTTCCTTTTTACTTTTCTTATGTTTTTTTTATTTTTTTCCTTTTTGATAATTCTTATTCCTTACCATTTTCTTTATATGTAGAAAATAGTGAATGATAATATTTTGACTGGAATCAAACTGTGCTTAGGATCCAAACAAGTTCTTCTGTTGTAGAGCATTTATTTGATAGATTTTAGACTGGCTGTTTGGACCCTAGTGCTAGTAATCAGTGAGTTTGGTGGGCTGATGGACTTGAGGTCAGTGTCTGGTTTTCTCATTATTTCTGGTAAGCTTGGAGTTGGTGGACTTGAATATCAAGGAACATGAATGGTTAGTGGTAAATTTGAGCCTGGTAGCTTTGGTGATAGTCTTGGAGCAAGAGTCCATGGTAGGGCCAATGGTGATATGTTGGTAAGAGCCTTGGTAGCATTGCTGGCCTATACCATCTTCAATCCCTTCTTGTTATGCACCTTAGCAAAGCCCATATGTCTTTGGGACTTAGGGTCAACCAGTTTCAGAGATTCCTATTTCAGTGATTTGGGGTTTTGATGCCATTTCTTTACTCTTTTCAGGATTGGGTGTAGTTGTAATGGTTCCTAATTCTGACCATACTTACACCATTGCCTGTGTACTGGGACTTAGTAATCACTTTTCAAAAAGTAGTGTTAGGCTTTGAGCAAAGTACCATAGGCACAGAGAGCATGGCTTTAGTTATAAGGCTAATGATCTAAGCTTGATATTGTTATCTGGGTTCTAGTTAACTTTGCTCTTTTCTGAGGCTTTTGTAATTATAGAATATATGCATCTGGGATGGCCAGGCAGTGAGAAGACTTGCCACTTAGAAGCATCCTACCCCTTTTGTTTTATCCCTTCTTTTGTCTGCTGATTACATACTGGGTTTTAAGAAGATTGGAGTCACCAACTGTGTGTCATCCATTGAGACAGAGGAAAACCATTTCTGATAATCTGCCTTGGCTCTATGCCCTGCAATCTCCCTGGCACTGTCATATGATCTATTGATGTAACCTAAGGATCCCTGGGCCTTGCCATTCTCCCACTATACAACCTTTAGGACTTTTAGGCTTTGCCATCTACCTTGTACTTGCTTTTCTGCATTGTCTCTACCAATTAGAATGTGAGGTCTATTTTCTGTTTGTATCCTCAGCACTTACCACATAGGAAGTACTTAATAAATGCTTTTTCAAGGATCCATATGTACAAAAATATTTATCACAGCTCTTTTTATGGTGATAAAATCAATTGGAAACTAAGGAAGGGATGATTAAACAAGTTATGGTATATGATTGTGATGGAATAGTATTGTGATGTAAGAAATAATGAAGGGGATGGTTTCAGAGAAACGTGAGAAGATTATATGAGCTGATACAGAGGGAAGGGAACAGAACAAAGAGAACAATGTATACAACAGTATCATAAAGACACAAAAGTTTTAGTAACTCTGATTAACCAATCACAATTCCAAAGGGCTCATCATGAAACATGCTGCTGCCCACCTCCAGAAAGGGAACTGATGGAGCCAGAGTACATTTTTTTTTTTAAATGGCAAATGCAGGAATGGGTTTTGTTTTTCTACCTTTCTCATTTTTCACTGTTTTGCCTAAATGTTTGTCTACTTGTCTTTAGTCTGAAACTATATATACATTAGTCTTTTCATCTTTTCCAGCCTCTCATTTATAACTGTTTCCCATTATTATAAACAAGATTTTTACAGGTTTTGCATTGTTTCAGATTCCCCTTTTTCAGATCTTATTTGCTCTTGTGTCCAAAGTATTTGTATATTCTCTTTTTCACCATTCCTGTGCTTTATTCTTTTGACACAATAGGGAAAAGCAGCTAAAAGCCAAGTGTAGTTCAATCAAATTAATTTATGTGTTTATTTGTCCTTAATTGCATGGTCAGAACAATATAATTCCCAACAGACTACTCTTGAAGAAGCCAAAGAAAACAAATACATCAGCCTATTCTTGTAAAAATTTGCTATAATAGTATAGTAATGTGGTTAAGTTTAATTATCTCTTTGATAGCAAAGTCTACATACTGTACATACTTGCTGATGTCAAAGTCTACACAAAACCATAAGGTAGTTACATATACTCATTTAGAGAAAATATAAGTAATGTTCATGTACAGTGGAATTGATTTTAAGGCTTCCATGTATAATGTTTAAATGGACAATTGTTACCTTCATGAGAGATACCTTAGTTCATCAGGAGCTCCATGTGAAGCCTTCAAAAACTAATATTATATATTTTACCATGTTTAACATATATTGGATTACTTGCCATCTAGGGGAGGGAGTGGGGGGAAGTAGGGGAAAATTTGGAACACAAGGTTTTATAAGGGTCATTGTTGAAAAATTATCTATGTGTATGTTTTGAAAATAAAAAAAACTTTAATGAAAGAAAAAAAAGACTAGAAGGAAAGATTAAAATAGGGAAAAAACATATTATTAAGCGAAAGATGTGAAATTGAACATCAAAAAGACAAACCACTCTAGGAAAAAATGAAATAAAAAATGGGGAAAAGAAGTGAAATTATGATAGTGGAAAATGCTGAAGTCAAATTATTTTGAATATTTGGATATTTTAAAGAGAACAAATGATAAACTCTATCTTTCATAGATAAATGTTTATTGTTCAGTTTAGTGCTATTCATTGTATTCTTAAATTGAACTGAAACTAAAAGATCTGCAAATTGTTAATGTTGGCCTTCTACTAATCAATATTTTTTATCAAAAAAAGGCTACAACAGTTAGATTTTATTTTACACCAGTGGTAGATGCAAAAGATTCCTTGTTAATAAATTAGAGACAGTTAGCTTCCCTCAGAATAGACTTCTAATGCATACCAAAAAAAATTCATATTACAAATATTATTTTACAATCCTAGTATATAATGGGGTGGAAGACAAACATCTTAGTGAACCAGATCCAGTGTAAAAAGGCTGATTAACATGTATTTAAATAATGGAGAATCCCCTTCCTGTAACGTCCCTCAGAAATGAAAAAGCAAGTCAGTGACTGCATTTCCATTCACAAAATTTAAAACTTAAGATATTTTAACTTTGTTTCTTTGTAACTGGAACTCCCATTCATTTAACTTATAAGGCCACATTGTATGGACAGAGCAAAATTATTGTCCTTCAGTTTCATATGATTACACTTGTAGCTACCATATTTCATGAAAAATAAGTTTTATGATGTCTGCAAAAAAAAAAAGGCTGATTAAGATGCCACATTGGTACAGATGTCACCGATGTTACTGTTTTCTTACTGCACCATCAATATCAAAGATCTGTTCTTGCAGCATCTCCTTTGGTTCAGTCTGAAAGTCTTTTCTCCCAGGTTCTTTCCACCTTCTGGCTCATTTAATATTCTCTAGTATCAATTAGAGCTCTTCCTGAACAGTCTCAAGCATTTGCAAATTTTATTTTTTCAGCCTTCCTGCTGCTTTGTTTGGCTGAAGCTAGTGCTTTAGAGCTTTCTCTTGTCCTTTGGCTCTATAAGAATTTTTCTGGAAAAGCGTGCTTTTTTCCTCTTGGCCGTTTTGTCTGTTTTGCTGTCAGAAGCACTTCCAGATGAGAACAGATTCCTTAAATTTGGGCATTGAATTATGCTTCCTACATCTTCCACTGCTTTGTCTCGATTTGAAACCCTGTTTTTGCTATCTCAGTAGGTGAGGATGGCAGAGGAGAGAGGGAGAGAGAGAATTCAGAACTAAAATAAAATAAGATTGAATTCAAAGAATGTTTTTTCATGTATTCATTCATACTCTTTATCCTTGCAAGTGACTTCTCACATTATATGTTATTAGTCACAAGAAGCGTGCTAGGACAAATATGTGCATGAATGTAGGTCGTGACTACTGGAAAATAACTTGGCTCCATCCCACTATTATTGATACATTTTTGTATTATCTTCACATGCAAAAGACACTGTGTCTTTGGCTTATTTAGTATAAATTGACAAGGCACTGAGACAAATTGCCTTTTCACGTTTGTTTTATAAACAGCACATAATTATTCCCCTGGAGGTTTTAAATTTAGAAACAAACTAAAACGTCAGTATAGGTCAAGAATGTGCACCCTCTTCCCTAAGGAATAGGATGTAACAAGTTCTGAGATACACATACCATTAATTTTTGTTACAGTATTTGGAGCTTAAGTACTTTAATTTTCACATCCTGTTTTTAGCTTGCAAAATAAAAACTTGTTTATAGAATTTCAAAGATTATGTTGAACTGACCTGCCTCTTTTCTTTTTGTTAGCATCATGTGGTCCTAAGAACTTTAGGACTGTAACAGCAGTGTTAAAGTCTACTAGAGAAATAGAAGCAACACAAATCATCATTTTCTTTCAATAAAGTAGTTTTTATAGCTGTGCTATATAAGATATCCTTGTTACCTGTTTTGTTTTCATCAGTTTTTTTGTCATTGTTCTGCTCAACCTAGTCTTCAACTAATAATGCATGGAATTCTTTTTAGAAAAAACAGTTCTACATAATTAACATGTAGTGGATATCCTGCCATCTAGGGGAGGGGTGGGGAGTAGGGGGGAAAAATTTGTAACAGAAAGCTTTGTGAGGGTTAATGTTGAGAAATTACCCATGCATATGTTTTGCAAATAAAAAGTATTAATAAAAAAAAAAAGAAAAAAAAAGAAAAAACAGTTCTATCACGTGTGTTAGTATTCTGGCAAAGGTAATAACATGCATTATCTCCTGTATTTGCTAATGGTGCTGTGATGGGGAAAATTACAAGATACTGGGCTCTCTGTTTCATTGACGATCAGTAGTCTTTCTGGGGAAACAATGATATCAAACCAAATATTACTTAAACAAAATGGAGCTCTCCTTTGACAGCTGCCATAAGTTCCCCCTCTCACTAAGGCTGATCATCAGCTGATGGTTCAGTGTGTTGAGCGCCTGATCTGGACTGAGCTCCAGTACTTATTAGCTATGTGATTCTGGGCCAGTCACTTAATCTTCAATTTCCTCAACTATAAAATGATGATGATAATAATAGCCCTTATATTGAAGAGTTTTTCTAAGAGAGAATATTTCTAAAAGCATTTAACACAAGGTTGGCTCATAGAATTATGTGTAATGTAACTTTTTTTTTCTATTAGTAAGTCATCCCTCACTAGTAATCTTATTCATAGTTGCCTATACTTTTCATACTTTGTTTGTGAGCTGAGGAAATAGTAAAATTTCCCTCCATTCCCCTTCCCTTCCCCTTAGTGTATATATTTAACCATTAAACCAGCTTGATAAGAATTCTACTAATTAACCATTTAATAGCCAAAATGTGTGTTTTTTTCTTTAACACATTTTTAAATACTATTTGTTCTCTTCTTTGGTCCTAGGTGAGATTGCCATACTTGGTGGTGTGGGAGAAAAGAATGAAAAACTATGGAGCTTTACCAAAAAGGCCTCTCACATTCAATTGGACAGGTAAATGATTTATTATCTTTAATTGTTTTTTGAGAATTTAACCTAGGATATGCTATTTTTCTTTATTATATATAGTTGATTTTGAGGGAAAATATTCATTTCCATGGTTTCCCTTATTTTTCATTTTTCTTATCAGTATTATTTTTACAAAATAATGGTGCCTCCTTATATTTTTTTTAATTGTTGTTTTTCTTAACAGAGAAGGATTATTTATGTGAAACATTACATACTTTAGACTTGGTTGATATTTTGGTTAGTTTTGCTGAAGTGCCTTTTTTTTTTCTTTTTATTCTTAGTACAAGGAAACAGCTCACTAGATAAAGAGGATGTATTCAGAAATGAAAATGATATAGAAAGAAGATATTACACATTTAAAAAAAATTAAAATAGTGGTGACTATCATCTTTATTTTGTACTCTTATGTAAGATGAAAAGATCATATGGTTTTAATTTTCAAACGTGCTGTTGAAACAGAAACGTTCCTTAGATATAAAGGCCGTATTTGTAAATTTGACAGTTGAGATCCTACCAATTTTCTACAAACTCTGTGGTTATAGTTCTTTGTGGTTGTAAAATGGGAACATCTTAATAACATCTTGCATAACTCATGCTTCTAAAAACATTACTGGGCTTCAGCACCCTCAGGAGTTTCAACAGCATGTAAGCAATATAGAATTAGAGTACTTGCTTATTCCCTCAATTTATCCTCTTCTCTGGTTCCAATATTTTTAAAAAGCAGTATGCCTTAATGTTGTTTCTCTAGCTTGCCAGAAGTGCCTCTGCTGGTTGATGTGCCTTGTTTATCTGCTCAGTTAGATGACTCAATTCTCACCATAGTCAAGGATCAGATTTTCAATCATGGCACAGTTGCATCTCGGCCACCAGTACAGATAGAAGAGCTCATAGAAAAGCCTGGAGGTATCATAGTAAGATGGTGTAAGGTGAGTTATTCAGTGTGAGAAGTTTGCATTAAAACATTTCTTTGAAAAGTTGTTTTTTATTTCATGTTTAGGGATACAGCAGATTTTCATTTCTCAAAATAAAAATCCCTTTATGATCAAAATATAGTAAAACGGAACTTGAATTGAGATAGCTATTCTAGTATGAAAGAGACAGTTGTTTAGAAAGATGCCTTACTTCCTTCACATCTTCCTGTACATCACTTCCCATCACCAGCTTTTCAGCTCAGCTTTGTAGTGGGTTGGAGACTTGTTGCAGATGTGTTTAGTAGAAAGTTCAGAACATGCTATGGCCTGATGAGGTGGGGCTGCCTCCATCTGTATTCAATACTGTTCTTTTAGAACATTTCTAAAATAAGATTCATTAAGAGTGTTTTCCATTTCGGTACTTATTCTTCGAAAATTTTCACATTAAATTTCCATGATGTATATAAGGGTTAATCTCTTGAGTCATGATGTCTCAATTCTGACAGATATGTTATTTATAAGTCACTACCCAATTTGTGAAAATGTTATTTCTAAGTATGATAAATCTTAGTTTTTTTAAGAAGCTGTGATGTGGAAGACTAATATTAGTAATGCTCAAATAAAGTAGCTGTTCGTAATCTCTACTCATTGAAATCAAGGTCCCTGTTTAATATTGTGTACAGGAGCAGCTGTAAAGAAGAGACAACTGACAAGTGAATCTTTTGTCTCTAACACGATATATTTTGTCTTTAGTAATTTCTTATGGAGTCATTTCCAGAGTTGTATTTTTATATCATGCTTCCAAAGAAGCAGAATTGTTCATCTTTCCTAGAAGCTATGAATTACTCAATTCAGCAGACATTTATTAATCGCTTATTATGTGCCAAATGGGGAAAATGATGTACTGTTGTCCTCCATCCTCAAGGAATTTACAGTGTAGTTGTTCACTGTAGTGTGTTTCATACAGTCTTCTTGAGTGTAGCTGATCTTTATTCTGAATTTGCTATTTGTTGTCATAAGGAGAGGAAAGATAATACTGGTTCTGGGTGGTGATATTGAAGGAAATTATCTTTTGGTTCTTTGGCTCATGGTAAGCCTTTCTCTTCAGGTTGATGATGACTTTACAGCACAAGATTACAGACTCCAGTTTCGTAAGAGTACATCAAATCATTTTGAAGATGTGTACGTTGGTTCTGAAACTGAGTTTATAGTATTACACATAGATCCCAATGTTGATTATCAGTTCAGAGTATGTGCTAGAGGGGATGGTCGGCAGGAATGGAGTCCCTGGAGTGTTCCACAGATGGGCCATTCTACATTGGTGCCTCACGGTATGCCACTGTTTTTTGTCACTTTTCTGTAGCACTAGCTACATATCAAAACATTACATTTTATGCTTTTAGTTCCTCAGGGACAATTACTTGGGATGGATTTTGACTTAGAGGTTAGAGTGTGGGAGTAAATGCAACTTTAGAATTCTATCACATTTTATCACACTCTAGCACTTTGTGACCATTATGAAAGATTCTTAGCAATTTTAATGCCTTGTTATATATAATAATAACAACAATAATTATAACTAGTATTTATACTTTAAGTATTTTGAAGTTTGCAAAGTACTTTATATGTGTTATCTCATATGTTTTCATGACTAGAGATAGGTCTAGATAGGGCTGTGGAAGTTGACCTGGAATAAACTCGATGATGTTTGTGTTGGGGAGAAGATGGAAAACAGCATCAGTTAGATAAAGAAATTGAACATTATGACTTTATTTTAAACATTGGCACCTCACAACTAGGTAGGGACAGACTCCTAGGAATAACAATCACAATTTTATCATGTATTTTGTGTATTCATCATGTATATTGATCACATATGATCTTGTAGAATTGATTCTTGTCTGTTCTTAACTTTATTTCAGGTGTTTACAGTAAGTGTATGATTCTTTTAATTTTTCATATTTTTGCTTCCAAAAAGAGTGGACAGCTGGCTTTGAGGGATATAGCCTGAGCAGTCGAAGAAATATAGCACTAAGGAATGATTCCCAGGCGACAGGTGTTCTCTACTCCAGTGCTCCAACCTACTTCTGTGGGCAGACATTAACATTCAGGCAAGTAGATGCTACAATATGTGTGGTTCACTTAATAAATGTATTTTCTTTGAAAATAGCCTTCTTTACTTCTGAGACGGAACCGTAAAAATTTAGAGAAAGTTTGTTAGTTCTGGGTTTCTTGGGCATTTTCTTTAGTAAGATGCAAAATAGCAAATTAGCAGGTTGGCCATGAAATCAGTATTAGTGCTAATAATACTAATTGATGAAGAATAGTACTTATTTATCAGCATTAAAGAGGAAATACAGTAATAGAATTACAAAGTAGGAAGTCAAAGAAAGTTTTGTATCAAGTTTTTGTATCAGTATATGTGGGTATGTTTCTATGGAAAAGACTAGTAATGTAAATTTACTGTCTCTAGTTGTAATCTTCCCTCAAAATCCAATTATTAGGTCTCTCTGTCAGCTATCTGTTTTATATCCTGAATCTCTACTGCTTTCATGTATTTTAGTTTGTTCATTTTCATGTCATCTTGTTTATGAATCCCAAGGTCACATTTGAAAATTAGTCCTCTTAAAGTCAAATTTTATTCAGAGAAGGAAAGGTTTACCTGATTTTTATTCCCATATTTTTGGTTTGGAGGTTGTTCTTTTCTTAACCATATTTCAGTCCTTAAGGCAAATCCTGCGGTAAATTTCAGGTCCTAAGAGGGTAAGGTTTTATTTTCGAATATAACCCTAATATTAGCTACATCATCTACCCTCTATCTTCTATGAACACAACTCTCTGTTCCTTGTGATACAAGACAGGGTGGTGGCATTTGAAAAATTTTTTTGAAACCACCAACTCTTCTCTAGCCAAATTTTTTGAGTTAATAAATATCAAAATGTCCTGTTTTGTTGATGCCCCTCCCCCAGTCACATAATGGTGTTTGTTATTAACGGTAAAAAGCCCACAGCAGCAAAAGTTATAGAACTTTGATCAGACTACAGTTAATCACTGAATAGTCAAGAGTTTTTTGAAAGTGTCAGTATACTCACCCATCCTCCTTAAATTTATTATTTAAAGAATCTGAGACTGATTTTTGTCAGTGGTTTCCAGTACAGGCTTGCTGCTGAAGGAACCTGTTCTTCCTGCTCTCACCCCGATTCCAGCTGTGTTGCATGTGACTTTGCAGCTGCTCACTAGTCCCTTCTAGCCCAGGCTTAATAGTAATTGGAAGTATCTGGAGACCTACTCCAAAGAGTAACAATGGCCTTGAACCTTAATAGCCTTTAAGTAAATGACAAAGAAAATGCTAAGTGAGAAAAATTATACCAGCAGTAAGAAAAAAATAATGTTCTTTGAGGTCCTTCAATATCTGAACTGTTCAGCCATAGATAGTGATGCATGTTATTATGGTGAGGACTGTGATAAAACTATAAAAGTATCAATAAATAAAACACATTTAATTGTGTGTCACTTAGCTGGGCCTTTTGCCTTAAGATAAATAGTAAGGAGCATGTGGTTGCAGAGAAGTTGAAGTAAGATGCTAATTTGACCCAGATTCTGGGCCTTAGCTCTTATTTTCATAGTTGTCCAGACTAAAGATATTTAGTTCAAAAGCCACCACAGAGATGGATATAAGTGGCATAGTGGCCCTGGAAGGACCCGAGTTCAAATCCATCCTCAGATACTTGACATGTGTTGTGTTGATTTTGGGCAAATCCCTTAACCGCAATTACCTTGTAAAACAAAACAAAAGCCATCACAAATTCAGAATGAAAGTTTTATGACAAGTAAGCCTTCACCTACTCCTAAAGTAAGGTCTCAGCCAATATGACTTCACTGACATGTTACTGTTTCCACTCAGCCTCACAATACTGGTTTCTTTGTAGAACAAATTAGTCTTTCAGCTTCCTATTTAAAAAAAAACCTGTTGATTCTATCTTAAACAAGAGGAAAGAAACCCCCAGTGTTGCTATATGAAGAGAGCCTTATATCAAGGTAATTGCTACTATTAAAGTCAGTTCTATCAGATATCAAAATAAAATTCTTTTGTATTGTAAAAGAAAGTAAAGCACCATTCAAAAGTATGTTCTCAGGAGCTTTCTAAGCCAGGCTTGCTTGAACTTTCAATATAAGATTAAGAGAGAAATTGAAAACTTTTGAGAAGAGAAAATACACTCTGTTTTTTGTTGTTTTTTTTTTTTTTTCTGAGGCAATTGGGTTAAGTGACTTGCCCAGGGTCGAGAAGATACACTCTAATAAAAGCGTCTATCAGTAGTAGAAGATCTATACTGATTGTAAGGGAGAAAAGTTCTTTTGTTATTTACTCAGACAAATGATAATAAAAAAAGTCTCATCTCTTCTTTGTCTGCTCAACCTAACCTGGAATTGCCAAAAGAAAAACCACTTGTGTCTTAAAAGGGGAAGTATAACCATTGCAGAAAATAAACAATGATCGTTCATTAATTAAATTGTTAAAACAAAACAAAACAAAACAAAAACTAAGGACAGCTACATGATTCAGTGGATAGAGCACTATACCAGTCCTAGAATCAGGAGGACCTGAGTTCAGATCCTCAGACATTTGCATTTACTAGTTATGTGATTCTGGGCAATTTGCTTAACTCCAAATGCCTTGCCAAAAAAAAAGAAAAAAAAGCCCACTACCACAAAAATTGAGAAAACCAATTGGAAATATTCTAGTTGCCAAAAGAATTGTTAATTGCTATGTATGTTTTTTGTGCCTTGAAACAATGATAAGCCTTATTGAAAATATCATTCCAATTTGTAAGAAACTCTTCTAGGAGGACACGTGGACAGGTGACTCTTCACAAGACTGGAGCTGCTGGGAAGAGTTGGAGCTTGTGTGGCTAGCACCTTCTAATCCCTGGTGCCTGCTGCTCATAGTTTAGAATTAGGATCTAGTCCTCTCAGTTTATAATTGAGAATGTGGAGAGCCACAACACTTAAGTGTCTTTCCCAAGTTCACACAGGTGGTAAGTGGCAGAGCTTGAACTTCAGGCCCTTTGTTCTGAATCTAGCATTCTTATCCTTTCTTTTTCCCCACTGCCCATTGCAGGTCTTCTGCCTCCACACCTGTCCCTGTCCTAACACAGCTTAGGTCTCTACCTCCATGACAGTAACCTTGTTCTTGCCCTTTGTTCCTCTGCTTTGACATTTCCACATGACGACTTCGTGTTCAGCAGCTCATTTTGTTGTATTTTTGTTAATAATTTAATTATTTTCAAGGGTACTGAAGCCCCTTCTCACTCTGTTTTCTGGAATGCATTCTTTTACTTCCTCCATTAGTTCTGCTTCTAGTTACATTTTTGATAAAGTGTGTCCTAGAGTTGTTTGAATGTGTGATCTAAGAGCTGATGCTCACATTTTATTTTAAGACGTCCCAAACTAGACCGTATTAGGATGGGATGTGTTTTGGATCGAGCAAATGTGTTTGGTGTAGTGCTTTCAATTACCCTGTGGGAAAATGAGTTCTGCAAAATGGCAGTAGTCAGTTCTTTGTTAATAAAGTAAGGGCTGGAGAAATGAGCCAGAGGTGAATAAATAGAACATGTGGTAGAGGAAAGTGCATTAGCCAAGTTTCCCATTTTACACAGGAGGGGATAGATTCCTTGAGCTGCAGTGATTGGTCTTTGTTGGTCACACTTAATGACAGTGGTAAGTGCATTATCAGTTGGAGCCTTTAATACTCTTTACTGACTGTCCTAATTCAATAATGAGAAGAGCTAACATAGAGCAATGCAAAGCTGGCAAAAACTTTCCATGTGTTACCTACTTAGTTCTTACCATGATCTCTTGGTTGAGTGCTACTGTGATCCTTGTTTTACATCCCTTTACTAAGAGTCTGTTAGAAGTAAAAGCTACTTTACTTTTCTCTTATAAAAAGGTGGTGAGACCTGAGCATTGCAATACAATTAGAATGAAGCAAAAGGAGGGGAGAGAATGAAGTAAAAGTTGGGGAATAAGAGGATCTGACTTGGAAAAACCAAGTGAAATTTTGTGGAGGCCTGACTTGGGCCTTGAAAGGAAGGAGTTTTATATGTGAAATTATAAAGGAAATATAATTTAACCTTGAGAGTCAACTGTACAAATACATAGAGGAGTTAAGAAATAACTAGCAACTTAGTTTGATTTTCAGTAGGATGTATTAAAAGGAGGCATGTTAAATTAGGATGTGAAGAAAGGGTGCCCTCTGATGGTGATGGACCTTGAACACTGGAATAAGAGATTTTTTTTTTTTTTTGTCAAAAAATTGATTTAATCTACTGAATTTTAGAAGGGTAGATTGAAAGATGGTTGATTATATATGATACTCATAATTGCAATGGAGAAAAGTTCTTTTAAAAATTACCTAAGGCATTCTACTGCATTCCTTATGACAAGGCCAAGGCCAAAGAGAATAATAAGGGATTTATGTTTTATCCTAAAGTGAACATGTTGCTATTGAAGGTTTCCGAGCAGGTGAGTAGCTTAATTAATCAGCTCTGCAAATTAGTAAGAGCTTGGTGGCAATAGTGTAAAGGGTGAAATAGAATCAGGAGAGATTGCAGAATCAGGAAGGCCAATTATAAACCTGAGACAGGAGGCTAGAAAAGATCTAACACAGACTGGAGTAAAGTGATGAGTCTGGAAAGAAAGAAGAGCAAAAGGGACAGGACAGAAGTATGAAAAGATAGAACTGGGAAGATATTTGGAGGGTGAGCAAGAATTGAGTCTAAAGCTAATTGCAAGGTTTTGAGTTTTGTTGACCCGGAGAATAATGGTGCTAGCAACAAAAATGGGAAAATTAAGTTGCTAGCAAAAGAGTAAGGTTCTAGCAACATTCAGCTCAAAGTGTGAGTCTGGAAGATATTTTGAAATTGAAATAATCCCTGGGGATGCTAAAGGTAAAAATGTAGCTTTAGTAATCTTCTGAGTAGATTATGAGTCATAGGGAAATCCAAATAAGATTCTAAGGAAGAGAGGTAATAGAAGGGGGGCAGCAAGGCCATGGTCTCAGAACCCTGGGGAGGGGACAGCCATATCATTCTTTCTCCGTTCCCCCTCCGCAATCCCCTAAATAGTCTTCCAGCCTTTGAAGACATTTCGTAAGAGGAAAACTGGTTCCTGAGGCAAGTCCATTCAAGCCCTTAAGATTAATCAGTCAATTTAATCTTAACAGTAAAGATTTTAAAACCTTGGTACTGCTTCCAAATTTTGAGACAGAATATACTTTCTTGGGAGGATACAGCTTAATTAGGTTCTTGTATTTTGACATGAATTCCCCCATAAAGATGCAATGTAGTTCCTTATCTGTGGTTGCAAATGAGGTTAGACAAAGAATTTTGTTGTTTTTTTAATCCATTATTTATTTTAAAGTCTTCTTTTCACATATATCCTTTTAGTAGTATTTTTTTTCCAAATACATGTAAAGATAGTTTTCAGTATCCACTTTTTTTTTTATTTTTTTATTAAAGCTTTTTATTAGCAAAACATACGCATGGGTAATTTTTCAACATTGACCCTTGCAAAGCTTTGTTACAAATTTTTCCCTCCTACCTCCTACTTCCTCCCCTAGATGGCAGGAAGTCCATTTCATGTTAATTATGTTAAAATACTTGACAAATTGAATATGTGTATACATATTTATACGGTTATCTTGCTGTACAAGAAAAATCGGATCTACAAGAAAAAAAATCTGAGAAGGGAAACAATGCAAGCAAACATCAGTAGAGAGCGTGAAAATGTTATGTTGTGGTCCACATTCAGATCCCTCTCTCTGGGTGTATATGGCTTTCTTCATCACTGAACAATTGGAACTGGTTTGAAACATCTCATTGTTGAAGAGAACCATGTCCATCAGAATTGATCATCATGTAGTCGTGTTGTTGCCATGTACAGTGGTATCCTGGTTCTGCTCATTTCACTTAGCATCAGTTCATGTCAGTCTCTCCAGGTCTTTCTGAAATCATCTTGCTGGTCGTTTCTTACAGAACAATAATATTCCATGGCATTCATATTCAGTATCCACTTTTATAAGATATTGAGTTCCAATTTTTTTCTCCCTTCTTTCTTCTCCCCTCCCTAAGACAACAAACAATCCTGGTATAGATTATGCATGTATAATCATATTAGGTATTTCTACACTAGGCATGTTGTAAAAAAAAGAATCAAATCAAAAGGGAAGGACCATAAGAAAGAAGGAAAAAGTGGAAATGATGTGCTTTGATTTACATTTAGACTCTTTCTCTGCATGTGGATAGCATTTTCCAGCATGAGTCTTTTTGAATTGTCTTGGATCATTGCATTGCTGAGAAGAGCTAAAATCTTTCATAGTTGATTATCATACAATGTTATTGTAGTGTACAATGTTCTCTGGGTTCTGCTCACTTTACTCAGCATCAATTCATGTAAGTCTTTCCAGATTTTTCTGAAATCCCCCTATTCACCAGTTCTTATAACACAATAGTATTCCATTGCATTCATATACCACAACTTTTTCAGCCAGTTCTCAAGTGATGGGGAATTTAATTTTCAATTAAAAAATTTTTTTTCTTTATAAATTTTGAATTCCAGATTCTTTCCCTCCCACCTACTCCTCCCTAAAACAACATATGAAATCATATGCAAAATATACCTCCATATTAGCCATATTAAGAGCCATATCAATCTGTATTCAGAGACCATCATTTGGCTCTCTAGAAGTGGATTCATGATTCCTTTCAAATTGCCTTGGATAACTGTATTGATTATAATAGTCTTTCACCTTTGATCATCATTACAACTTTGCTGTTATTATATACAATGATCTGCCAGTTCTTTTTACTTCACTTTGCAATAGTTTATATAGATCTTGCCACGTTTTTTTCTGACACCACCCCCCTTGTTATTTTTTATAGCACAATAGTACTGTATCCCATGTCTGTTGGTATTGTCTATTGGAATCACTTCATGTAAGTTTTGCTAGGCTTTTCTGAAATCAGCCTGCTCGTTATTTTTTATAGAATATTAATATTCCATTTACATTCATATATCATAACTTATTCAGCCCTTCACCAACTGATGAGCATCCACTCAATTTCCAGTTGCTTTTCTCTATGAAATGAGAAAGTTGAAATAGGTGATCTATAAAGTCTTTCCCAGTTCTAAATTCTGTAGGTTAGAATTAATTTTGACTGAATACTTAGTGACTTGATGGTTCCAGAGAGACCTTAAGATAGTTTAAATTAAGCCCCTTGTTGCATCTGGATATTCATTCCTTGTAACTATTTACTTGGAAATATATTCATATAACTTAAAGCAGTAAATAAGTAGCATTCTCCTAATTTACTAGTTTAGTGACCTTGTCAAAAAAAAAAAAAAAAAGTAAAGTCAGGATGGTTTGATCTGTTCTCAGGGAAACTATGCTGTCTTTTTCTCTAGAGGTTCACCATTAATTAGTTAATTAATTTTTTAAATTACAACTTTTTATTTGCAAAACATATGTATGGGTAATTCTTCAACATTAACCCTTACAAAGCTTTCCGTTACAAATTTTCCCCCCTACTTCTCACCCCTCCCCTAGATGGCAGGATATCCACTACATGTTAATTATGTTAAAATACCTGACAAATCAAATATATGTATACATATTTCCACACTTACCATTGTTGTGCAAGAAAAATCGTATCTACAAGAAAGAAAAATCAGAGAAAGGAAACACAATGCAAACGAACATCAATAGAGAGCATGAAAATGTTATGTTGTAGTCCACATTTCACATCCCTCTCTCTGGGTGTATATGGCTTTCTTCACTGAACAATTGGAACTAGTTTGAAACATTTCATTGTTGAAGAGAGCCACGTCCATCAGAATTGATCATCATATAGTATTGTGGTTGCCTGGTTCACTATTAATTTAATAGTTTCAGAATTTTGCCAAGAAATAGTCAAGTTTACAGTCGAAAGGTTGTTCATCTCACTCTTCTTATTTACTAAAATTGGGGTGACGTTGGCTCTTTTTCAGTCCTGTAACATTTTTTCAGTTTTCCACAATCTTTGAAAGTACATTGACTAGGCCAGCAATCATATCTACCACTTCTTTGAATACTGTGGAATATAGTTTTTTTTTTTGTTTGTTTGTTTTGTTTTGTTTTTTAACTGACCTATTTTGATCCTGATTTGGTTTGGGGTTGGTTTTTATTTTATTTTGTTTTGTTTTTTAATTTTTAAAGCTTTTTATTTTCAAAACATGCACGGATAATGTTTCAACATTGACCCTTGCATAGCCTTGTATTTCAGATTTTCCCCTTTTCCTCCCACCCCCTCCCCTAGACAGCAAGCAATCCAATATATGTTATACATGTTAAAATATATGTTAAATGTGGAATATAGTTTGGCCAGACCAAGAAACTTGAACTTAAAGGCAGTTAGGTGCCCTCTTATTTGCTCACTAGTTAGCTTAGATTTCAGCTACCAGTAAGTCATTTTTCCACTGTCCTTTGCAGTCCAAAGATTATTCATTCTCCTTTCTTGAGAAAACAGAAGTAAAACTGGTTGAGCAGCTCTGCCTCCTTACTACCATATATCATCATCATTTTGTCCATCCCAAGTGATAGTCCTATTTCTTTTATCCTCTCTTCCCCATGTTTACATCAAGGGTCTACAATTTTGATTATACTTTTTACCAATTTTCGTGGATATTGGTATAGATTAAAATTCTACAATTCACCAGATACTCATTTAAGTATCTATACTTAGATACAAAGGGTATCAAAGCTCTCAATTAGTTGCTGGAAATACAATTGGGGTGATGTTGGCTCTTTTTCAGTCCTGTAACACTTTTTCAGTTTTCCACAATCTTTGAAAGTACATTGACTAGGCCAGCAATCATATCTACCACTTCTTTGAATACTGTGGAATATAGTTGTTGGTTTTTTGTTGTTGTTTGTTGTTGTTGTTTTTGTTTTGTTTTGTTTTTTAACTGACCCATTTTGATCCTGGTTTGGTTTGGGGTTGGTTTTGCCTTTGAGGAGCAAAGAGGACTCCTGGAGGGCAACAACATGTTATGCATATGCATTGGTACAAAAGAACTATGTAATTTTGAGGTGAGAAGTGGGGAAGGAGAATACTTAGCAATTGCAGAGTCAGAAAAGAGTTCTTTAGGAGACCCTGGACCTGAGCCAAATGGCAGGTAGAATTTCCAAGAGACAGGAGAGGTTTTCCAGGTATGAAACAGCCCCAGGGAAAACCACGAGAGTGAGATGGAATCTCCAACAATTAGGACCAGCAAAATAATATTCATAATTGATACGACAAAGTACATGAAGGATATCCATTTTTGGAATTAGTAATAAGCCTCACTTCCAGTCTGTTGGTTGCCTCCTTGCTCATTTTTGTATCTTTAGTCTTTCCCTTTTCCACTCTAGCTTTCTTTGGCAAGCCATTCATTGGACACCACCAGATTTTCTGATTTCTATCCAATTGGCCATGGGCAATAAAATAACCGACTCATTCCTAGGTCTATTTTATGTGAAATAGAAGCTAGCTGAAAAGCAATGGAAAACAAAAATAGATTTTTCCTTGTTTCTTGTCATTCAAGCATATTTTTCCTCCAAAGAAAGTCATGCCTAAGAAAAATGAATCAGAACTTAGGTACATGTGCACATTTATTTTAAAGAAGTAAAGCTTTACTTTTTTGCAATAAAATGCCCTTTTAGGTGGTCGCTAATTATTGCTCTAATAGTTTTAGAATTCTGCCACGTTAAATAAGATGCAATGGAGAGACAATGAGACTGGTTACCTACAATGGCTATTGTCAGTACCATATTGTCACATGCTTCTTAGGGAATATAATAATAAAAATAACCTTAGTTGGCATTTATCTAGAGCAGTGGAAGCCAAGTTTTTACCTGTTATGTCATGGAATCTTTATAAAATGTTTTTCTGTCAAAACACTATGCTATTGGGGCAGTAGGTGGCACAGTGGATAGAGCACCAGCCCTGAAGTCAGGAGGATCTGAGTTCAAATGTGATCTCAGACACTTAACATTTCCTAGCTGTGTGACCCTGGGCAAGTCACAACCTCAATTGCCTCAGCAAAAAGCAAAAACAAACAAAACAAAACCAAAAAACACCATGCTATTGATTTATTTTCAGAATTTCCACATTTTAGAAATGTTAGTTTTGTACTTTAAAAAAATTGTGATTTTTAGAAACTCATACATATAAATTAAAATAAAGCAAGGTAGAAGGAGTAAAATGCTTCCATTTAGAGAGAATTAGGATACTTTGATTTCAGGTTCTTTTGTAGACATCTTGTGTTTCCATTCAAAGAGAGACAATTCTTAAATAAACATACTAAGTATTGATGATTCCCTTGTGGCTAAAAGACTTCTTCCCCAAGGATTTATCACTATTTTGAGGATTTTTTTTTTTGTATTTTTGACACTTTGTTATTTTTAGTTTTATGATTTTGTTTGGAAATATTTAGATTCCTTCTATTATCCTCAGACAATTGAAATAGAAATGTGCCCCCTCCCCCAGTTAAACTGTTGACTTAGAGAAAGAAAACCATTCTGAAACTTGTTTTGATTCTTAGATTACACTTCCCTCCCTCTTGCTGTCTGTTACTTTAGGAAGAACCTTGGCTGGTAAAAGAGCCATCATACTAACAAAATCCTCCTCAAGATAACCTACAGCTTCATGTTAACCTTTCAACAAATGTGAAGTAAAGATAAGCTTTCCTGAAATATGAGGGGGAATGACCCTGGAGGCCTAGAATGCTGCTTCACATCTAGGCCAACTGTCACTCACAAGGCTGAGTGACACTGTAGGAACCAGTCTTAGCTGCTTCATTGAGGGAGGTCAGAAGTCACATTTCATTTTATCTGATAGGAAAAGTTTCGGTGTGATAATAACTACAACTTGAATTATTATAATTTTTTTTTAAACTGAGTTGTGAAGTAGAAGTTTGTGACATTCAGAAAGCAGAAGTTCCAGCAGGATTGCTCTATAAATTTTAGAATAAGAGACTATTGGGTTACTACTTTATAGTTGTTTTTTGTAATTAATTTTTACCCTTCTCATACAGAGTCGAAACTGTGGGCCAGCCAGATAGACGAGATAGTATTGGAGTTTGTGTAGAAAAGCAGAATGGCTATGACTCTCTGCAGCGTGATCAAGCAGTGTGTATTGGTACAAATGGTAAGAAATAACTTTGTTTTTAAGGATGAGGGGAATGGGACAGCTTATCTAAATGTCACAATTCTGGTTCATGGCTGATCAAAAACTAACCTAAGTCAAGGATTCAATTCAGTAAAAATGGAAATTTGAGACTAAATATCTGTGTTCACATCTGCACTGAATCACTTAATTGGGGCCTTCATTTTTTTCAATCAGTAATCTAAGGGGATTGGACCTAGACCAATCAGGGTCTGTGAACGTGCTTGTTTAATGACAATTTCAATATTTTTTGCATTTAAAAACATTCTGAGAAGAGGGAGTGGGGTCCATGTGCCTCACCAGAATACCAATGAGATCCATTACACAAAAAAGGGTAAGAATTGACCTCTAGTTCAAGTTCCTTTAAAAGGACCTTTCCTGATTCCCAGTCCATTGTTCAACTTCAGCACAGTGATCCCATTGGACAAATCAGTTTTAGAATAATATTTTTGTCATCACAGCTGTATCTTTCATGATAATTGCAGTGAAATATTTAGTGATGATCTATGAAAGACTGACAGTTCTGAACTGTTTAACCAACAGAATTTGTTAAAATCATTTATATTCTCATCTAGAATAAAAATTTGGCTAATCCTAAAAATCATGGTTTGAGTGGTTTCCAGGGGACATCCAGGCTGTTGCTTTGTTCAGCTTCATTGCACATGTTCCAGTGATGTTTTCCATTTCAGGTGCCGTTTTTGTAAACGGGAAGGAGATGACAAATCAGTTGCCAGCAGTTACTTCTGGATCCACTGTTACGTTTGATATGGAAGCAGTGACTCTGGTTACCACTAATAATAACGATGCTGGGAACTTCAAGCTGAGAGTAACTATTAGCTCTAATAATAGGGAAGTGGTTTTTGACTGGTTACTTGATCAATCATATGTTTCTCTTTACTTTGGATGTTCATTTTTTTACCCTGGCTGGAAAGTATTAGTGTTTTAGCCTTTTGATTAATTAGTATCAGGTTGAAGGTTTTTAGCAGAGATGTTTTCAGCCAAGTTTAACCAAGTGACAAAGCCAGACTCATCTCTCAAATAGGCAGTTTAGAAATTGAATGTGATTCTAACAGGAATTATTTAAAAACATATGTATTTCTTTGGACAAAAGCATAATGCAACCAAGTTTATTTCCAAGTATATGGTAAGCAAATACCACATTCTGATAAATTTTAAATGGATTTCTCAGAATAAAATGTGAAGGTAAGGGTAGGTGGGAAGAGAGTTTCTTACACAGAATGAAACCTTTCACTGCTTATTAACTTTGGTTATTGTACTGAAAAAACTACATTTACATGCCCTTACAATTAAATCTGCATATTTTAAGACCAAAGTTTTGTAAAAGCTTTCAGGCATGATGCAGTTGTATGTAGTATATTAACAGCAATAGATGGAATTTGTTATGGTTCAGATGAATTGCAAATGTAGCACATTCCAATTCTTTACAATGTTTACCTTCTCTTGCTATATAAGATTTTAATTTGTAACCGAAAAAAAGATCCAGCTAGAAATCAAGGTCCTGTTTTCTGACTTTCATTAGATTAGCCATTCTTCACCAGTGTGCCTTATGCAAAATCAGGGATTTTAAGAACAGTATTGAATTGTTGCATTCAGTAATAATACTTAAGCCTTCAAAGCATTTGACTTTTTGTATTTTTTTTTTTTGTGCCTGAAGCAAAAACCTAATCTAACCAAAGTATTTTTTTTTCTTTTTTTGCACAGACTTTGCAGAGAAGTTTGATATTCTAGATGTTCACAGGGTAAAACTACTACTGTAGTAGTAGAAGTAGTACATACAGTGTTAGCCATATTACATATATTGGTGTACATGTGTATATGTATATATGGCACATAATCTCTAGTACAGTTTATCAGCTTGTTTGTCCTTTAAGGACCGACCAAACATAAAATAATACTTGATTTTTTTGAGATAATTTTACATTTGTGTAAAATATTTATTTTAAGGCCCTATGTTAAAATAATGGTCTTAACTAGCTATACCAACTTACAAAAAAATTTAATGTGAATTTTTTTATCGGTAGGAACATGTTTGAAAAAACAAGTTTGATATTTTTGTAAAATAATTTATTTTGGGATTCAGTTCCCTGCTCGACAATCATGACATTGTCCCTTTGATTTTTTATATATTAGCAGTCTTTCATTTTGTGATATAGTTAAAAGGTTGTGGCAGATGTAAATGCCTTATCTATTAGTGCTGAACCTGAATAAAATAAAATACAAAACACATGTGTATCTCTTTCTTTTTTTTTTTGAGGAGACTTACTTAGTAAACCTAGTTCTTATATCATTTTAAGCAAAAGCATAAGATAAGACCCATTCTTTAAATGAAATTTATACTTTTTTTGGTAGGGGCTGAAGGAAGTAGTTCAGATATTCTTCAATATTCTTAATATAACAGAAAGAAAAAGCTAAAGTTAATTTTTCAACAAGATTCACTTGTTTTACTTCAATCACTTATATAAGCAAATTGTGCTTCTACAGTGGAGCCTTAACCCAATCTGACTTGAACTCTAAAAAGTAAAAAGTAATCTTATAATCCAAATACTAATTTTTACTCGTTATGAACCAGTGTTACTTAAAACAATGCTGCTAATGAATCGATTTGAATTGGTAACTGAACTTATTCAAGAAGTTTAGTATAAAAAGATCTGCCAAAGAAAACTATATTTTACAAGGTTTTACTAGTGAACTAATCATGACTCTGGCAACACACTTCAGTCCTAAGCGTATTTTAAACTATTAAGGTAAAATCCATAGATGAATCCATAGTATTGAGTTTCTCAGAGCCTCACCAACAGGGGAAAAATTAGCTTAGACCAAAAAAAGACAAACTAATACTTTTTAAATGGGCAAAGGAAAGTGTCAATACGAATAAAAATATTGTAGAATTAAATCAAATCAAATATTAGAAACAATAGAGAGAAACCAAGCAGATAGATCCTGATGGATGTCCCCAAATGCATAAGATGAAGGATGCTGATAAAAAACTGCCAATGTTAAGAAAAGCAAGAGATTAAGTCAAATAAAGTAGAAATTGCCATTTCTGTTCCTCTTCTGTATTCTTATTTCTTCCAAAGCTGAGAAAGATAATTAATAATATATACTGGATGACCATACAAATCAAGACACTAAAAAGAGAGGGAAGAATGAAGAAAATAACCAATATGGAGAACACAATAGGAAACCTTAATAAGTTCATATATAAACAATGAATAGGAGAAAAGGGAATTGGACAAAATTCAAAATTGGAAATATAAGCTTAAAAAAATTTTTTTAATTATCCAAACTGTTAGGAAATAGATTCAAGTGACAGTCCTGGAACAAAGAACCTAATTGCAATTATCTTGGGATTACTGTTACCCCGAAGCATGGAGAATGTAGACACCATCCTGAAAGAAATAGTTTTCTTTATTCCGGAGTTGGCAAAATTGGTGGACTACAAAGACCCTCTCAGGACCTAGACAAGGAAAGAGCCCAAAATCTATGTGCTGCCAAACTGCCAGACAAATACTGCTTGCTGTGGACTGGTTCCCTACGGTTTTTTTCTCAGACGTTTACTGTGTTCTCACTGCTGCCTGGCAATCCTTTTTTCCATTCCTGATTGACTATCCCACTTCCTACAATTGTTCCAAATGAACTTTTCTCAAGCTTCTTCCTTTTTGTCAGCAGAGAACATCTTCATCATTACTAATAAGAGGCCATTAGTTCAAAATTTGCTCTTCTTCCCTGTTTTATGCAAGAATCCTCACACCATCCCTATTCTCTTTTTCTTTGCTCCTGTCAATGCTAAAGATGCTGTCTCCTTGCCCCACCCTACCTCCTTGAACATCCCTTATAGTGAATCATTTGGGAGCTGGCCCATCTAGAAACTATCTCCTCCCTCATATCCTAAAGCTCTTCCATTACCTTATAAACAGAATTCTACCAGCTCTTTTATCCCTTTAATCTATACTGTCCTAAATACTTTTTAATAGCCAAATTCTTAGCAAAAGTTGTCCATGTCCAGTACTAGGGTTATCAATAAATTCGTTGATGAAGCTTCTAATCCTACTTGATTAATTTTTTTTTTTTTTTTTTTTTGGCTGAGGCAATTGGGGTTAAGTGACTTGCCCAGGGTCACACAGCTAGGAAATGTTAAGTGTTAAGAGACCAAATTTGAACTCAGGTCTTCCTGACTTCAGGGCTGGTGTTCTACCCACTGCACCATCTAGCTGCCCCTCCTTGATTAGCTTTTGACAGTTTCGAACATCCCCTGCCGTCTGTCCATTCTGTCTTTCTCTAAACATTTCCCCATTCTCACTACCAACTTTCCCTGGATTCTTGTTTTGGCCCTATGGGTTTGTCTTGGACCTTTTCCTTCTTCCTTCATGCACGTCTGATCTTAACCATACCTTTACCTGTTCCATCCAGTTCTCAAATTTCTACATCCATTCCTAATCTCCTTGGAGTTCCAGTCTATTGCTACCCTCTAGCCATCTCTACTGGGATATCCTGTAAGCATGTTGAAGTCACTAAACTCAACATGGAAATCATGTTATTCTAATTGCTATCCTCGTCTCCTTCTGAAGATGCCCTAATGGGGACTAGAGTCAATCTTAATTCTTCATTCTCATACCCCACAAATCCAATTGTTTTACTGATTCAATCATGTTTCTTGCAATCCTCTCCTCTCTCTTCTAAACACCCTTCCTTTCTTTTGCAAGTCCCTTGATCCCTTCAATCTCTCCTGCTGGCTGCCAGTAGCCATACAGCCAAGGACTGTCACTTCCCTGCTCCATATTACCACCAGACTAAAAACTGCCAAGATTGGCATCCCAAGGCCTTCCATCTGACAGCAGCACACTTTCCCAGGTTCATTCCATGTCTGTCCTTCACACATGCTTACATGCCAGCCACACTGGCCAACTTGCTGGGCCCCGAGTTTTCTCCTACATCCAAGTAATACCAGCTTATTACCTGCCCAGCTCAGCTTCTTATTACCTGTTTAAGGTTCAACTCAGATGTTGCCAGTAGGAACCATTTCCACTACATCCAGGTTTCAAAACTCTTCTTCCTTAAATATTTTATACTTATGTAAATGTTTTAATCTTACTCTTCCAATAGAAAGTCAATTCCTTAAAAGCAGGTGCTATTTTTCATTTCATCTTTGTATCACAAATCTTACATATATAAAGGTACACTGAATTACATTGCTTGTTTTCAGTCATATTCAGCTCTGACCCTATTTGGGGTTTTCTTGGCAAAGATATTGGAGTAGTTTGTCATTTCTTTCTCCAGCTCATTTTACATGAGGAAACCAAGGAAGAGTGAAGTGACGTAGCCAGGGTGACAGTTATTAAGTGTATGAGACCACATTTGAACATAGGAAGCAGAATCTTCCCAACTCCAGGTCCAGGCGCTCAATTCACTGCGCCATCTAGCGGCCCATGGGGAAAAATACATGGTGCCAAATTAGCACATTATTTACCAAGAAATATTGAACAACTAATTTTCTCATGGAGGATGTAGAATTGGAACATTTGCAAAAATAAGGAGTGGACAAGAAACTTCATAATTACCCATTTAGGAGATTCTATAAATATAAATGGTAGATTTTTAAAAACCTTAGACTTTGAAAAGTTAATATAATAGTTTTCATATTTAAAAAACTCCCTAAGAACTAGAGGTTATGAAATGAAAAATGGATAATTTTCATTACGTTAAATTAAAAAGGTTTTGCACAAAGCCAAAGTAGCCAAGATTAGAAGGAAAGCAGAAACTTGGAAAAAAATTTTACAGCCAGTGTTTCTGATAAAGGCCTCATATCTAAAATAGAGAACTGACTCAAATTTATAATACAAGTCATTCCCCACTTGATAAATGATCAAAGGATATCAACTATTTCCAAGGGAAGAAATTAAAACTACTTCTAACTCATGAAAAAATACTCTAAATCACTGATTAGAGAAATGCAAATTAAGACACTTTTGAGGTACCATCTCACGTTGGCTAAGATGACAAAAAGTAAGGATAAATGTTGGAGGACACATGGGAAAACTGGAACACTAATACATTGTTCGTTGGTGGAGTTGTGAACTGATCCAACCATTTCTGGAGAGCAAACAAAATTATACCCAAAAAGCTATAGAACTGTGCATGCCCTTTGATGCAGTACTGTTTCTACTGGGCTTATATCCCAGAGATCATAAAAAAGGGAAAAGGATCTGCATGTGCAAAAATGTTTGTAGCAGCCCTTTTTGTTGTGGCAAGAAACTGGAAACTTAATAGATGCCCATCAGTTGTTATGGCAAATGAATATAATGGAATATTCTATAAGAAACGATCAGCAGGCTGACTTTAGAAAAGTCTTGAGACTTACATGAATTGATACTGTGATATGGGCAGAATCGAGAATATTGTACCCAACAACAAAATTATGTGATCAATTGTTTTCCCAACGAGACGATTCAAAGCAATTCCAATAGACTTGGGATGCAAAATGCCACACATCCAGAGAGAGAACTATGAAACAATGTATATGGGAAGCATAGTATTTCCACTTTTGGGGGGTTCTTTCCCCCTCCCTTTTGGTCTATTTTTCTTGCACAATATGAGAAATATGTTTAAAACAGTACAGTTATTTTCAATGAGAGCACTCAAAAGCCTAAATGTTGCATTTCAGGTGATTTTTTTTTTTTTTAAATCAGGTGTTGGTTTTAATTGACAGGCAAATACTCAAAAAGGTAAATGGAATAGAGGCCAGGGTAATTCCAAAGTACAATTCCTCTCTTTGATGAAGAAGTCTTAAATGTCAAAGGATCTTTTCTTTAGAATAAAGTCTTTCAAATTTTTAGATGAAAAGGAATAAGTAATATGTATTCTATATGGAATTTTTCTTAACAAATTTTATCCTAAAGAAAAATTTTATTCACAAGCCAATGCAAAAGCTTTATTAGTTATTTAAACTCATGTAAATCCTTCATCTTTCTTGTTCCCTCCTGCAGGAATGTGATGTGAGGTTTGCAAGTATTTTTCTCACAACCATCCTGTGAAGTAGGCAGTATAAGCAGATGGTCCCATTTTTCATTTGAGGAGATTGAGGTTCTGACTTACTCAGGTTCACTTAACTAATCAACATCAGGTAGGATTCCGGTGTCTTATGCCTTTTTTCAAAATCTATAGTCCAAGCTTATAAAAATAAATGTTACTGGAGCATAATAGTTTAGGAGTATATTATAACCAGTAGTTTCTGGAATTTAAAATGGTTAAAGTTCAAACACATGAACATGGAAACAAATATCACTGATCAGAGTGGCAGGCTATCAGTTTTCTTTACTTTTAAAAAGGGTCTAAATGTAAATAGTGTTAAGTATTCTGACAACAAAATTGATGGCTTAATTCAGAGGGATCAAGATTTTCTTCCCAGACTTTCCTCTAGATTTCAAGGAACTTAAGCATATATGGTGTACAGACTTGACTCATTTCCTGTTTTGCAACTCCTTAGCAACCTGACCTTCTACCCCAACTCCTTAACTGAAAATTCTGATTTTCCCCTTGATGTTCTCTTCTAATAATAATGAGAGCTAAGAAGGTAGATGATCAATTCTTTAAAATGTTTAATAATGAATTCAGAACTCATAAGATTCTATCCCTTTATAAACCAGAGACAGCTGCTTCCTTCTTTCAGTCACCTCCCAGCCCCACAGGGTAAAAAAAAACCATGGAAGATAGCTTACTTCCAAAGCAGCTTAGGGGAGCAGTAGATGGATACACCACCACTACAACTGGCTTTAAGACACTAGCTGTGTGATCCAGGCTAAATCACTTAACTCAGTTTGTCTCTAAAGAAAGATACAAAGCACAGGTTTTTTATTATGGTTAAGGAGAGTCAGCCAATTTCTACCTAAAAGTCAGTTAATCCCCATTTTGACATTATTAATACTGTGTTTACAAAAGAGCAAATAGAGAAACATTAAGATCCTTAAATAATCTCTTTGGTTTTAAGTATAAAACTTTTCCCCCTTTTCAGAAGTTATATATATATTATAACAGAGAAATGATCAGCTTAAGAAAACAGTAATATTAATAGTGCTCTATAAAAGGGAATATATTGTGATTGTAAACTTGTATACTGGGTCTATATATAATTCTGATTTTTAAAAATAGCAGTTTCTTAAGATTTAGTCCATATAGAAAAAAGAAGAGAATGCAGATTTTATATTACTGAACTTTATGTACAAAATCATTTGATTTCAAATAAACATTTAATGTAAAAACAAAGGTCCATTTCAACAACTGAACTTTTTTTTCCCATTTTTTAAACACATCTACTGTACCATTCAAATGCTGACCAGCTTACATGATTTCTTCAAAATCTCTTATCAAGGGTACATATAGAAAAGGCATCTTTTTATAAATAGAAACAAAGGGATTTTTTCAGCTTTTATTATAAGATGACATAAAAAGTTTACTCAACAGAAGTAATTTCATTACTATTTTTTTGGGGGGGGAAATCACCAACTTTTGTGCAAACAATGCTAGCCTTCTTTTAAGCATTAAGAGCATAACTGCTTAAGAAATGACATAAGCAATAATTCTAGACCTACATCTCCCCTAAAATAATCTATTTTTCTTTACATATGTGCACAGCTTTAGCAAATTAAAGCCAGAGAGAAATGCTTGAGATCCATTATCCGGAGGCATACTTTGAGTTACAAGAAACTCATCACTGGAGAGCTGACAACTCAAGAAGTCTATAATGAAAGCTGCAGTTTCCCTCTTTCCTATTTTTTACACAAAAATCAGTGACTAAGAACTTAATACTGGATGACAAATCACATCCACACCATTAGTTAAATAGTCTCACAGTTAAACACATCTTAAAGACCAATCAAATCAGTATTTACATTTTATAAATTTCTGAAGACACCATTAGAAAGCTTTTATCTCCCTTCACTAAACAAAATAGGGAACTGCATCTGATGGTGGAGGAATGAAATAAAAAATTAAAAATACCTGTATTTACAGCAGCATTGTTCCTTTATAAATAAAGAATATGAAAATGCAATATTTTAAGGATAATAAAAAATTGAGGTGATGTCTCTCAACCACAGTGCCTGGAGTTGGAATAAAAACTCATTGGTGCTGACATTGTGCCAGTAGTGAAACAACTTCCTACTAGAGAAAATTCAACTGTAAATGTGTGCAACTAAAGAGTGAAACTGCTCAGATGAGCTTGTATGGAGTGAGGGACCTGCTGGGGTAGCACACTCACATATGGAACAACTTCTCTGACCAACCTCAAAGGGAGTTCCTCCCCTTTTTCAAATTAGCATCTGTAAATTCTTCACTCAGTATGCTATGATGCAATACAAATGAGAAGATGGGACGCCTGAATTTTCAAAGTGTAGTTACCTAATTTCAAAAGAAAAAAAAATAGCAAAACATTCAAATTCAAAAGAATACACTGGGTGAGCAATGCATCAAAATTATCCACATAAAAACACATTGCAAGAAACAAACCAAACAACTTAGCCTGGTTGTTAGCTCATGTTATCAACGGTGAAAAGTCCAAGATCTTCTCAAACAGGCACAAGTAAAAGAAGTACTAGCTTATCTTTTTGAAAAGTAAAGCTGAATTTGTTTCATGTACAACTATGCCCAAATTTGTGACTCTTCATTCAAAATTAATAAATGATTTCAAGAAGCAAGGATCAAGGTCAGACTGAAAATAGTAATGTGCATAATTCTGCCAAAAATTGATGTCTAAATTGCTTAACAAATGCATTATATTCCAATTCCCATCCCAATGTCTCACAATTACAAAGTAGGAAAACAAGTCACAAATGCAAAAAACTTATAATTTATATATGTTTTTTATATCAATTCAATAGATTTCATAAGACATTAATCGCTCAAGTTACAAAAAAAAAAGCTTTTTATGAAGTATTGCTCTTCATGCTCAAACTGGAGAATATTGCAATGACATCACTACAACTGATATACACGTATTACTTGCATAAAGAAGCCAAGTGAACCCTGATACAGTGTCTTTGTTGAAATCATTTACTTCATCTAACAGTGCCTGGTTGGAACCTATGATTTACAAAATAAAAGAGAAGAGAAGCTCTTCCTACAGAGTGTATTCCCCAGAATGTTGCTCAGTGTTTGTCCATCACACAAGATTAGCATTAACTTTCAGAGTTTTTGTTTCTTACTCTGTTTTGAAACCCCTGAGACTGTATCGGTTTCTGAAATCCTCTCCTTTGGGTGAAGGTCACTATATCCATTGGAGGTCCCATTTTGCTCTTCAGTTGCTTCTTCACTTGCTGGGAGAGCAGCTTCTCCTTTGTCTAATTTCTGCTGCATTTCCCGGAGCTTTGTAACTGCTTTGTCTATTGACATTATGCTAATGAGGTTAAAGTCATGCATGCTGACCAGGTGAAGCATGAAGTTTCGACAGAGATTCTTCTTAATGATTTTCTGTCCATAATTCTCTACAAACAGCATACAGGCATGATTCATTTGATTGTCAGCAATAAACCTGTATAATTTAAAAAAACAAAACAAAACAAAAAAAAAAACCACCACATGTCATCCACAAGGTATCACAAAATCCAATTAGCAAGGTTAGTTATCAGTGCCATTTGTCAACTCTGAAAACTTTTAAAATACACCCAAACAACTTTAAATGGCTGTTTTGTCTTTTAAACTATTTAGACTTTTGAGTTAAATGTTTATAGAAATACTATGAGAATGAGAAGCATCACCCCAGCATATATTAGAGCCACAAAGAAGGATATCTGTTTTTTGCATAATCATTCTGTTTTCCTTCTGCCTGCATCATTTCTCCAATTCCCACACCAAAATCTATCACCCTACTTTTTCCTGGCCCTCATGACCTTGGCTGTCATCATTAGCACATGGTTTCCCCAACATTTTTATTCTACCACATGCTCTGGGATAAGTAAAATGCAGTCTTTTTGCTGCTGGATGGTTTGGTATTGAAGGAAGCTGTGCTGCTAGAGACAAGGAAAGCATACAGGAGAAGTCTGGGAGCTTGGAATAGATCAGCCTAATTGAGAGTGGCCGTGAGTGTGCCAAATGTACCTGGGAAATAGGGG
>JAJPUD010000330.1:455619-489898 GCA_023553655.1 Myrmecobius fasciatus | reverse complement strand
TGCTTCCATGTTGGAGCAGAAGGGGAAAGGGGAACGAGTCCATGGAAAGGTATAAGAGACAGAGCATTACTTATGAGAAAGGGCAAGGAGGCTGGAAGGGAGGCAAAAATTCTTTCTAAGTTGTGAAGAAGTAAAACAGGAAGCCACTAAAATTCACTGAGGAGGGAAATGACAGTCAAACCTATGCCTTGGAAAAAACAATTTTTGGTAACTGTGGAAGACAGAAGAAAGACTGCAGGACTCGTGACAGACACACCAATTAGGAGGCTCTCTCCAATATTTCAGGCAAGAAAAATAGGAATACATGAGGTTCATGTTAGAAAAGAGATTCTTTTTTTGTTTCTTCTAATCTCAATCTATAGGATCGTAAAACCATAAATCCAAAACAGGAAAGGGAAGCACTTAACTAAGCACCTCCTATGTGCCAGAGACTATGCCAAGCACTTTATAGACATATTACCATAGTTTCTCACAAGATAACACAATACACATTAAGTGCTGTTACCAACCCCACTTCCACATTTTTACAGCTGAGCAAACAGAAAGGGATAAAGTGACTTGATCAGGGTCACACAGCTAATAAGTGTCTGAAGCAGGATTTGAGATATCAGCTTTTTCTTTTTTTTTTTTTTTGATATCAGCTCTAACTCCAGTATAACCACTAATTTTACAGATAAGAAAAGGAGCCACAGTCAAATGGGAATTAAGGCTTAGAGAAATTAAAAATTATCAAAAATCAAGTGTAACTACACTCTTAACATGTTCACCAGAATACCAACAAATGGATTTAAGAATGTATGTAAATGATTTCAAAATAACCCACCCATGCTTCATGACATGTAGATTCCATAATTTCATCACTTCTTTCTCTCCTTCGTTAACATCAGAAAATTCTTCAATTTGCTAAAAGTAAATGTGAAAAATTAAATCAAAGATAAAATACCCGGGGGAAGGGGATGCAATCCAGCCCAGATGATGTTTGTGGGGAATCTCTCATTTTAATTACCTTCAATCTAAGTTATTTGGACTAACACAATTCAGACAAAATGAAATGTATTTATAAATACATTATTAGGTGTCAAAGCAGTCAAAATACATGCTCCCCTCCCCCCAAGTATTATACAATTAAATATGCTCAGAAAGACATCGGTTCTTTTAAAATTATAGTCATCAATCTAATCACAATCTAGTTAATAATATCTTTAGGTTTACCAAGTTAAGATATAAAAGTGAAAACGGCACCCAATTACACTATTAAAACCTACTTATTATCAACAATAGACACATGGTTTTCCAAAGTCTTAGTGCAGCTTTAACCTTTAAAAACTTAAACACAGAGCAGCTCTTGGAACATAATCTCTTGTGTACCAGTCTCAATGGAAGCATCAAAATTTTCAAAATTAAAAAAACTCATTTTTGCCCTAAAGTGGTAAGTGGGAAAAATGGTGGATGGGTCTCCAAAGTTTGAAATAGGACCCCATCTGTTCTGTTTGTGTGGAACAAATCATCAATTATTCAATGCTACAATTACCCAACCTGCAATGATATGGGCTAGTATTTTATGAACCACCAAAAAAGAAAAAAAAAAAAAAGTAAATGCCAAGTTTTTAGGGATAATATTAAAACTGAAAATTACAGTAATAGTTTTTTCTCTTAGCCATTCAGGATCCTTTTCATCTTCACTATCTACTTCCATTTCTTGAGGTCGAAGTGGTAAACAAGTGTCACTGTGGAAATAGAGTCGATTGTGTCCACTGCTGTATGTTCGTTGCTGTTCTACTTCTCCATCTTCAGATTCAAGAAATTCAGACATACTTGCTTTTGTACGTTTTGGTCTGTTGAAATAAGCATAAAAACTAAGTAAGAATGATCTCAGATAGCTATTAGCACAATAGGAGCATATAGCAAAAATAACCACTAATGAGCCAATTATGTGCACCTCATGCAAAATCAAAAAAATCTTTTTCATCTGTATTTTACATCATTTAGATCAAAGGCATTCGAGATAATTCCACAGAGAAATGATTCTAGAAACAGAAATGACAGAGGATGGCAAAGGTAAGATGAGCTAGGTAAAAGAGAAATAAAAAAGATGAATGTTCCAGTGTCTAAAGCTACAATCAACCATAAAAAGCCTTAAAGGGAAAAAATTTATATAAAATAAAGTGCAGTTGAAAAACATGAATAATTTCGCTTCATTTTGAACTTGGCATACAGACTAGTGTCACTCTCATACTATTGTCCAGTTTCATGTTAGGATTCAAAACCAAAAACAAGAACAATTACATTGAAACAGGATTTCAAAGTGAAGGTGTTTTAGTTCAACATGCTTATTTTTCAGGATGAAGTTACAAGTGAAATTATTTGGATGTCATAAAAATTAGATGATAATGGTAGAAATGATAAACACACATAATTGTCTGTTTCTCAATCCACTATACCGAATTCTTTGCATTTCCTTTCTACTATCCCAATAAAAAATTCCGTGATCTTCCTGAGACAACTCACATAGATGTGTAGTAGTAGTAGAGACAAATTTTAACAAAGGCAGAGTTCTAGAAAGTTACCATTCATCTAATAATGATGGTCTGAGATTCAAATAAAAGACAATTTTAAAAAGGAAAGAAATCTGTGTAGGTGTCATGGAAGGGAGGTCACAAAGAAGGCCCTCAGTTCCTAAAACTTAGCTATTATTAACAGTGTGCCTAACATAGCTCGCCCCCATCCAATATATTTCTCCTTCATTTAAATTTTCACATTTATTTTTAGCAAACTGAAGAATTTTCTGATGTTAATTAAGGAGAAAAAGAAATGACAAAATTATGGAATCTATACGTCATGAATTTTGCAAAGCAAACAAAACCATTTACATGTGCAAATTTGGGGGCAACTACATGTTACAGTGGATAGAGTACAGACCCTAAAGGCAGAAGGAACAAAGTTCAAATCCAGCCTCAGATACTTAATACTCACTGTGCAACCTTAGGCAAATCACTTAAACACATTTATCTCACCAAAAATCATTTGCAAATTTGGATCGCAAATTTCAAGACATAAGATGATACTTTTTTCTAGCAATCTTCTATTTCCTCCAACATGACCAATTGGAAATAAGATGTCAAGCATTCGCTGTTTGATCTTAACCTACCTACATACAAGAATGTGTGTGATCGGTGTTCTCTTTACCGGTCCATTACGACTAAAGGCAAACCCAGGCTGACGATGAATATCCTGAGGATTCCCTGCATAGGAGCCATCATAACACTCATTGATAGAAACATCTATTCTAGCACCTTTTGGATGATACTGTAACAACAAATAGTAAACTCATTAGTTTTTTAACATGCCACGTTGCTAATTCTAAAATTCAATATGACCAAAAATAAAAATTTCCCCTTTAATGATCATTTAGCACAGAGCCATGAGGCACATAGATGTTATAATATGAATACTTATTCTTACTTCCTTCTTAATAAATACAACCCAACATCTAGCTTGTAATTCCAAAATATAACAATTTTGAATTTGTATTCACTTGTGATTTGAAGGGGGTAGGGGGAAAAGGGAATTACTTAGTTTCTAGAGCCTATTTTATGTTACCTTAGTTATACAATCCATTTTTCAATGTTTAGAAACAAATTATTATCTATATAATTATAATATATTTAGCATTTTTCAATGTAGAAACTATTTCTGGAAAAAGGATGAAAACAGTTTTTTTTTTTTTAAATGCTTAGCTTGTAATTTCCTTATTCCATTCATCACTTTTTACATTAGGACAGCTAAATAGTACAGAAGACAATGTGCTTGCTGGGCCTGGAGATAGGAAGATTCATTTTCCTAAATTCAAATCTGGTCTCAGATACTCCCTAGCTGTGATATCTTGGCAAATAACTTAACCCCGTTTACTGCAGTACCTCATCTGTCAAATGAGCTGGGGACAATAGCCAACTGCTCTAGCAACTGTTGAGAAAACCCCAAATACAAGGAGTCCAATACAACTAAACCACAAATTATTTCACATGCATATTGTTTATTTTATTGAAAATTAAAAAGAAAGCTTACTTACGACATAATTGAAGATAAATCTGCTGTGACAGAGTTTAAGATGTTTGAGTAAACTATAAAGTTTGCGGCAATTCAACGTGCACCAAGGGCAATGCAAGTCATCTCTGGCTTCAGTTTGTTGTCTTGTATTGTTGTTATAAAGGAACTGAAAAATGAGCAAGTGCAAACTTAGTATATTTTAAAATGACTGACTACATTATCCTCACCTCTATAAAGAAAATAATCTAAATATAACTTTAAAAATCTATTGAAACCAGGGCAGCTAGAGGGCCCAGTGGATAGAGTACCAGCCTTGAAGTCAGGAGGACCTGAGTTCAAATCTGGTCTCAGACACCTAACATTCCCTAGCTGTATGAACCTGGGCAAGTCACTTAACCTCAATTGCCTAAGCAAAAAAAAAAAAAACACCTCTATTTAAATCATGGTGAGGGTACAAAACATTTCCCTCCTATCCTACTCCCTTTAAAAAAAAAAAAAAGCAAAAAGCTTTTGTCTTTGCAAAAGAAGCATTATCAGGTTTTGCTCACCTGGTAAAATATTCTTAACTTTTGTCTGGGTTCATTTAAAATATCCTTTTCTTTTCTTGTTTGAAGGTCTGTAGACAATGATTCTTTCACAGCTGAAAATTGATTATTTCTAGTTAATGAAAATATTATGGCTCAAATAAAGAAACATCATGAAATAATTTGACAGTCAAACTATTCTAATAACTTTGCTTTTATTTAATTCCTCATGTCTGATTCTACTGGGCAACATAATTTTAAATAGGTATTTTTCACTGACAAGGTCCTCCTTTAGCTCTAAATCTATGATACTATGAATGAACTGCAATAAAATAAAGGGGGCAGGGGGAAAATGAAAACTGCATGCTGGGAATGTTAAATATAATGATTAAGCCTGAATTTCAAGAGCTTAAAAAAAAATACATCATCTCCTTTATTGTGGAAGCACAGTATAAATAGAATGGGATATTGCATACTGTCGTGAATTAAAAATTTCTTGATTTTGCTCAACAATTTCAAAAAATCACTTGGGTGATGGTGGTGTGGAGATATTTAAAATGCCATAGTTTTTAGTCCTACCTCTAACATGTTTACTTCTGCATTGATTCAAGGCAATTCCAATGATCTAGGATGGAAAATGCCATCCGCATCCAGAGATATAACTATGGGGGACTTAATTGTGGATTGAAACATAGCATTTTCACCTTTGTTGTTTGCTTTTTTACTTCCTCTTTTGCTCTAATCTTTCTCACACAGCATGACAAATACTGAAAATGTTTAAAAGAGTTGCACATAGTAAACCTGTATCAATTTGCTTCCTGTCTTGGGGGAGAGAGTGAATGTAAAAACGGAAGGGAGAAAAATCTGGAACATAAAGTCGTACAGAAATGAGAACTTTCTTTGCATGTCTTTGGAAAAATAAAATACTATTGTAAAGTGGGGAGGAAAAAAAGCAATGTTTGCGCACCTATAGTCTGAGGAGGTTTAACAGAACCAGGCTTATTTTCTTGAGGGACACTCTCTGAATTTCTGGTTGCAAGAGGTTTTGCTATAGGAGCTGTAGATTTGTCATTGGTGTCCCCTGTCCAACGGAGAGTGAACTGCAAGGTAGGTCCCTGAGAAAATGTTTCAAATGGAGGTAGCCTCTAAAAAAGAAAAAAACATTAAGACTGATACTAAATAATGACCAAGTATTGTTCATATTCATATGTGTGTCTATAAACATAAAATCAGTACTTCCCTCTGGTCTCCAATAATTTTTCCAGCATTCAAATTTGTTCTAGTTATTATTCTTTTCTGATGCTTCTCCATACTTCTTAGTTTTCTTTCTACTTTCCAAATACCCAAAGAAAAAACCTTCATTTGATCTTCTGTCCCTCACAGCTGCAGCTAAATTGAATGAATGGATCATATGCTTCTAATAATATGAATGACAGCTTTTAAATTACAAGGTTCTGTACTTGCCTTCCTCTTAAAGTACTGTCTACTTCCATTTATCTACATGCTAGAGCTTAGCACATAGTCTGGCATATAATTAATTCTCTTACATCCTATGTCTCTTCTATTTCTTTCAATGACTTTACTTCCTTTCCCCCATCCCAATTATGAGGGGGAACTCTTACTCTGCTGGAAAGTTCCTCAAAAGTATATGAAGTGTAAAACCAATTTTATCCAGTTTCCTAAGCTATGCTGACAGTTGAGTTCACCATAATTCATTTCAATGCTATTTACCTCAAACTCCTTATTTCCCTTACCAAAAGCAAACTGCCTTCCCTCCACCAAAGTTCCCTATGTATTTTATCAGAAATTTAACCAAAAACTCAACTACTCTTTGATTCTTTTTCTCTTCAAACTCTATATTAGAAATAAAAAAAAATCTGGTCAATTTTACATTGCTCATCATTTCTATTGCCAAAAACGTTGTCTAAGTTTTACTGCTTCTTGAATACTTACTACAAAAAGCTCCCAAACAGATTCAGCAATGGGCCTATTTGAAAGGGAATAGGAGACTGCTGAACATTTCTGAACAGCAAAGATATGATTTGGACCAGGTATGAGGAATATTAATGTAGAACAGGAGTTAACACAAAGAAACCATTAAGCTGATCCAGGCCATTGTCTTCTACATCTACGTATTTGTAAATAAATGTATTGCCAATAAGACTGTTACTGCTAAAGAAGACTTAATTCTAGTTAGATTAAAAAAAATAATAAAACCAAATTTAAGAGGTTAACAGGGCAGTCTGTCTAAACTGAGGCTCAGTGTTTTTCCTTACTATTGCAATTCATAATTACACATAAAATTAGCACCAACAATTTTTATAAATTATCTTAAAAAGATTACACGAATGTTATCCTAATTTACGAATTACAAACCCAATTTCCTGAGAACTTATTCACAGAATTTCTATTACTAATGCATTCAAGTTCTAATTGATAAACAGTCCAAGTATTAAAATGTTATCCATGAAGTATTAAGAGAATCAGAGAAAGGACTCCACCATTTAAAATGACTTCTTTATGGGAGACTTATGAAAGATATGGACAGAAACCACACTGGATGAGGGCATAGATAATTTTTTATACAATACATATGCACAAAGAATGCTCACATAATTATAACTACATACTTTCCCATCAAGAATTGTTTCCCACGTTGCTCTTTTCTTACTGATTGGACATTCTTCCATTTCCTGCATGGCTACTTCATATTCTCCATCTAGAAGTTGCAAGCGCCTATTAGGAAAACACACTTTGAATTAATATCTGTTCATTATGTGGCAAGAATACAATTTTTTATAATATAAAAAACACTTCAAAGGCAAATGCTCATATAAAATAATTAAATCAGAACATATATCATTCTTTAAAAGTATGACTAGAATTTGACAATACATATTTGTAATAAGTCTTGTTTTTCTTTCTCATTGAAGAGGGGAGAGAGAATGTATGCAAATAAAATAGAATTTTAAAATATTTAATGGTACATGTGAATATATAGACAGCTCCATTTTCAAAAAATTACTTATTTATAACAGCTATTAGTCAAATTAAAATTTTTGTCTGGGGTCTGTGTCAACAAAGAAACTAAACATGTTATCATGAAGTTGAGCAAAAGTCTGCAGAACAAAAAAGTGGTAAAATTATAGAATTATAGGCAAATAATTTACTTGATCCAGTTTGTTCAGCTATAGAAGGAAAAGTTTGTTACATTTCTAAGGTTCTTCCCTTCTCTAACATTCTACAATTATCACAAATAGGGAATATATTTATATATTAATTTTTAATGAAATTATAAATAAAATTCCATCAATCAATTCCTATTAGTTTAATGACAAGCTAACAAAAATATTGGGTTCCTTTTGTAAACCTGAGTTATTATTAAGAAGATTCAATAACTTTAACAAATATATTTGATATAAAACAAAATACATGGGGCTAACAAAATAATTTCAATTATTTTGAAATACAGAAACTTTGACTTAGGAACAATGAAAAATAAAATGACCAATCACAACACAAGAATGATTACAAAGCATGCTACCCACCTCTTGATAAAAGAGTAATGGACTCAAGATAGAGAATCAAATATTCAATTCTGGGCATGGCAAAAATATGGATATTTTGTATAACTATGCTAATTTATTTGCAAAAAGGAATATTCTTACATACATGTAAAAATATTTTCTAACTCATGAATAAATCTGGTTAACATTTAGGAAGCACCTCAATTAACCATGTTAAGTATTATGCATACAAAGACAAATTCAAAACAGTCCTGCCTTCAAAATGGTTTCATTTTCCTAGGGGATACATTGTGAATCAAGTTTACAAAGATGAGTATAATAAAAGATAGTTTTATTTGGATTTTAATACATCAAAACGGAAACCTTTAATCTTCCTTTTTGGTCTACTTCAAAAGCAGTCCAAGGATTAATCAACTTTCCAAAATTAAAAATGGACAGAAGGAACACAGTTCCTCTCTGTCATCATCATCCATAAAAGTAAGCAGTCTCTGAACTTGCCATCTTTGCATGTGTAATCATGCTTAGGGTTCCTGAAGGGAACACCTCAAGCTACTTGCCACTGGACTGAATAATAAAGGAGAACGATTCAACTCTCAACCTTCCATCTTTTGCTCAGTTGCCTTTATAAATTAAATGTCTATCATTTCCCCTTAGTTAGCAGTAAATGATGACACAACTACCAAAACTGGAAACTAAATGTTAAATGCAAATGAACACCTCACCCTCAACCCCAAAAAGATGTTACAGAATATCCAGTATCTGGATCATTATTCAGATAACTTTAAAAAATTGTGTTAGTATTCAGTCAGTCCAATTGGAGAGCCATAATGCATAAAATATCTGCAAGAATAGCTAACAAAAATCCTGGAAATCTCATAATACCTAGTATGATATCATTTATCTTGCTGGTAACTCAAGAGTTACGATGGTAAGACAAAATGTCAAAATATACACCTTGTGTTATCCTAAATACTCAATTCTACATTATATGAATAGAGTCAAGCAAAGTGATTTTAAATACAGTGATTCACTAAATGTAATACCAATGACAATTGTTTTTGCCTTTTTAAGTACTTAGAATATTAGGGGACCTTCATTCACTTCAAGTTCCTATTACCTGTTTTTATCAAATACAGTCATCTGTGCTACAAAAGTCTTTTCCCCATCTTCACGATTTGAAGAGTTTCGTTTTCTTCTGGCTGGAAGTTCTTCATTGACATCTAAATTTGAAAAGCATTTCTCTCATAATTCAAATATGCAGAATAGGTAAATAAGCCAAAAGTAAAATTTGAAAGCAAAGGTTCTCTTAGCAATAAAACACGGAGAAATAAATCTTTCAAAAACCAAACAAAAAATTTATAATAAATTTCTTAGTAATATTTACTACATGAACTTTGCTGGAAAAATGAATATTTTCAGTAAGAAAGATATTTTATAGTAGTAGGACAAAAACAAAACAAAACAAAAAAATACTTAAGCAAAAAAGTTTGAAATTTAAATTCCTCAAGTAAAAAAATAAATTTCCCAAGAAAAAGAACTTTATAACAACTGAAAAGGATCTGTGTCATACTAGATAGAATATGACATGCACACACATATTACAAAAAATTGAAGTACATGTAGTATAATCCAAGCAGGTGTTTTCTCAACTATATGCACAATTACTAATTTTTATTATTAATTTTTTTCCCTGAGGCAATTGGGGTTAAGTAAGTCACTTGCCCAGGGCCATACAGCTAGGACATGTTAAGTGTCTGAGGCCAGATTTGAACTCAGGTCCTCCTGACTTCAGGGCTGGTGCTCTATCCACTGTGAGACCTAGCTGCCCCAACAATTCCTAATTTTTAAGAGGATGAGATCAATCAATTTTCCCAGAAGGAAAGTACATTCTGTGTCTCTGACAAAATCTGACAAAAGTGCTGTCATAATTACCTATATTTTCATTGGTTTCTCCATTAATCATTCCATTAAACTCTCTTCTTCCTGGACGAGTCACTCTAAATAGTAATGAGTAAGACTTCACCATATGGCTATTACTAGGTTCAAATTCATTACTTGAAACAGCAAGGGATGGACAGTTTCCTGGCTTTGTTTGGTTGAGGTCTGGATTCAAAGGCACCTGCTTTTTACCTGTAGGAACTTGCCTTATTGGACAACTTACATCCTACAACCAAAAAACAAACAAAATAGTAAATTAAAAAAATCTTTTCAAATTTGTCAAGATTGGTTAAGTTATAATATCCTTTTGAAAAATTTTCTATATCCTGCATCTGATTTATCTCTTCATTCTTTAAACACTTTCAAAATCAATTGCTTAAAGCTCACAGCTCATGGTCTTTTCTCCATCCTATTTCTTTTTATTTGACACTGCTGACTATTATTCTCTTCTCCCAAAGGCTTTATTCTCTTTGGGGTCTTGTGACAGCACTATCTTAGCAGTCTAATCACATACCCTAAGTATGGGTGTTCCCCAGGATTTAAGTACCAAGTCCCTCTTCTCTCTCTACACTCTCTGAAACATCTTTGGCTCCTTCACAAGCTTGTCTACACAGATGATGCTCACCTAGATCTAAGCTTCAGTCCCAAATCACCAACTGGATTTCTTGGAGACCAACTTTAATTCAATGTGTCAAACTAAACTCATCTTTCTAAACTCATCTTTCTACTTTAAACTTCCACTTTCCCAGACTTCCTTATTTTTGCTGATAGTACTGCCAACCTTCCAATGTCTCAAATTTGCAATCTCAGCATCATCTCATTCAATTCCATCTAAATCCAATCAAGTACCTTTTACCTTAACATCTTACCACTCACATTCGAATAGGTGTCACTTGAATTCAGGCCTTTAGCTCTTCAACTAGATAATATTATCAGCCTCCTAATTGTTTTCTCTCAACTCAAGGTTCTCACCAATCCAAGCACATTGCTATCCAAATTTCCATAAGGGCAGATCTAATATGTCTTTCCCACTCTACAACTGACTATGAACTGGTTTTTTACAACTTGGTTCCAACCTATCTTACTCCCCCTTATCCAGATCTGGAATACATTCTCACCTTCTTTCTGTGTTAGTTCTTTTCTCTCACAGGATATGTTTAAAAGAACTGCACGTATTTAACCTATATCAGATTGCTTAATTTCTTGGAGAGCTAAGAGAGGAAGGAAGAAAAATTTGGAACACAAAGAAAGTTTTACAAAAATGGATGTTGAAAACTATCTCAACATGTTATTTGGAAAAGTAATATACTATTGGAAAAATTAACAACAAAAAAAGAATGCAATGAGAATTTTCTCCTTGAAGATGAAGCTCAGATACTGTGTCCTATGGCCTTTCCTTATTTCTTCAACTGCTAACTCCCTTCTCAAATAAGCTAATGTTTAAAGACTACATGTATTTCTTGTTACATCCATAAGTTCACTGTGGGTAAGAACTGTTTGTCTTGCAGAGTACCAGGAATTTGCTGACTTATTCGTAACCATAACCAGGATAAATTTGCACGTAACTAAACAAAATGAGCAAAATAAGTTTATCTACATACTGGAAATGTTGGTGACTATCTGAAGCAAAATGTACAGGGCACATTTTCAACTCATTTATTGAGGACACTGCCTTAGTTCAAATTTGTTGCCTATGGTATATTTTTCTGTTCCTCGGGAGCCAGTAAACATAGGTATGAATGTAGTCCCCAATAAATCCCTCAAAGCTATAGGACTAAGACCACTGATTCTTGTCAAGGCTACTTTTTTTTTTTTTTAAATAAAGCCTTTTATTTTCAAAATACATACATAGTTTTCAACATTCACCCTTGCAAAGCCTTGTGCTCCAAATTTTTTTCTCCCTCCTTTTCCATACTCCCTCCTCTAGACAGGAGGTAATTCTATTTGTTAAACATGTGCAATTCTTCTATACAGATTTACACAACTAACACTCTGCACAAGAAAAATTAGATTAAAAAAAAAAGAAAAAAATGAGGAAAAAAATCAAAATGCAAGCAAAGAACAACAACAAAAAGAGTGAAAATGCTATGTTGGGATCTCTGGGTGCAGATGGCACTCTCCATCACAAGTCTATTGAAACTGGCCTGAATCATCTCATTGTTGAAGAGAGCCACTTCCATCAGAATTGATCATTGTGTAATCTTATTGTTGATATGTATAATGATCTCCTACTTCTGTCCATTTCACTTAGCATCAGTTCATACTAAGTCTCTCCAGGCTTCTCTGAAATCACCCTGAAATCATGTTTCTTATAGAACAATAATATTCCATGACATTCATATACCATAATTTATTCAGCCATTCTCCAATTGATGGGCATCCATTCAGTTTCCAGTTCTTAAGGCTGATTCTAAGACAATATACAATATAGTCCAGCTATCTATGGTCAGATCATCTATAGGTCCTTTCATGGACAAATTAGGATAGACTATAATACTGGGGAGAAGATGAATCAGAGATGGGAACAACATCCAGCACAGCCAACCTATTTATAATTAATGAGCAGTCAACTCAGTCTGGCCCCAGCCAGGAGTCCCCTCGCAACCACAGACCAACAAGCCATGGGAGAAGTTTCCGGAATGAGGGGCATGACAGCTCTAGCCAGAGTTCCTATGGATAGCTGCCACAGTCCCACAGTAGACAGAACTAAGGTCAGTGCAGCAAGGGGAGTGGCAGCAGCTGTGCCAGGACCCACAGGGGGCAGCAGCGCAGAGGGTAGAAGCAGCTGCAGCCAGGGTCCATAGGGGGCAGCAGCTGCAACACTAACGTAGAGATGGTACAAAGAAAGGAGCTTGTAGGTCAGAATATGGCCATGGAAGGACAGACAGCGTGGGCAGACATGACCAGGGTAGCTTTATGACATTTGGAATACTCCCAAGACATGAAGTCACACCATGGCTTTGAACAGTCTCGTCCTGGGTCACTGCAGATTATTTGAAGCAAACAGGCTTAACAACTATCAAGAAAACAAGATTTCCTATGATCAACTCGTACACAGAAAAATGAGCACAGGAAAAGTTCAGACTAAAATCTCATTTATGGCAAAGAATTTCCTGGGAATGCCAACATCCAATATGAACTATCTTTAGAGGAATGTGGCCAAGCACACTGTTAGACATCCAACCTTAATGGAATAGGAAAGTAGCTGGAGAAAAGTCCTGAAGTGGTAATGAATATAAAGAGGCTCACACAGCTGAAGCAGAGACTGCTGGGGCTCCTGATGGAAGCTTTTACCAGCCAAGGTGGACTCCAGGATGACTCGTCAGATGGGAAAGGTTTATCTGCCTTGCTCAAATGCTCTGGACCAGCTTTCCATTTAGATCCAAAGTTGAGCCCATTTTATTGTAACTGCCTCTATCCCCCCCACCTTTGTGGCTGTATAATTGTAAGCTATGCTTCCAGCTCTTGTCAAAGTCATTTTATCATGTTGCTTCTTAATTAATACTGTGAATCAATAGGCCTACATATTTATACCTGATGTTTTCATGAAGAATGAAAAACAATTTGAGATGAAGAAATGAAGATTCAGTGTCAAGTGAAGGAGACAGAATCCAACAGGGTAAGTTTGATCCCCTTGTAAAAATTCAAACAGGTTGATTTTCAGGTACAATAAACTAAATCCATGTAGCGCCTTCCAAAATAGTTGCACTTGCCTTTAAATGATTCATACTTATTGATGGCCCCATCACCCTACCAGTGGTACTCTGCCATACAACCACCGAACACTTATAGCCACAGTTGCTGGCAGCAATGTTGCCATCAAACCCTCTCTCCCCCATCTCTCTTTGTGCTGAAAATTTTCTTCTCCAAAAAATTTTCTATCTTGTGGTCATGAATAAAGGAGGATTGGCAAGAGAGGGAAGGGAAAAGGAAGCCGACTGCAAAGAGAAAGAAGTATCCAGAAACCTTGCAACATATAATCTTAAATCTTGTTTCTTGATGGCTTAAGGTTAGTTACTTCCTCTATGAAGCCTTTTTCTACTATCAAAACACAAAGGTATCTCTCTAGGGGTATCTCTTTTCCTTTAATTTGCACTTTTTCAAGAATTGTGCTTTATCTTTTTTGATATTTACCTTCTAAAATTGTTACATTTAGGTCTTATTCCCATGGGCACACTTACCTCCCAAATTAAGTTATAAGATTTTATAATTCTTGCTGGTTTCTTTGGGAACTAGCACAGAATGTAATGTTCACAGTAACATTTCACTAAAGCTAGCAATATAATAATTTTATTCATTACCTTCCGTTTTTTGTGGCAAACTTTCACGAGTAGAACTTCCAGGGTAACTGAATTTTGTTCATTCTCCGAGTTTTGTGATGGCTTATCTAAATGAAAAAAAATCAACAGTTTAAATTATTTTATCTGAGTTTTCAAATATCTACCAATTCAAACTTTCAGGAAAATCTTTACAAATAAAGTAAACTTAAATACTTTTTTTAAAAAATTAAACTTCCCTACTAGAATGAGAGACAACACAGAACCCAAGAGCTGCTGGCTGTAATATCAAATATCTTGAGCTTCAATTCTTCCTTCCAAAACAATGGTCCTGTGACTTGGCAAATTACTGTCTTTAGACAATTTTCTTAGACAAAAAGTTACAGCTACCTTGTCAATGTGCCGTAAGAGAAGTCATTTCCTACCAGGTTGTTAACAATTCTAGAATACCATGCAAACTATCTTTTTATTTAAAAAAAAAATCTGAATTGACACATATATAATAGATAATGTATTATTGCTTGTCTTCTCAATAGGTATGGAAGACAGAATTTGAAACTGAAAATTAGTAACCACACACACACACACACACACAAAAAAAGATTTTTGAGTCTGGAAAAAAATCATTTGTTTTCATCTGTACAAATATTGTATTTCAAGTTTTAACATTTACTTAAGTATGGATTCAAAGTCAGCATTAAATGTTACTCCTTAGGGGCAGCTAGGTGGCGCAGTGGATAGAGCACCAGCCCTGAAGTCAGGAGGACCTGGGTTCAAATCTAGTCTCAAACACTTAACATTCCCTAGCTGTGTGACCCTGGGCAAGTCACTTAACCCCATTTGCCTCAGCAAAAAGCAAAAAAAAAAAAAAAAGTTACTCCTTAGAAACAAGTTAAAAGCATTATCTATACCTCTTTAAACTTTCTCTCATTTCTAAACCTGTCCTATAAGAAGTTGAGTTGTGGAGAAGGCTTGACTTCTGCTTGAAGACATGCCTGACGCCTTTTCAACAACCTCCTCTCAACCTTTGTCATCTGAAGTCTAATGAGTGTGATGTGGTTCTTCAGAACACCTTTAAAATTCACATTTCTCTAAACTGTAATTTAAAGCACCCCCCCCAACATCTTTGATTTCTTTTCCAGAAAACTGCCCAGTAACATCCTTTGACCATTTATCAGCTCACAACAAATAACTCTTATTTTGCTAACGCTAAGGCCACTAAGGAAAGTGCTTTCTCTTTCTTCTTTGACTCTTGATATTTGTAACTCCTTGTTTCTCCTGCTAAATTTTTATTATTTTTTCTTCTAGATTTGTAAAGTAATTCTTTGGCAGTTAGATTTGTATGGCATTAAGCAAATTAACTTAGATGGCAATTACTATTTCTACAAGTATTTAGATGTTTTGATCTTCTCTTGTAAAGAGTGTTTTATAGTTTTTTTTAGTTGCCTTTCTGGGTTCTCTAGGTAAACTGCTATTCTTCTGCAAAAAGTGAGTTTTGATTTCTTATTGCCTAGACTTATTACGTGAATTTCTTTTTCTTGTCTTACTGCTAAAGCTGGCATTTTTAACACAAAACAGGATAGTAATGATTATTGTGGACATTCTTGCTTCACCTCTGAGCTTCCTGAAAAGGACTCTAGCTTATTTCCATTACAGATAATGCTTAAATAGATACTACTTATTCTTTTAACACTTATTTTTGTGCTTTTTAATTGTTTCATGAAGATTTTGTTGTTTTTTTATTACTGGTAGTTATTTTTCCTAATATTGAACCAGACCCTCATTCCTGGTTTAAAGCCAGTCTGTGATCTGTGATCTGTGATCTTCTTGATGTATTACTATAATCTCTCTGCTACTATTTAAACCAATATTCTTTAAGGAAACTGGTCTAATATTTTTCTTCTCTTCTGCTTTAACTCTTTTTAGTTTAGGTATCATAATTATGTCTTGTGACTTACCCAGGGTCACACAGCTAGGCAATGTTAACTGTCTGAGACCAGATTTGAACTCAGGTCCTCCTGACTTCAGGGCTTGTGCTCTATCCACTGCGCCACCTAGCTGCCCCGATAAAACTTTTTTTAAAAGAGTTTTTTAATGTTACTACATGGACTGAAAAAATGCTGATGTCTTCAAAAAATACAACTCAAATAACCTTCAAAAACTAAAAAAAACTAATTTATTTTAATTAACTGGGTGATGTGGGTCAGGAACACTGAGGACATCAGACCTGTGATTTCATTAGTATAGGGAGTTCCTGTTAAGGGAGCATACCAATGAAAATAACTATTCTCTCTGCAATTTGTAGTCTTAGGGAGTGAAGTTAAATGAGTTATCTAGTAACATGTAGCCAGTATGAAGCCATATTTGAAACATGAATTCTAAATTCTTAACATCAGGCTTCCTCTTTAATATTTAAGGAAAACAATGCAAAAATATATTAATAGATTAATAATTATAAAAGGCTTCTAATTGACATGCTATGTCAAATATGGATAATCAAAACATAAAAACTATAGATCATAATGCTTCAGTATCCCTGAAGCAACTCAAAATTAATGACAAGGTTAATTCTAAATGCTTAGGATGGTGTTACTAAAATAAAAATTTTTTTAAAGTGAAATCCTCTATAATTCTAGTCAAACTCAGATAACTAAATACTTTATAAAAAAAACAAGTTTTGATAGTGCTTTGTTTCTAGACCTGGTAGAAAAATTATGGAATTGTAAGGCTCAAAGCAGTAGAGAATGACTCCTCCCTCCCCTTCTCTCCTGCTTTAAGTCATCACCCCACAGCTCTCAGGTGTAATATATATATATATATTTTTGCCTTTAGTCTTGCAACTTCTCTATTCTTCAGAATTGATGATGACTTTCATAAAATCTCATAAAAAAGTTACTAAAGTAAACAAACATGAATTAGTCTGAAAATATGGTTCCTTATTCTGAAATGACTTGTAGACCATTATTTTTTCCATTTACTATTAATGTTTAGTATAGCTGTTAAAAAGTCATATACTTCAGCAGTTTGAATTCCATAACTCAATCTTATATAGTATAGCCTTAATTTTCCTTCCCCAAGGCAGTTCCTTTCTATTTTCATTGCATAGGCTAATCTACATACAGGGCCAGAATCCACCTCACTTCTACTTCTGAGATCCTTTTAAAGCTTAGTTCAGGGCTATCTTCTAAATGAGGCATTTCCTGTCCCCTCTTTACCTCTGACCACTGATCTCTCCCCTTCATGGAATATAAGTTTACTGGGGCCAAGAACTTTTCTTTCTGACTTATATGTCTTTATTTGTACAACAAGAGACTGGCTCTATATTAAGATGCTGAAAACATGCTTATTTATTCAACATTGTATGTGTATATCACTACCTTGGCCTCATTGTATCAAATTTCTAAGAACTAAGGGAGGGCAAAAATATGCTACTAGAAAAAAATAGATAAAAACTCAAGCTGTTTTAAGAATGCTACTCAAGGTAAGTATAATAACTAAAATCCTAGAGTCCTAATTTCAAGAAATACCTGTTAAGCAATGTCCATTAAAAAAAAAAAGACAGTAATAAAACCACAGACAAGGGAAAGTCACATCTTAGTGGGAATCTTCTTTCCCTCTAATCTATCTTTCTAGTACATTAAAAATAAAAAAAAACTACAAAAATAAACTCAGAGAATATCTAATTTTTCCCAATTCACATTGATTTTAAAGCTATTTTTAATAAGTTATTTCTTGGGAAAGGAAGCTAACAACTAATTTTAAAGCAATTAATTTGCTTTAAAAGCTTTGACCAACATCAAAAATTCCTTATTTATTTATTAAAGCTTTTTATTTGCATAACTTATGTATGGGTAGTTCTTCAACATTGACCCTTACAAAGCTTTCCGTTACAAATTTTCCCCCCATTCCCCTCCCCTCCCCTAGATGGCAGGAAGTCCCCTACACAACATCAAAAATTTCAAAGAAAAAAGATAACTTTTAATCTATGATTTTGGAAAATTCTGGTTCATCTGGCATAATTTTTAAAGTAATGTGAAGAAACTTAAAGGCCTCAAATATTCCAAAAGCATCAGAGTAACCCAATAGAACAAACTGAATTAATAGTATAAATATTTCAAAAAGACAAACTGCTAAATGAATGGCCACTATTTCTTAAAAGTAGACCATAGAACAAAACCAAGACTTAAAACAATAGCTTTTAGTTAATTTTATATGGATACCTGAGTAGACCAATAAACTTCTCAGTTACAGGTACACTAAAGATAGCTGAAGGGATCACTTATTTTTGAAGGAGATTTGGACAGAATTCATGGTGTTGACTAAGTTTTTAGAACACTCAACAAATACTCTTTAACAAATCAAGTGCCTGATATTGCCAGGTACTAGGTGTAGAAATATCTCATATAGCCCCTGACTTTCTCCATCTTAAGGAGCTTACATATGCAAAAAGTATAAGACATATACAAAATAGTATATAGTTATCTGAAGAAGGAAGAGTAGTAACTACAGAAATCAGAAAGAGCCAAAATGTTCATTTGATTAACAGCTATTCTAGTATCTTAACTCTAAAATATGGGTGCAGATCTCATTCTGTTGAAAGGAACATGAATTCTCTTGAATATGCCTGTGGACTACAGGATAAAACTAAGTTTTTAAGGTGATTATGCAACATTTCTCTTTTATACCAAAGACAATCAGAACTATAGGATAACGGATTTTTATGATAATGAATGAAAATCAACTTGAGGATGCCCATAAGACTACTTAGATTTTATAATATTGAGGTGTAACTTTTCAAATATTTGCACTACCCAACATACATCTTATGTTCACTGATAAGTACCAGGGCACATGAGGATATCCAGTTCTGTTCTCACCTCAAGATTCTATAGGTTTGACATTGCTCTCTCTTGGACTATGATCACCAGAATGATGGTTATGGAGATGCACTTTAATGCTGCATATTTAAAGTTTCTCTAATAGTATTAAGAAATACTTGAAACAGCAGAAGTGATAATATGGATTAAAGATGAGAGCTAAAATTTGACCAATTCAAAGATAATACAACTGATTATGAGATGATTGTAAGACAGATGAAGCAAATGGATTCAGTATCAAGACTGGACTGCATTGCATTATTAGGACTGATGTCTAGCCTTAATGCTAATACCAAAATGCATCTGAAAATTTAAAAAGGTAACAAAAAGGCAATCAGAAAGTAAGGCTGAAGTCCATAATATCTGGGACTCTCTAGGTTTAGAGATAGGCACTTTAGCTTGAATCTCCCAGAGGAACACATGAAAACAAAAACTAATAACTAGTTAATCTCTGAAGAAATCAGAGTTTTTTTTTTTTTACTAATATAATCACTGAATAATCATCATAAGTAATTTTAGAATTACTATTTAAGGAGGGGCATTTTACACAAGTACAAAAAGCATTTTCTGTAAGAATGCCAACATTATTAAACTTTTAAAAGGTACATACCATTTTTGTGGAAGAAACCAGTAAATGTAAGCTGTAGATGAGCTGACAAGCTAAACAAAGAAAAGGAAAAATTAGGATGTGTGCTCAAAAGTTCACGATGACAAGACTGGTTATTTAAATTGCCGTAAAGTACTTTTGGGAATCTGCTGTGCAAAAATAAAAGGTTTTTTTTTTTTTTTTTAAACTGGCCAAAGTACAATTTCTACCCCCTTATTCCTAATTTTTAAATATTTTTTACTTCGGGCTTCTGTGTCTAAAATCCTACTTAGCCTAGCTTTTAAAGAGAAAACCAAGAAGATGAATAATTTCACATGAATAATAAATAATTCTCACTACAAGATGTTAGAAAAGGAAAACAGATGATCCAAAGAGATTTTTTTGTGCTTCAGTTTCCCTACTGGTAAAATGGGGATTTTGTCTGTTTTTAAAAGGATGCTGTTAGAAAACAACTGAATCTATCCAAACTACTTTGTACATTCTATTTAGAATTTTAACAAAAATTTGCAAAACATTTAATTATGCTCCTCTTTAAATTATGTTTACTATGAATATGTTCAAACACTGCTACAGACATTAACTTACTGGGAACAATTTTATTTGGTTTCAATGTATACATTAATTCTAATTTAAGGAACAACGAAAAGAGGAAAGTATTTAGATGATTGTTTTAAGGGTATAAGTATGAAGAAAATTACAGAGATGAAACGGATAAGAAAATGAAAAACTGAGAAAAATTATCAACCACATAAGACATTCCCTGTAACCTCTTGGAGAATTGAGAATAAGACCACAGAATCGGCTGATTAGGTGGTCACACTAAGCATTCAGTTCCAGGAGCCATGTTGCAAATGATTAAGGAAAGGGTGGATATTAAGAAAATGGAGGTAAAAGGCTCTTCGTTCAAGAAGTTGGTCATGAAAGAAATAAAGAGATCAAGTTTCAAATGTTTTCCAGTAGTGTTCAACTATTCATTTTGTGCAAAGAGGAGAAACATCATTGGAGTAGGATTGATGATGCTAGAGATTAAGGGATGGAGCACAGGTGGAATGTTTGGCTTTACAGACACCTAATTTCCTCTGAGATGAGGGAAGGGCTGAGAAATTGGGTGAAGAAGGCAGGTCTTCTGAGATAAAGGTAGGTACATGAAAGAATGATTTCATCCTAGATGATTACCATCTCCTTGGCAAGTGAAATAAGTGAGATTATCTATCCAAAACTGAATGGGGAAAAGAGGCTAATCTCAAAGGGTACGCAGGTTTGAAATACCTGCTTTTGGAAGTACAACAAGGAACGTAATTGTGAACTATAAAAGTACTGCTGAGCAACAATGAGACCCTAGCTAATATTTTGTAACAAATTTTAAGCAAATGAACACAGGCCTGTGGTAATTAAACTTTAAATTGCCAATAGAAACACAAAGTTTTGTTTTAAGTTCTAAGGGAGCATGTCCAACCCTGTCATTTTGCAAACAAGGAAAGTGAAGCTCAGAAATTACATAAGCTGTCATTTCATTCCTTCTTAAAAGCAGAGCAATTTTAAATAAAAGGGAAAATGTCTTATTTCATACTGTTAATTTTGATATGTTGATTTAATCGAAATCATATCTAATTATGCCCAAATGAGCATACGTATTCTTGCATAATCTATAGCTAATCTAGGTTTCACAATTTTAGTTTAATTATACTAAAGTTTCAGAAACCGCCTTTTCCTTATTACTAAGCACAAGGTCATTGTCCAGATCACTATACCTAGTGCTTAATAAAAAAACCATTTGACTTTTCTGTAGTAGGCACAAATATATCTTCAAGGGACTCTGATTTTTAAACATTAAGGCCCTCTGAGCTACAGATAATTATTAGCTCGAGGGACCAAACATTTTGCCTGATCACAAATCAGATACATAAAAACCCTCAACCCATTACATAATGCCAGCCATCTGGCTAATGAATTCTGTGGTTCAGTTTACCTAATCAGTGCTAGAAAACTCAAAATCTATTTTTTACAACTGATGCTTACTTTGATCTTTAAAGAAAGATCAAAAAATTCATTCAATAAAAATGTTACTGTATACCTACTAATGTGAAAGGCACTAGAGTTAAGAGGACAACCTACAAAAAAAGTCAGAAAATCTTGGTTTTTATGAACAGAAATAAATTCCAACATAAAATATGAAGGGCAAGAAAAGCTTTGAGCAAATTCTACATTCTTAAAATCAGTGAAATGTCAACTAAGATAAATATGTAACTTAAGTTTACTATTTTAATTCCTAGATAGCCAAAGGAAAAATTTATCATTTTTTTTTTTAAACACAAAACTAAAAGGGAAAAGAGCCTGTCACCATCAAATTTGCCCTATCAATACTGGTAATAGACTCCCCTCTTCCTAAGTGACAAAATCCTCCCAGTGGCTGCCACTCCAAACCTCTGAAATATAATCTAACATTCATTGTCCATACCTCAAGCCTTGCCTATGTTTGCTCGTGTAGCCTTCCAGAGAACACTCTTCCTTTTTCTAAGGCTCCTCTATACTTAGTGATTTTACACTTGGTTCAAATCCTGGCTATCTCAACACCCCAGCCCTGATTACTCTTTTCAGTGAACTCTTAGTCTTCAATTCTTTATATGCCATTAAATTTAGTAGTCAGCAGTCAGTCAACAGGCCTTTATTAAGACCTTACTATGCTGGCTATATGTATGTAGGACAGGCAAAAACACAGCCTCTGCTCTCCAATATACATTCTAATGGAGAAAACAATACGCAAACAACTCCATCCATACAAAATCTATGCAGTGTAAATGCAATCTTAGAAAGAAGGTGCTAGGAGATGGAGGAAATGCATCCTTGACGGGGTGGTGTTGAGGCTGGAAAAGCTTCTTACAAAAGGTGAGATTTGTGCAGTCTAGGAGAATGCCAGTGGGCAGAGCATTCTACGCAAAGGAGGACAGTCAGTATAAAAAGTCAGGAAGCCACTGTGACTGGACATCAGAGTGTATATATAAGGTGCAAGAATATTGGAAAGGTCACTAAGGGCTAGGGTTTAAAAGGTTTGGTTTTTAATCCATCTTTTTATATATAGATTCTTTCCCTTCAGTTAGATTGTTGGCCTGGACTAGATAGTGCAATGCCTAGTGTCACACAGCAGCAGGCACTCAAATACTTAATTCATTATGATGATACTTAACTAGAGGTTAAGTTCTTCACAAACAGAGCTGCAGTAAGGTTTTCTACAGAGCGAGCTTTTACATGGAACTTACTCAGCATGAAGCTAGCACTTCCTAAGCAGGTGCTAAATGACCTAACTCCAATTTCAGAGGACTCATGATGCAAACTACCCACCCTCCTGCCAGATGTGAGCAACTCAGGGGCCAGAGTGAGAAGTTTTTGTCTTTAAGACATGTTCAATGCAGAAATTTGTTTGGATTATGAATATTTGTTACAAGAATTTTGTTTTTCTTTTTTCTTTTAGAATGGAGAAAGAGGCAGGGAAAGAAGAGTTTTTTTTTGTTCATTGGAAAAAAAAATTATAGACACTTGCTAACAGAAATGAATGAATGTACTTAACAAGTACCGAGTATTTTATAATGCACTTATTTATAAGAAATTGCAAGTTCTAGAGAAGAGATAGTTAAGTTGGCAAGACCTGGGCTCAAGCCCCAACATGGAAACATAGCAGCTATGTCCTCTAGGGTTAATTCACAACCACCAGATGCCAACATTTATTAGTATAAGAGTCTTCTTCATATAATAAAATCAGAGCTGGTCAAGTAAAGTTGTTAATATAAATGCTTTAGTTCTCTAAACTGCAGTTGTTAACAGGGAAAAAGCCTTAATTTTATAGTTCCCCTCGAAATTCACCCTATATTTTGGATTCAGAAGGTACTTATGGGTTTCTGAATTAAATTAATGGGTTTCTGCATGAGATGTCAGTTCCTAACATGATTTCCTTTTTTCCCCTTTCTCCCTTTCTTGTGTGAAGTTTATATTTTGAACTTGCAATTTTAACTAAAGTATAAAAGGAAATATGGCATAGTTGACAAAGTGCTGGGCGCTCGACGCAGCTCTTATTTGTATGACTGGTTGTGTGACTCTCACAAGTCACTTGTCCTCTCAGGTCCTTTTCTTACTTCTATAACTCTATTAACTATGGGGGTGAAGGAGGGGGTAAGAAGAGAAGGGCTGGCCTGCAGTAGTAGATGGAGTTTCCCTATCTAGGAATTCCTTATATCAGTGTAAAACCACAGGTCCAGTGCCTCTTCCTATCCTACATCTTAGTTTTAAAAAATCCATTCTTCTGGGGGCAATTAAGTGGAACAGTGGATAGAGCACCAGCCTTGAAGTCAGGAGGACCTGAGTTCAAATCTAGCTTCAGACACTTAACGCTTCCTAGCTGTGTGATCCTGGGCAAGTCACTTAACCCCAATTACCTCAAAACACACACACACACACACACACACACAAAATCCTTTCTTCAATAGAAAAGGACAGCTGAGTTTCAAGCCTCTCAGGTACTCTTACCTACCAAACCAACTATTTTTACTGCTTAAAATATTAAAGATCTGGTTAAATAAACACATACTATATCAGGCAAATACTATATCCCACTGTAGTGTTTCAAAGAATATTTCATGAAACCAAGTACTTAGTAAATTATTTTAGATTAGGTACACATAGGCATCTATACATCCAAAGTGTGATAACTGTAAAAAGGTATTAATAATTGATGTATTTTAAGTTCATTATAAAATTCTGATTAATGGGTGTAATTAAGGTTTTAAGAGCAACTTGACAATGACTTTTGATGGAACTGGTTACCAAGAAATATCAAGAATTTTAAAAATTTAAGTAATGACAAGCCATAATTTAGTGGCATATACAATTCTATTATAAATGAGTCAATTTAAGAATATCTAATTTATAAACTTCTCTAACATATGAATGACAATTTCAATTGAGGATCCATTCTTATTGCCTGAATAGTTTTAAAGAGATATAATCCTGGTATTTGATGCTAAAACTCTGAATAAGCATTCACACAGAAACAATGTTATCAATGGCAATTGTGATCTGTATTATTAATACTGTAGTTCAGCTGTAAGAGTTAGAAAAACTTTTATGGGCTATCTTAGGACAATACCAACTATTGATAACATTGTTTCTATAGAAAAATGATTTCCAAATTCAAAACTTAGAAAAAACTTCTTGAACAGATCCTGCTCATAAAGTAGTGACTGGTTCTATTTGGAAGCATCTCAAATATAGTATTTTTTTTTAAAGATTAGGTTAAAATCGTTTTTACTTAAAATATATATATATTCAATAGTTACAAAACTATTTCAATCCAATGATAAAAGTTTGAACAAACTATTCTCACAGCAAATCACTGAAGATTATCAATTGTAGTTAGAAAGTATATTTTTAAAAATAGGAAAACTGGGTGTGTATTCTCATTCACTGTTTGCTTATACAACAAGAGCTCTAAAAAAGCAATGTACTCAAGGCCTGAAACTAGGGAAGCCTGGGTTTACCAGAGGCTTTGGGATCAATTTCTGGCTCTGCCATCTGGTATTACCTGCACCACCTTGGGCAAGTCCTCTAACTTTTGGGGGCTTCAGCTTCCTCATCTGTAAAAAAAAAAAAGGATCTGGTCTAGATTTCTAAGATCCCTTTCCCAATTTTAATTGTGAAACCAATTATTTCCTTCACAGTTTTGCCCTATTTGGTATGCAAGTACTTAAAGGAAATATAGCACAAGTTCCTGGTTTTTTCTCGGTACTTTATTTTTATCATGTTTTCTAGATTTTAACTTGCCCCTGTGTTTTGTCAAAGGCAGACAATTTACCCATTCATTTTTGAGCCTCATTTTCAAAGGGACAGACAATTGTCAGCATTCAAGGAATTAGAAAACAATCCATCTTCAAGCATTTATTCAGCACCAATAAGCCAGGTTCTAGGCTAGGTGCTGGGGACACAAACAAAAAGAACAGACCACCTTCCCTCAGAGAGTTTACATAGTCAGGAAAGACACAGCTAAACAACGTTTTGCCTAAAAAAGGAGAACTGGGGGAATTCCATGGACAATCAGTCTTCACATATTTTAAGGACTATCTTGAAGAAGACCTGTCTTTATTTTTTCTTCCTCTAAAGGAATTGGGATCAAATTGGAAAAAGTTATATTAAAAAAGCTCAATGCTAAGCAGCGAGAGCTGCCCCAACCACAGTGGAATGGGCCGTCCTTTGCAGCCAGAATCTCTGGAGTACTGGCCACAGGGAAGTACTTTTAATGGGGCTGGATACTCACTGGTCAGGGTGTTATAGAAGGGATCCCTGTATTAAGGTCTTTAATGGGATCTTATCACAGTTATCAACTTTTGCCTTATATTCTATCACATATATGCTCATAATTTAACTTACCTATGAGATTCTTGATCTCCTTTCATTTTCTCTACTTTTGATAGCATGTCATCAACTTTAAATGTTTTCCTGTAAGAAACAGAAATTAAGTTAATGCTTCTCAATTAAGAAAAACAAGAACTGAATATATTTTAATTGTCCTACAACAAAACAAGACAGAAATTTTTGATTTTGACTCATCCATTGCTTTAATGAGAGTAAACAAATAGGGCTGGCCAAGCATAACAACTAGTATGCCTTTTCTTCAAAGGAATGTATATGATGGTAAAACAAGCATATGGAAATAATCACTAATACCTGGGGACTACCTGAAACCTTTCAATTTCTGCTAAAGTGATATTTAATATAGATTTTGTAAAAAGCAAAACAAAACATCTATTCCACATGTTAAACCAAAGTACCTAGCACAGATATAAATTCAATTGTCCTTATGGAACAGTGGAAACTAAATTTTAAGTCAGATTAAAAGTCGGTTAAAAGTAGCAAAACTGTTTTGAAGTCAATTTAATGTTCATATCAAAAGAAATTTTAGGAAATTAAAACTGACTTGTAAACCAACTTCATAGCAGAGGAAATAAAATATCTTAAAACAAAGCTATAAAAGGGAAAGACTGTGTTACTTAAATATAAAATCCTCAAAGCAATTAAAGCATTAACAAGTTTTAAGAAAATCTCATATAAATTCTTATGGTGATACCAAATAGACTACAAAATATAAAATAAAAATCTAAAGCCACATATAATTTCATTTTTCAGAAATAATTCTGCTAACAATTATTATTTTCAAGACACTAATTCCTGACATTTAAGGGATTACTAACATCTTAGTCTATCTAATAAAAACATTTGTCATGCTTGCTGTTTCAAAAAATATCAGTAAAGAAATGTTAGTGTGCATTCCTTGTAGTTTTCTGGAAATAAAGTCAGCAGTGACTAAGTCTAAGTGGAACAATTTTCCTTGCAGAGACATAAGGCTATAATGTGTCATTAGTAACCTAAAGAAAACTTATTACCTTTAGCAGTAATCTAATTTTAATACAAATGCATTATCAAATACAGCATATTATATACAACCACCACCAGTTCCATAAAAAGGTAACAAAGGAAAATATAGCAAAAATATTTTCAATTTCTTGATTAGGAACCTTCTTAGTAAAATGTTTATATACAAATCAAAAGAGTACACATGTTGCTGACAGATTCATCATATTCAAGTAGGGTTAGGATAGCTTGAACCAGACAATACCTTCTTAAACTATTAGTCATTTTGTAGATAATATATAAGCTGGAAGACTTTTACAAGCTCGTAGTGAGAATAAAGATTTGATTTTCATACTTTCTAACCTTTTTATTTTTATTCATCTCAATGGCTACACAAAATCCAGCAAAGATACTCCACTATTTAAAGAGGGTCCCTATGCAACCTAAGAAGCTGTTATGAATCCATTTTTCTTGACATGACTTAATAAAAACATGCTTTCAATCAGATACTAGGTGGTCCCTTGGCATACCAATTAAAGCTTTAAATAATAGCAGTGGCAACAAATCCTAAGGTCCTCGTGTGCCCTAGCATGAACAGGTTGTAGTTTAAATATGAAGCAAAATAATTTCTTTTGGCTGCTTCCTCCTGTACATATTTTTGCAAAGAAAATAGTTATTTTTAATATTAGTACTTAATATATTAGTCATGATTTATGTGATCGATCATTTGCCTTACAACACTATCATCTCCGTGATAGCAAGACTTTTGTCTTTTCTTTGTATTATATCTAGTGTCTTGAACAGCATAGTAATGACCTATTAAATACTGGCTGAAATTAATAATTATTTCCAAGGAGGTTATGAAGTTTCTGTGCAAACTTTAAAAACTAGGGAAGACAGCACTTTTCTGACATGGTTAATATGAAATCCTGCCTGGTGACAAAGGGATAAATTAGGAACTCTTATAAAGCCTATCACCCTCCTTTCAATGCTATGAAGCAGAATCCAAATGAAAGCAGAACTAGTCCAAACAATGCCCTAAGAAAAATCAAATTTCCCTTCTATACGTATATTAGGTGTTTCTAGTCACTAAAAGGTCTTCAAAAAGTAGGAGATACTGATTTTTTTTTTTTAAATCTAACCTTCAGGAACTTCTTAGAAAATTCATAAGCAATTCAGAGTAAACTTAATGAAATGACTGAAGAATGGTTGGCTAAGTGACAGTATACTATAAAATATTGCAGTTCTGTTTAAAAAAATTTTTTAAAAGTCAAACAAAGCACAAAGTCAAAACTACCAAAGGTATTTAAAAAGGAGATGGCACAGAGGAAGCATAACTTCAGATGAACTTGGAAAGGGACAAAGGAAATATAAGGGCATTTTGTTAATTCATTTTTAGTTATACTTTTGTTTATAGTCTGATGTTAAAAACTAATCTAGAAACAAAACCCACTGATTATTAAAGTACTTTAGAAACAAAAAAGAAAGCACTCTGCTTTTATAATTTTACTGCAAACAGGTAAGAGATAGAAACTGAGGCTGTAATTGAGGATGAGCAAATTTCTTCTACCAATGCAGGTAGGTGCCAACTCTGCAACTAACATTCTCAGAGAATTGCCTAAAATAGTCTGGCCTGTAAATGAAAAATGTTTAATAAAAATACAATATAACATAACATTACTTTGTAGTTTTTAAAAGTAAATATACAGTCCTGTTTCCATTTAAGTTTAATAGGAATAGTCTAGACCATCTACCATAGGTTACAATTATTACATTATATCTGAAGTGGTACTTCCAAATTCAGGCTCCAAAGCCAACTGTCTACTACACCATGACTATCCTCAAACATTAACAGTCTATAATAAAATAACCAAATAATAAATGCTTGTTGAATGAAGGTTTGAAGTTATAATTCAATCATCTTAGAAAGTTACATACTTATTTCAATAATGTGATCACCACTGGCTCAGAAAGTAGCTACAAAAATGCTATTCTGAACAATAGTAATGTATACATGCTCAAAAAACAAAAACAACAACAAAAACCACCCCTATCCTACTGAAGAGGACAACATTCATACATTCATTGGAATCTATAAATCAACATAATGAAAAATTTGTCTCAGTGTCTTAGTTATATTTTATATATATGGTAACATCCTCAATAAATTTTTTTGGGGGGGAGGGGTTGGATAGGGAGCCTAAGGGTAAATAATTTGCCCAGGGTCAAATAGCAAGTGTCTCAGGCTAAATTTGAATTCAAGTCCAGAGCTGGTGCTTGATCTACTACTGTACCACCTAGTTGTTCCCCTCCTCCTTCCTAATAATTCACATTAATAATTCTCAGATAATAAAAGAGCAAAGGACAAGAATTAAGTTTATTAAGAATAAAACCCCAAACTCTATACTATGCTATCCAATACTGCAAGCTATTTTCATATACTGGTAAAACATAAATCAATCCTACTCTTCAGAATAAGTAGCACAATAAAAATTTATTATAATTAAGGGATGAATTAATTCAGAATTTATTTTATTTGATTTTTTTGGTGGGTCAGTTCTTAAAGACATGAATCTTATCCTTTATTGGTTTTATACCGAATATTTTGGATACCCTTTTTATCTTCAGTAATGAAAACATGGTAAAACAAGCTAATGAAAGCAAAATAGGCTTTAATAATGATTTAAGTTAAGGCAGACCAAATTGGATAGGAATTGATTAAATCACTTACTTTGGCACCTAGAATAATCTTTTATTACCACAATTCAAAAACATATTTTAAATATCTACTGTGTACTTCAAGGCAAATACAAAATTTATATGAAACATGGTTTCTGACCTCATGGAGCTTACAGTCAATACAAAAGTTAATAAAAAACTGAGCAGTAACTTTATGGAACCTCCCTGAACCTCAATTTTCTTACATATAAAATGGGGGAGGAGGGCATTTGCATCAAGTGGCCTAAGGTCACTTTCATAGCTAGACTCATCACAGTCTTACTGCTCTCTAAGGTCCAAGCATGAAGAATTTATTGCCTAGGGATACCAAAGGCTTCCAAGAGATGGCATCTCTGGGAGGCTGTCAAAGGCAGGTTGGAAATCAACTGGCAAAGTTAAGAGAGGGTAAAGGCACTGGAAACAATCAAGGCAGGTCAGACCAGATCACATATTAGAAGACTGCAGGTAATCTTGTTTAACTAAAGCACAAAATCTGTGCAAAGAAGATATATGAGAATAAAGCTGGAAAGATAAGGTTGTGCTATACTGTTAAGTATTTTCAATGCCAGACTAAGAATTTTGTTTTACTTGACAAGCAACAGTAGTCACTGAATGATTCTGAGTAGAGAAAAAACAAGATCAGACACATGTCTACTATGTATTCTCAGGAAGAACTTAGGAAAGTCAACTATTAACTAGTTTTTGCTTGAAATAGGTTGTCAAATAATATAATTGAATACCAAAAAATCTAATCTCTCTCAAACCTCAACTAGGTTTCAGAGAGAAAAAAATGAACTCCCATAACTGCTGAAAGTTCTAAAACACTTTTCATTAAGACATTAATTTAAATAACTAAAATAAATTTTGCTTTTATTTAAAATATTAAAAAAAAAACTTAAGGATATAATTCCCAAACTGAATATTTAATATTATTTTCTATTTCAAATGTTTTATTTAATGGCAACATGCCATAATTCTGAAGACAATGAAACCTAACTAAACTTATGAAAATAAATTGGCTTATTTTATGTTTTTAACCATATTTGCCCATGATAAGGGGCACTAAATTTACTTGGCATATACCAGGAATGTTCTACCCAGAGATTCATATTCTAAAAGAGATGACTTAAATCTTTTTATTGTTCAGTAAGCCAAGTATTAGAGTAGGCAATTGATAATTACTTTGTTGTATTCGTATGCTCAAGATCATTTTACTGAAAACTGTAAATTCTGAAATTATTAAGTTTGGATATAACTACTTGCCTAAGGAAAGAATTTATGCTAGGTCAAAATAAAACAAAGCCAATTTTATTCATTTTCCTACCAGCATGCTTCTCTGGGGGAAAGCTAATGTGCTACAATACTTGACAAAAATAGATGACAGCGCCTAAAAATATTTCATGACACATTTATCCAATCACCCTCCCCCCACTTCAGTTTTCACACTGAAATTGTTTTTAAGTTCAAATGCTTAGTTTTAAATAAGATTCATAAAATGTACCTTTTGACGTTTGTTCTGGAGTTTCGGTGAGACATGTAAGTAAGAGTTCTGTGCAAAAATATTGGCTATAAAAAAGTTTAAAAAATTGTTAAAATTAAATATAGATTAAGTACTAAGTAAAGATATTGATTAGTATTATCAAACACTTACCGCTATGAGATTTCGAGTACGAAGAAATCTATAGATCTGTGTTGGTTCTGCATAATAGAAGAAAAAATCCACATTATCAAAACTGTCATAATGATTAAAAAAAGATTATTTATCATGGAAATTCTAGCTAGTATACCAAAATCCAAATCGTATGTTAACAAAAATCAGACTTGTCTCCATCAATATCTTACTACAATGAGCATGAAAGAGCTGTTGGCTAACTATATGACAATGATAACTTATATAACATCGGTTAAAAGCCACTGAGAAAGAGTGCTTTCTGTAAAATAAGCATTTGATCCAACTGACTCAATCTAAACATGAGTTTTAGTCGACTCTAAAGGACTAAATTTTACTGTTTTTAGCACTGTCTATTAAGTCAACATTTACTAAATATACCTTTAAGTCCTGCCTTATACAAATATTGACAATGAAATTTATTCAATATTCAAAAGACTTATTTTTAAGGAATCCTCTTATAAAACAAGAGAAACAACAATTCTCAGCTGATATACTGATAATTTCTATTTTTTTGGATCTTTAATATTGATACACTGTTCTGCAAGTTTTTTGTATCACAAAAATATATAAGCCTTTTTTTTTTTGGACAACTGATTTTTACTTTACTACAAGCCCCTTAAGATAACCACCAAATATTAGATATGTACAAATATATATCACATTGCTAGATGGGGGGGGGGGGAGAAATTCCGATACCCTCCATCCATCTTGTATTTTCTCCAAAGTTATATTCATAATTAAATTTCACATAAACTATACATGGATTACAACAGAATGTTGTTCAGTTGTGTCTGACTCTATGGATATTGGGCTAGTTTGCCATTTCCTTTTCCAGCTCATTTTTACAGATGAGGAAATGGAGGCAAACTAATTATCTTGCCCAGGGTCACACAGCTGGTAAGTATCAGAGACTGGATTTGAACTTAGGTCTTTCTGACTTAAGTCCATTTCACCACCTAGCTGTCCCCCAAAAGTTATATTTTTTGCAATCAGACCTACTTGTAATTAACATGGGATTACCCAATAGAGGACAACATCTCAGTAAACTGTGACAACTTGCTTTTCAGTGACACCCCGCCAAAAAGAAAAATAAGAAATTTTAACATTTTTATAGTAATAATACTTTAGACTAAGCTAATGAGTGAAATGAATTAGAAATGGTACAAACGGGTATTTGTTTGTACTGCTAGCATGCTTAATATCACTCTGCTTTAAAATAACTCATTTTCAATTATCAAAGCTCACCTGGTTTTGAAAGCAAATTTTAAAAGGTGAGCATTGTTTTTACCAAGGGTAATATTTGACTAAAAACTTTAATTTTTGAAATAAGCCCCAATTCAAATTTCCACATAAGAGTGGAGAACCAGTATTCAATAAGGCCATTTTCTCTTTCCAAGAACAGCTCACACCCTGAACTTCAGATGCAAAGATGCTAGCTATCTTATCTACATTATAAAGTCATCCCAAATTACAGGATATGCAAAGGGTGCCAGTAAAAACTAGAACACTACTCCCATTACAGAACAATTTGGATTATTCACAATTCTGTTTATTCTACTTATTGGAGAGGAATTTCCCTAGAGAAAATAAGCACCCCTAAAAAAAAACATTAAAAGCTGAAAATGGGCCAAGCAAACATTTTAAGAGGTTGTTACATTAATACAAGGCAGAGTTGGCTAAATTGCAGGCAATTTACTCACACGCCTGAGTTGTCTATCTATAAAAATCACAAGTATTTTAAAGGAATTGAAGATTAACGAGTGAAAACGCCAGGGATGATCAGCAGCAACAGTGCCGCCGCCGCCGCTACCACCACCCAAGTAGCAAACATCAAGCCTGCCACAATTTGTGATTTCTTTCTTTAAAACTTTAATTTTTTTTTATGCCAGCCACAGCTGAAATGTCTGGGTCTCTAGAACATGAGTAATTCCAGTCAAACTGTAACCTGGGTGCGGACTGTCCCGTCGCGGGGCTGGGCTCCCTCGTGCAGGGGGAGGAACCTGCCCCCCATTCAGCACACGAGGGAGGGTGCGTACTGGCCCAGGCCCCGATCCCCACAAGTTCTCCTAACTTCGGGAATAAGAGAGGGGGGCACCTTAGCCTGGGGAAAGGCTAAGTCCCCTACAGGGAAGGGATCCCTGGGTGTACATTAAAGAGAGGAAGGAGGGAGTCGTTTAGTGTAGCGGGAAGGTCTGGGGGAGGGGGACCTTAATGCACAGGAAAGAAGCCTCTTTAAGAGAGAAAGGAGGGGAGTCTTGGGGGGGGCAGACCGACAGGATGAGATCTCTTGAGGATCTCTTATTCTGGGGGTTCCCTAGTGTAAAGAGGTCATTTTCTCAGAAGGGGAATCCCTCCGGGGAGGGGCTCCAAGGGGGTTTCTCAGTGGGGATGTAGTCCCTCAGTGTAGAGGGTCTATTACACGGAGGAAGGGAATCTCTGAGTTTGAGGGCACGGAATGGGGGATCCCCTACTCGGGAGAAGTCAGTCCCTGATGTAGGGGTACAGAGAAGGGAAGTCCCTTAGTACTAGAGAAGCCCGTGGATGTTAAGGGCACCGGGGAGAGAGGCCCTGAATGTGGGGGCTCGGGGAGGGAAGGGGTCCCTACTCCGCCCCCCGACCCCCGCGCACTCACTCTCGAAGGCCTGGAGGAAAAGCTCGTGGTCAGCCTGGACCTGCTCCATTTTCGGCTTCTTCACA
>JAJPUD010000330.1:358709-450619 GCA_023553655.1 Myrmecobius fasciatus | reverse complement strand
GGCGCCTGTCACGCGGATGCGGGGGCTCTCGGAGATGGGGGGAGCAGCAGCAGGAGAGGAAGGGGAGGGGTTGGTTGGCCGGTGCGCGCGGCCGCTCGCGGGCCCGACCGCCTCTTTGAACTGAATTCGCGGGAAAATGAGGGGTCAGAGCGGCCTTCCCTCCCGGCCGCGGTGCATTGTGGGAGGGGACCCTAGAGCGAGCCGCGAGCGGCGAGTCGCTAGCTGCGGGCCGGCCCCTCTCTCCCTCTCTCTCTCTCTTTTCCCTCCCCCCGCCAGCCGGTCCTAGGCCGTGTCTGTGCTTCTCTGAGCCTGCGCACTGCCGAGGGGCGGGGCGGCCAGTACCGGCACTTAGGTGCCCTCACCTCATGTCCTAGCCCCCTGCCCAGAGCTTTGACAGCAGGGTGAGGAGCGCTGCTGGGTTGAAGGAGTTGGCTGGGATGAGGAAGGAGAGCAGGCAGAAACCAGGCTGGCCAACACGGTGACCCTGCCCAAGGTCCTTGGACCCTTCGGCCCCGACCTCCTTGGGTCCTCCTTGTTGAAGGGGAGGGAAGAGCCAGAGGTCCCTGGTCTCTGGCCCTACTCTGGCGCTAGCTAGCCTTGTCCCAATAAGTCGGTCCGAGCTTCATTTGCCGCCTTCGTCCAGTATGGGAGTTGGGTTAGGCAAGGGACAGTGATCTGGGGTATATGAACTTGCTTTTTACACGATTCTATTAGTTTCCACTCCTCCGACTTCCCTATTAATCCCACGTATCTTATTCATTTATATTTATTCATCACTCTGGGAAGGGGTCTATAGGTTTCAGCAGCCTGCAATCCTCTCTTCCCTCCCCTCTCCCCCACCTCCGCTTTCCCTCCGAGAAAGGTGAATCCCTGCACTAGAGCACTGCCAATCTGAGAGGCCGGAATCATCAGGGAATCCTTGCTTGTGTAGATGGGGGTTCCCATCTCCACTCTCAGCCCCCACATGCCTTCTGCTCCCCGACATGCTCTCGGATAACTGATGAGCCCCGTAATTTTATTCAGGGAGTGGGGAGGAACCCAACGAGGCAGTCCCCTCCCCGCCATTCCCCAGATCACCCTCGCTATATTCAAATTGCAAGTCAGGTGTTGTAGGTCCCCAGGAATTTTGCTTTTCTTTGTAGTCCCAGCTCTTGGCACAGCATTTAGTACACAGTAAGTGCTCAATAAATGCTTGGTGACTGATCGATGTTTTAAATGGAAAGGAATCAGGATCCTCTTAATTCTAGTCTAACCCTTTTAACCCCAAGGCCCAGAGAAAGGAAATGACTTGCTCGACTAGGGTTTCTCAGCTGCAGAATTCAAACCTTCCGACTCTGGGTTCTCTGCTTGTTTGAATGATCAGCTCTCCAAATTTTGATCTAGAAGGGGACTGGTTGAAGCCTCTTGTGATACAAATGAGGGAACTGAAGCCTTGATTGGAGAAGTGTTTTCCCAAGGTCACCGAAATGGTCACAAACAGAACCGGCATATGAAGCCTTAGTCTTCAGACTCAACGCGCTGGCTGCTTTCTGTTTCGTCACTTTTCCCTGGCCCCAGACTCCAAGACTAAAGGAATGGACGCTTAACTGTAGTCACTGGGTTTTGGGTTAGAGACTCTTTATTCTAAGTATAGGTCCCTCTCTTGAGAGAAGTTTTGACTTTCCCAGCAAAAGGAAAAGGTAAACAACCAATCTTTCTGGCATGTTTTAAGATAGTTCTGTACAGAAGCTGAGGGTGGGATGTCAGATAGGGCGATTTCAAAGGGGCCCTTCTAGTCCAATTATTACATAATAGTAATTTAGGTAAGAGCCAATTACCTGATTCATTTCACTATCAGAAACTTGACCCTTAAACCATTGTTTTGAGGATCCTGGCCAATAGACAAACCTAGTAATACTTCCAATGATTGCAGAAGTGGTGTAAATTACAGTGGTGGGTGATTTTCACAGCCTGACAAAAGAACTCTTGGCTGTCCTTACAAAATCATTATTTCCTCCAAAAAGCAAGTTCTCCTTGTGAATGATGTTCAGCGTTATTTTCTTAGGAACACACCTATTATTTGAAATGAGATATACCTGTACTGATTTACAAGCGCATTCCCAAGGTTTTGTCAAAGCCCGACTCAGAATGAATTATCTAACATTAAGCATTCCCTCCTCCAGCAAGTCTTGGGAATGCCTACCCCCAGTGATTTTTTTTTTTAAACTTTGAATTCCTCAAGAATCTATGTATATGTATGCTGTAGCCACCCTGCTGCTTACATATTTATTACCTTAGAAGCCTTCTCCAATTGTTTCACTCCTGTCAAATTAAACTATTTCCTAATCATAACTGGTAAGGGGACCCAGTTTTTCCTTTTTGTATCACTGGACATTGTTTGTATGCAGTAGGCATTAAATAACTGAACTAAATGAAATAATACAATCAGAATAAAGTCATCGAAATTGTATGTATTGAAGGGGTTTTGGCTAAAAGATTAAAAAAAATACTTTGTGCCTTGCATCTTTATTGCATTTTAATGTAATTGAATTACTTAGCCAACAAGCACACAAAAGGAATTCTAAAGTACCAGAAATTAGAGATCATTAATACATTAAAATGAGATGAACTGTTTGTATATACTTGAAAAGCAATTTCTATTAGAAGATTTAGAGATGTAGAAACATTTTCTTTGATTTCCTACCTCAAAATATATCATTTTTCTTCTTAAAAATAATCCAATTTAAGATTTTAGAATGAAAAATTGGTAGGGTTAAAGACTGTTCTTGATAAGAAATTGCCTGGTTACCCTTCTATTTTTATTTTCTTTTATGGTGACTTGTCCCTCAGCCTAAAACCAAGAATTTTGATTAAAAAAAAAAAAAAAAGGCAAAGAATGCTAAATTGAAAGAAACAAAGTCTTGCTTTTAAAAAATTTAAAAATTGTATTTCAGATAAGGTCCCAAAAGATAAATAATCCACTAAATTATCTTTGGAATCTAATTTCACTGCATGGGGGGAGGGGGGTAGGAAAATCCAAATGAAAGTTGAATTATTTTCATAATTTGTGGGAAATTATAGAATAGATTCAATAGTCCTATTTGTAAGGGAGAATCAAAGATTTGTAGGTCCTTAAAAAAAATTCCTTTTTCTCCTAAAAGAAAGATAAAGGCAGAGAAATCATAGACTATACAATGTGTATTACTAGAGTTTTGTAATGTCACACAATTTAGTATGTGTGTTTTTAGAGTTAACTAGATATAATAATAATGTAATGATACTTGGAGGAACAAAGACTCCTGGGAAATGTAGTGACTTGACACCAATTACCTGAGGACAAAAGGCACCTGAGCTAGTCTAGAAATATATAAACTTGAATTTTGATGCGATTTGTACCTGGAGTCTCTGATTTTAAGTGCAATCTATACCTATTGGATATATATTTAATCTTAAATAGCATGGATGGGGAAAATCAAGACTCTGGAATTAGAGAAAAGTGAGATCTAGTAAACTGTTGTCCTGATATACACACAATACAGAATTTCATACCATCAAAAAATAGGACTCTGGTAAAGAAGGATAGAAGTTATATAGAAAATTCTGGTCTTGTTTTTCCTCCCTTTGGTTGGTTATGAATTTTGTTGTTTAAAAATGTAGCTATTCCTCATCTATATCTTAAATGAATCAGTAGCTATCTTTAAACTAGCTAAAACCTCAAAGAAAAAACTTCTTTGTTCTTTATATCTCATGTAAACGACCACTTATCAAAAACATATTTTAATACATTTACTTAAAAAAGAAAAAAAATTGCTAGAATTCCAGCAAATAAATGAATCATGTCAAAATAAACAATAACATTACTGTCAAAACCATATGTTCTACTTCTGGAGCCAGGATTCTGATTTTAAAACTACAATACTAGACTTCAATGAAAAATTTGCAGATGACATAATTACCAACTTGGTACCATTATTAGAAAAACAACTTGAAACAAATGACTTTATTTTAGAATTTTTGCAGCAAACATTAGAGCTGCAACTTTTATTTCCTATAATGTATAAATTGCTTTAATGATTTATTCAGTGTCCTATAAGTTAAGTCAATAGTGAATGGAATATCAGAGCTGAAAAATACCTTTAAAATCATCTAGTATGTAACCCTTCCCATTCTTCCCCCACCCTCAGCATTGGGCAAATGATGAAAACAAAGATGAGAGAAATTCAATAGTTATTTAATATCAGGCAAAATTTCCAATCTAGTTCAGTGCCCTTTCCAATAGATTAGATAGGTAGATAGATATAGATATGTGGACAGATAGTTATAGATATATCTATATGTAACATCTACATATATACCTACATATATATACATATACATACAAATATACATATATTATAGAATTCTCATATTTCATGGAAAAAGAATAGATTTATATAAATGTATGTGTATATATAGTCATTTTGTCAATCCCATTTAAAGTCACTTATGCTCAATATTTTATTATTTAGAACTGATTCCTGGGGGATACTTGCTATCAACTCAATTCCACTTTTGAAAATGTATCTATTTTTCATGTCTGTGGTTCTTCATTTTTCATCTAAAATTATTAAAGTTGGAAAGAAAACTTAGAAATCATCTAGACTACAACCCCTAACATACAGATGAAAATATTGAGGCCCAGAGAAGCAAAATCACTCGGTACATTTTTTTTCCTACTAAATTCTTTTCTTTTAGTTTAAACACTGATCCTTGTGACAACTTAATAATTACATAATTCCCAGTCAGGGGGTCACAAAACAGTTCTTTTAAGAGATCCATAAACTTAGATTCATACCAAGTATTGCCCCATTTATTTTTAGGTTCCACAAAATATGTAGCATGAAAGTATAATAAATAAGCAAATATGCTTCTTATAGACTAACTTGTCTTAAATATGTGTATAACTACATATCTAATGTAGTTTTGTGATTAATAAAATGGGAACTAACTTAAAACTTTTACTGAATTCATAATAGCTTTTGTCATCTTGCATTTTCTCAAGCAGTGTTGAATACAACTTTTCTCTTGGATTGTTCATGAAATTGTTCAGTGTCAAAATGGAATTTTTGTTCTTAAAAAGTTTGTTTGGAATTGCCCACAGTAAATACTATAACATTCTTGGCTTGCCTAGGTGTGACTGAAAACTATTTGTGTGATTTAATAATAGTTTGAGAAATATTGCCTCCACCTTTTTCTGTAGAATTGAACAAGAAGTATCCTAAAAGGCAACTCTAGAACTAATAAAGTTATGTTTTTGATAGAGCAACCTCAGGCTTGTTTATTGCTTAGGGTAATTAGTGTATCCTATACATGCCTGGGGAAAGTTCCTTAAGAACATTAAAAAAATAAAATAAAATCACAAATAAAAATACAGTTGTAGAGCTCTCTATATAGATATAGTATCTTTCTCTGTCTCTGTCTCTCTCTCTCTTTCTATATATATATATACATATATATATATGTATATAAGTATACATTTTAACATGAATAAAATTGTTCTATTCATTTAAAATGAATAAAATTGTTCTGCATCACACTGCAAATGAAAACAAAAAGTTATAGAACAATTTTCTTCATTTTAAAATAAATGAAGTGTTTAACGCTTAACAGCCTAGGTCAAATTAGTCCACAGGACCAAACTAAAATATTTCATTCACTCTTTTTCTGGGGATAATCTTTGTAGTTCAGAAATTCCTTTAGGAAACAACTTCCAGCTGCATTTCTAACAGTATCTATTTTCCCTCAAGTTCCAATTTGCTAGAAAATTTTTTTTTAATTTGCTAGAAATTTTTAAAAAGCACTAGGCTGGGAATTAGGAGACCTGTGTTTCAGCAATATAACTTTAATCAAAACCCTCATAATCTGTGCCTTAGCTTCACTGCCTATAGAAGGAACTGATTGGACTAGACCATTTCTAAGGTCCCCATTAGTTCTAACATTCTATGATTCTCTAAAAATAATATAATATGCCATCTCACATACCAAAGTCAGGCTCCAGTTAAGCTATTACTGTCATATAACGTGCTTATTGCTTATAAAAGGTTGCCTACATTTTTGGTCCCCAAATGAATAAAAATTGGGTAATCAGATAATTTTCTAAATATCCTCTCATTTTCAGGAAATCTGTTCCAATGCTAACCAAAAAGTTAACATTTATGCTATTGTTATGCTATTATACTATATTAGAGATGCCTTTTATTTTCCAGGTATTTTTCCTAGAATCAGAGCACTCCTTTGCCTATAAAGTATCAAAGATATACTGATGTATCTTTATTCTCTCCTTCTCCTTTGCCTAGTCTCTACAGAATCCTTCTCTTCTGTTATGACCATAATTATTATTATTATTAATTTCACTTCTCTGTTAGGAGATGGGTAGCATGTTTCATCATGAGTCTTCTGGAAATTTGACTGCTCATTATGCTGATTAGAGTTTATAAGTCTTTCAAAATTGTATTTACAATATTGTCATTGTATAAATTGTTTTCCTGGTTCTGCTCACTTCACTATGTATCCGGGCATACAAGTTATCCCAGGTTTTTGTGAAACTATCCCCTTAATAATTTCTTATGGCATAATAGTATTCCATCACATTTATATACCATAATTTTTTGAACCATTCCCCAATTGATAGATATTCCCTCAGTTTCTGATTCTTTGCCTCCACAGAAAGGGCTACAAATATTTTTATACATCCTTATTTAGAGTTTGTTTTGCTTAGATCTATTTCCTTAATCTACCCTCCCTATAATTATCCCTTTTTCCTTTCTTCCCTTCTCCTCCAATTTCTCTACTGAATGAAATGTAATTTTGTACCCAACTCTAGGTATGCATTCTTCTCTCCTTTGATCATTTAAGATGACTCTGAGGTACATAGATTCTACTTCAAGGTTGTGAGTGTCTACTCTGAGTGTGCTGATGCTTGGGCCATATCACTCTAAAAACAGAGTTAGCAACATCAACATCATTGAAGCAGGGCTAGAATGGAGTTAAGATAAACAAGAAATAATGCCAGGGGCCAAGGCAGCAACATATTACAGATGGAGTTGAGAAAAAGGAGAAAGGGGGCCAAAAGCACAAAATCAATTCTTCTGTGTAGATCAAAGCATTATACTAGAGGGATAATAGAGGAACAGTCCTGATTCAAGGCAGCATTATTCATATCAGAGACAGGAAGATTGAAGTGAGATGCTAAAGGGGGCATGCAGAGGCAAGGATCAAAGTACAGACAGGTGAGGTTCTTTTCCTGGAAGAGGTAAATAGCTTGAGGCTGTGTAATCTAAAAGCAGGTACTGAAGTTCCAGCAGAGAGAGTTTTCAAAGGAAATAATATAGAGATACTGAAGGTAAGAGCAGTAACTCTCTAAATGACACATTGACAAGTACCATTCTCCAGTAGGTAAGTGGTCAAAGGATATGATTTTTTTTAATGACAAAAACCTTTTATTTATTAATAGTTTACTCCACAAAATATACATGTGTTTAAAAAGAAGCATACATTGTTGGGCTTTTGGGGTTTTTTGGTTTTCAGTTTTGGTTAAATAACAACCATTAATCATAACCTTTAGAAATTGCAAGTGATGTCTCTATTGCTGTTTAACTTTGGCAAGTTAAGATATGTTGTCGAGAGACAACTTGTCTCAAGTGACTTATGAGTCTGGATTTCTATTCCCCGTTGCCTTGAAATGGTTCTATTTCAACTCCTCTGTTCTTAATTCCCTGTAGCTTTGAAAACAATTCTGTGAATATCCATGTGAGGCATCAAGCCATGAGATCCCTTCAGGTTTTCACACTCCTATTCACCCACCATTATGGCAGAATGTAGCCTAACATTACTTGGTCATCTCATTGGTTCCTCTGGCAAGAGCCATTTTTCTCCATTTGAATCTATCATTTCTGCCTGTTCCCCTATTAGCCTAGTTTTAGGATATGATTAGTTTTTAAAAGAATGGCAAACATCTAGAGGAAGAGATGGGTGGAAGAGGAGGGAAAAATTGGAACATAAGGTTTTGCAAGGGTCAGTGTTGAAAAATTATCCTTGCATATGTTTTGAAAAATTAAAAAGCTTCAATTAAAAAAAAGAATGGCTAAGTATCAGTAGCTATTTGATTTGTATAAAGAAGTTGGACTGGGGGGGTCACTGATCAGATTCAAGAAATTCATCTGTAAACTTGATGAGAGTATGTCATATTGGCAATTGGACAAAGATTCTTGATGAGAAACAGAGAACTCTTAGGTGATTTGTTGGTTTAAATTATTAGTGACATTTCTCCTGGCCTCTGTGGACAAGTTTGCACCACTCACTGGCTCTCAGCTTTTGATCATTTTCTATTCACCTTTTGTGCAGTGAGGAGATTTCTCTCCTGCAGCACAAGGACATGGCATAGGAGACATGCTTGTATGTAGCCAGAGATGGGAATAAAAAGAATCTTGCTTTCTGAACTCCAATATTTTTTGTAGAAAAAAAGGGATTCCAAATTACTATAAGGTGACCTTATAGTATATTCCAGCAAAGAAATAAGACTTTTCAGGCAGCATAAATTTGGAGAGCTGCTTCCTAGGAAACTCCAAGTTCAGGAGTTGCCAAGATCAAATGCCATCTTCTTGCGAGAAAAGATTCTCTGATATATCTTGCTCTGGACATCCCTAAGGACACAACATTTACATGCTTGCCATAAAGTTTGCCTTCTAGGCATCCCTGGGAGCTACTGCCAGGCTTACAGTCTTGATCATGAGTTCCTAGATACCCTTGGAAACATACCACTTACAGGCTTATTCTTGGAAATGGTAGACTTCCATAGCACTGAGACAACACCACCAGAGGTAGGCTTCAGGATCTCCTGGCCCCATAATTCCTTCAGTAGTTGAGGATTGTGTTGAAACTTCAAGGTCCAACCTTCTCCTCTCCCCCCCCCCCCCAAACTTCAAGGGCCATATACAGACTATGAGGAGTTTGTGTCAAGACTTTAAGAGCTGTGCTAAGACCTTGAACCTTTTAATCTCATACCTTTATATCAGCACTGTTCTTCCCATTCCTTGATGCTCTACCTAGTCTCATTCCCCAATGATTAGCTAGTTCTCAGACCCCCCAATTGCTGTCCCAATAATCCTCAATCCCTAACTGCCAAAGAGTAAACATTTTTCTCCAACATCTTCTGTTTACTCCCAGGTTCCTATTCCCTTTAATCCTACTCTGTCAGTGTCCCAGTCGACATCTTTCTGCTAACTTATTTTGCTTGCAGAATTCTTACTCCATAATTCACAAATTTCTTTTCATTTTAGACCTCTTCCGCTCCTGCTCTTTTTACTTTCTGGCACTCAGATCTGGCTCCATCTATGTGATGCTGTATCTCTAGCCATCCTTTCCAGTGCTGCTTGTTCCTCTCATCTTTCCTCTTCCCCATAGTCCCATATAGACCAGAATATTCATTGCCACTTTCCATACTCTTTTTATACTGTCATTACTTGACAACTTTTTTGTAATATTCATTCTAAACAAATTTATCGTTCAATCCAGTTTCTGATGTCTGTGATTAGCAGAATTCTCAATTATTCCTGCCTCCTTTTCTAGCCTTCAATCTCTCCCAATCTTTTGATTCCTTTCCTGTAGCTTATAAACAATCCCAGCTCTCTCATTCTTAGAAAACCCTAACCTTAGTTTTTTCATTGATTCCCTAGGATTCTCTAAATATAACATTATGCTTATTGATGATTTTAGGTAGCAGAACGTCTTCTTGACATCTTTGCACCATTTGATATTGTTCCATTTTCCCCTCCCTTTCAAGGTACTCTGCCCTAGTTTTCCTCCTTTCACCTTAACTATTTCTTCTCAGTCTTTGTTGCTGGATCATCATCCATGTCAGATCCACTAACTTTGAGTGTCCCTCCAAGCCTCTGTCTTGGACTCTCTTCTTTCTTCCCCTATTCTTTCAGTTGGTGACCATAGGTTCAGTTATTCTATGTAAATGGTTCCCACAGTGACATGTCCAGCCCTAGTCTCTTTCCTAAAATCCACTTCTGTATCACTATTGGACATTTTGAAGTGCATGTCTTCTAGGTCTCCCAAACTTAAGATAGAGAATTTATCTCCTCCTGAACTCACTCTTTTTCTTCACATTAAAACATGAACTCTTTGAATGCGGTAACTATCATACTTTTCTATTTGTATCCTCACCCCTTAGCATAGTGCTTGGTACATAGTAAGAGCTTAATAAGTGCTTCCTATATTCATGTAACATGAATGTCTTGCTTACACCATCAAGGATACCATCATTCAGCCAGTTACCCAGGTTGATAATCTCAGTGTCTCCTCAACCCCCTACTCTCCCTTAGCCTACTTATCCAATCAGTTGCCAAATCTTGTCATTTCTATCTCTCTTAATTTTTTTTTTTCTCTGTACTCACAAAGGCACTGCCTTAATTCACACTCATCACTTCTTTCCTGGTCCTTCCTTGTCCTTGCCACTAACCTCTATTGCCTTCACCTTTAAGGTAAATTTGTATCAACCTCTTATGTATTTATACATATCCATATTGACTTTTCCATTAGAATATAAGCTCCTTAAAGGCAGGATCTGTTTTGCTTTTGACTTTGTATCTCTAGTGTTTAGCAGAGTATTTGGCACAGAGTAGTTTTTTAATAAATCTAGCTGATTGGTTAATTGACCAAAGGAAATAAATTGGTCCCATGTAAAGACTCCTGCTCATTCTAAAGATGCACAGCAATAACCTTGCTGAAGATTCAGCAGAGCCTGAAACTAAAGACAGGGTAGATTATAGCAAATTAATACCCAGCAGAGCAGCTTCCAGATCTTAGCAGCAGAGCAATATCAGAAATTATAAACCAAGGTAAGCAAGCAGAGCATGAAGACATTGGCAGACCTGTAGTTTCAAGGTGTAAGTTGTCCCTCATTAAACAGGCTTTGGTCCTGTTTATTCCTAATAATTTCTAATGTTCATATGCCCCTCCCATTTTTACACTGGCCTAAGGTGAAATGTGAAAATGAACCCCCATTTTATGAGAGAGATATTTTGTGGCTACTTTTCTATTAAGCCATTTTTGTAAGTTTAGCTAATTGTGTTCTCTGGCTGATTATTAAAAGTGAACACATCAGTAGGGGCTTGTGAACTATAGTTTTTGGAATATTTTAGAAATATGGCTCCAGAGAGTACTTGGAATCTGACCTAATCATTCTGTAGAATTTATCCTGCAAGAGGGTCCTAAGGGGCTTCATTTGAAAAGCTTCTTGAAATCACTCATTAGTAAGAAAAATCCCAATTAAAACATCTCTGAGGTTTCACTTTACATCTTGCAAAGTGGCAAAATTACTCAAGTACTCATAATTGCAATTCGTCCATATCTGCCCATTTTGTTCAATTCTCATTTGTGTTCTCCCAGAAATTTTGTCACAAAGTTGTCCCATGTTGGGGGATCTAATTTACTTTCTTCTGGCTTTGCAATAAAAAGAAAAACAAAAACAACCTTCCAAATGATGCACTAAGGTTGTCATTCATTGTAAATGGCAACTGCAGATCTGTCAGTCAACAAACATTATTAATTCCTTGTGATTTGTCTTCTTACCCAAGGTCACAAGTTTGTGGCAGAGCAGCTATGTCAAATACCTACATTGAATCAACTTGAACAGGAGGGGAAAGCTGACAAAAAAATGAAAATAGTCTTTATTGGAGGGTTTAAAGGAAAACAGATGCACAAATACATTATTGGTGGATTGGTCTAACTACTTTGGATATCAATTTGGAATTTTGCAAGAAAGAAAACTAAACTTTTGACCCAGCAATCTCAGTATTGAGTCTCTACTCTCAGAGCAGATAAAAACATAAAGATCTTATACCAAAAACAAAGAATTAAAGGGAAAACTGTATACCCACTGATTGAGAAATGGCTGAGCAAATCATGAAATGGAATGTTATTATGCAGAAAGAAATGATAAATATGAGGAATTCAGAGAAACTTGAATTAAGAACTTAAGCAAAGAACTTATGAACTAACATGAATTTATATCTGAACTCATCTTTGTAAATTCCAAACTGGCTTACTATTTGTGTGATCCTGGGCAAATCACTTAACTGTATTTGCCTCAGTTTGCTCATCTGTAAAATGGACTGGAGAAAGAATGGCAAAGCACTCCAACATCTTTGCAAAGAAAATCTCAGAGAGAGTGTCAAAGAGAAAGAACAACAACAAAGAAAGACTGAATGCAGAATGAGGTAAACAGACCTATAAAGTAATATATGCAAAAGCTAAAACAATGCAAATGAAAAGATCACTAGAAAAAAGTTCAACTCTAGGTAAATTATAAATCAATTATTACCCTGGGGGGGGGGAAAAAGAGATAATAAAGTATCCTTCCTTATTTGATTGTGTGATTTCCATGGTGAAGCTATGGGAGTCTATAGGAACAGAAAATTGTATTTGTCAGTATTTGTACCTTGTAAGATACAATCACTATATCAGACTTTCTTTTTCTCAATTATTTTTCTGTGTTACAAAGGAGAGTTCTATCTGGAGGGGAATAAAGATTGTTGGTTCCCCTGCCCCCCTCCCAACACACATAACTGTATAAATAAATGATATATTACATGTTTTTATTTTGGCAATGTTTTATTATATTGGGAAGATATACTAGCCATACTCCTTTGTCTTTCTATATATTATAATGGGCAGCTACAGGACAAGCATTTATTAAATGCTTACCATGTTCTAGAGACAAGGCTAAGTCCTGGGTAACTTTGATATCCCATTTTTGCCATGAACTTGCTTAGTAAATAATTTCCCAACAGTCTCTGGGCCTCCATATAGCCTTCTCAATCTGTAAAATGAAAAGATTGGACAAGATGAACTCTAAGATCCTTTCTAGGTTTAGCTGCTATAACTTTCAACATAGGCTTTGAAACAGAAGTGGGATTTTATGGGTCAAAGTATGGGTAAGAGAAATGTCAAGGAGGACATTCCAGGATCACAGGAACTGCACTCATAGGGCCAGTCCCCCATTCTATTTTTAATACAAATATTCCTCCAATGATTTATATGGTTAGAGTCATGGGACAATGGAGTCCCTAAAGAATCAAAGTTACGTATCACTCAAAAAGGCAATGGGAAAGCACATGGTGAGCATAAGCATTGAGTGCTTCTAGGTTCTATCAGTTGAAGTCTGGTAGATCCCTCAGTTGGAAAGTCTTTAAGCACCAACCTGTGAAAAGAAGATCATCAAAATGTTGGCCAACAGTGACATATGTTTGACGACAATAACTTGATAGAAATTAAAATATGATAAGTACATAAAAGGTATATAAAGTATTTTGAAATGAGATGATGGACAAGTCACAATCAGGTAAAGAAAAACTACATGGAAGAGATGGGGTTTCAACTGGAGATAGGAAGGGCATTCCAGGCATAAAAAACACTATGAACAAAAGTAGAGAGATGCTATAGAATATGATCAAGGAATGAAAGATAATCCTATGTAGAAGACTTCCACAAACTGATGCTGAGTGAAATAACCAGAACCAGGAGAACATTGTACATAGCAATAACATTTTGTAATAATCAACTGTGAGAGACTTAGCTTCTCAACAATGTAATGATCTAAGACAATTCCAAAAGACTCATGATGGAAATTGCTATCCACATCTAAAGAAAAAAACTATAGAGTCTGAAAGCAGATCAAAGCACACTATTTTCACTTTTTTTATTTGCTTATTTTTTACTGTCATGGTATTTTCCCTTTTGTTCTGATTCTCCTTTTATAACATGGCTAAAGTGAAAAGATGTTCAAAATAATTATTCATGCATAATCTATCAGATCGCTTGACATCTTGGGGAGTGGGAAAGGAGGGAGAAAATGAGAAAAAAAATGGAAATCAAAATTTTATTTTAAAAAATGTTGAAAACTGTATTTACATATAATTGGAAAAAGTAAAAAATTAAGTTGGGGGGAAAAGTATTATTTTGAGCAACTAAATCATTTTAACTATTATATATACACAAATTAAAAATAAAGGTCATATGAAGAAAGATGCTGGAAAACCATCCAGGGTGTCAAAAGAAAGAAAACTTTTGACTTACCTGAAAGAAAGTAGTGTAACTGAAGACTACAAATTTACATTGTTTTTCTAAGGTGAAGACAGACCTTCTATGGGTTTGGTCTTTATTTGGAAGACAATGGGGAGCCACTGACAATTTCAGACCAGTAAATATAGACCAGATAAGAATTAATGAGGCCCTGAATTATATTAGAGGCAGATGAAAAGATGTGAGAGGTATTGCTGGGATAAATGATGGAACTTGATGAATGAAAAAGGAAAGAAAACTTGAAAGATGACTGACATGAACATGGGAAATTGAGACTAATAATAACTAGCAACTATAGAGTGCTTTAAGGTTTGAAAAAGGCTTTGTAAATATTTCATTTTATCCTTAAAACAATTCTGGGAGATAGGTGCTATTATTATCTCTGTTTGACAGAGGAGGAAACTGAGGCAAACAGAGGTAAGCCATGCCTTTTGAAAGAAATAGGGAAATTAGGAAGAGGAGTTGCATTTAAGGGAAGATTATGATTTGGATTTTAAATGTGTTGTACGAGGAGTGCCAATGGAACATCTAAATAAAAGTGCCCAAGAAACAAGAGGTCTGAACTTGAGAGAGAAGTAACTTCTGGTCATTGCTTCTAATTCTGCTCTCTGGGATCCTAAGACAAATCTTCCATTTTCCATTCCACAAGCCTAGAAGTGTTCCCTCCTTCACTTCCACTGCTGACTTTCTTGGCTTCTATTGGAGCAATAATTTATTACACTGTTCAAGAACACTTATTATGCTGTTTAAATCCAACCTTATGCAATTAAAGGTTATATACATAAAACAAACAAACAAACAACAACAACAACAACAAAAAAACCCTGACCCCAAAAACTCTCTAGCAATGCTGAAAACGACTATCAGGTATCTGGGGTTTCCCCAGATCTTGGATCCACCCAAAGCATTGTTTTGGGTTTCTATACCCAGTACTTGCAATGGGTCTTATCCTACTTTGTGTTGTAAGTTCTATTGTGATTTGGCTTCAACCAATTTTATAGAATGTTTACAGTTACTTATCTATCTTGATCCATCTCTGTACCTGTGAGGGTTGTGAGGGTACAGGGAAAAAAAAACAAAAAACAAAAGAAACTCTCTATCCTCAAGGAGCTTACAATCTAATAGGGGAGAGAACATAAATATATAAAAAGCAAGTTATATACAAGATGAATAGAAAATGATTAACAGAGGGAAAGTACTAAAATTAAGAGTGATTGAGGAAGACTTTGAGTAAAGGATAGGATTTTAGTTGGGATTTAAATGAGTATTGTTCCCAAGAACAAATCCCAAAAGTCTAAAATAGTTTTAGAAAGAAATTTATTAGATCATTCTGTAGAGCAGGGTTCCTTAAACCTTTTCTATTCACAACTCCTTTTCTTTTTTTTTTTCCATTACCTTCTTTTCTTTTTTTTAAAAAATTTATCTTAATAGTATATTATTTCTCCAATTACATGTAAATATAGGTTTCCCTATTCTTTTTTTTTTTTTTTTAATAATGCCTTTCCCTTTCAAAATTCTTGCAAAGATAGCCTTCAATATTCACCCCTGCAATTCCCTGTGTTGTACACTTTTCTCCTCCCTACCAATTTCCTTCTCCAGACAGCGAACCATTCAATATAGGCTAACTCTTCAGACATACCTCCACACTTATCATGCTGCACAAGAAAAACCATATCAAAAAGGGGGGAAAAAATGAAAGGGAAAAAAACCAACCAGGCAAACAACAAAGACAAAAACACCATGTTCACAATCCCTTTTCACCCAAGAAATTTTTACATGCTCCTAGGTACATAAAATAAATATATAAATCAAACATTTTCTGATAATAAATTATAATTTCACAACCCTGATATTCAGTTAATGACTCCATAATTGGTTAAGACCCATAGTTGAAGAAGCTTTGCTGTAAAAGAAACTGAGTTGGAAAGGGAATATTGCTCCCTTTCATCCATGCTCATAAAGGTTTACATTATATAGGATTTAGAAAAGAGAGACCCTACACAAATCAGATCTACTTTGCTTATGTCTTTTTGCAATCCAAGGTGACCTTAGCTTTTTTTGGCTGCCTCTTCATCCTGAGTTAAGTTGGGTTTGTAATTCATGGAAACTTCCAAATCTTTTTTCTGATAAGATGCTATTTAACCATACTTTTCCTATTCCATACTTATGCAATTGATTTTTTTAACCTGAGTGTAAGAGTTTAAATTGCTTCCTATTGAAATTCATTATCATCTACTGCATCTGTCTGCCATTTAATTGTATTATCTTCTAGTCAATATCTCTGTATCTTCTCTATAAGAATAGTATTAGATACTTTATCAAATGCTTTGCTAAAATCTAGATAAACTATATTTACCTCATTCTTCTTATCTATACATTTCATAACCCTGTCAAAAAATAAAAGGGAAATTAAGTTAATTTAGAATGGCTTATTCTTAAAGCTATGCTAGCTCTTGATATTTACTACTTCTTTTTCTAGATGTTCATTAACTACCTCTTTAATGACTCACTCAAGATTTTCCCCAGGAATCAAAATCAGGCTCACTAGCCTATAATTCACAGGTTTTGTCTTGGTTATTTACTCTTTTCTGCTCTTATAAGTACCTTCTCTGGTTTCCATGATCTTTCAAATATTACTAATACTAGTTCAATAATTACATTCACAAAGAACTAGTGTTTTCAGTCAGACCTGACTCAGGCTGTTCAGGCTTGACATTAGAATGAAAACAGACCATAAAATCATAGACCACAGAACATTTAACAAAAGGAAATTTATTCAACAGTAATATAATAAAGATGTTCAGCAAAAATATAGCATTCATTCCTTCATTGATTTGGGTCCAGTATTTGCTTTTGTCATAGCAAATCTGGTCAGAGAAGTATGTCCCCTGGGGGAAAATTATCCTAATCTATATGGTCTTAGTCTATGTGATCTATTTGACCTATCACTCTTTGTAAGTGATGTGTAATAAATTATGCAACAGGACCAACTGTTCTATATCTTGAGAATAGTATAATATATATGATTTCTACTTCATTCCAAACTTTAGTGACCAGGTCCTATATATAGGTCTTTTAGGTTATCACTTAAGTGACCTTAGTACCACTAATCATTAGCACTAGGCATCCCTGACCTTAAGAATATGAGAAACATAGTAAAGACAACACTGAAAATGAAGATAGTAAAAATAATAATAATAATAATCTGACCTTTTTTGAAGGAACAAAGACCAGAAATTCTAGGAATCACCTTCTCTCTTTAAAAGGACTACATCCCAGAATTTAGTGGACTGGGTCATATATAGGTGGCAATATCAGAATCAGTGCACTGTGAATCTCCCAGTGTGTAGTGATGATGAACAGGAACAATGTCAGAAAATTTAAGTACACTATGAAGATTATGACTCTTCTGGCATAATGACCAATTCCCAACATGGTCATATGTGGCTCTCCTGAATGTAACCTAGGTTGGACCTTCAACACCTTCATTTTAGGGACTCAGGATTTGCTACCAAGTCAATTAAAGGATCTCCTTTCTTCCATTTAAATTCATACTCATCTTTTTTATGCAGAAACAGTTTCATCTCCCCCCTTTCCATTAGAAATCAGAAGGCACTTGCCAACAATTGGGCTCCTTTTTCTGCCAAGCCTTCACAGGGAAGTTGTTGTCAGAGGAAAAAGCCCTACCAATTGAAGGACATTCAAGCCATTTTCTCAGGAGTATGGAACTGTCTTAGGAGGCAGGGATTCAGAGGTCCATGTGGATGGAATAAGGAAGGGCCAGACAATGTCAATCAGAGCTATATCTAAAAGCAGTCAGTCCTCAACTAGATCTAAAAAATCATTAGAATGGAGAACTTTTCCCCTTCTTATGCTGGCATGGCTTTTGGAAGATGGGACTCTCAACCATGGGAATCATGGATATTATGATGAAACTCTTGTTTTAAGAGTCCATTTCAGGGTCAGCCAGGTGGTGCAATGGATAGTACACTGACCCTAGAGCCAGAATCTGCTCTCAGACACTTACTAGCTGTGTGACCCTGGGCAAGCAGCTTCACCCTGTTTGCCTCCAAAAAAAAAAAAAATCCATTTCAGCATTGTACAAAGCCACCCACTTGAGGATGGTATGAGAGGAGAAAACAGCAAATATAATGGCATCAGGACCAATTTTGAACCTTCTTCATGATGAAGTGGAAGATGAATATGTTCTATGAGAATTTTGATAGTGGCAAGGTAGTAGTAAACCTGACTGGTACTCTGGAACACCATATCTTATGTAGGTATTTACCTCCATAAGGGTAAATCTTTTGCTTTGAAATAAAGAGAACAGTATAATCAATTTGACAGTTGGAAACAAGTTGAGAACCTCAAACGATACCCAAGTTCTTTCAGAGATGATTGCTTTGATGATATGAGGAGGTTGTTGAGATTAATCAGCTGCTTTGTCCTTAAGGGGACCATATTGTCCCATAAGAATGACAGTTTAGTAATTCAGTTCAACAGAAGGCACATGATATTTCTGATGGGTACTGACATGTTCCATGAACAACTTGTATGTAGGATGAAATTCCTTTATTGGTCCTGACTCCAAAGACAGAGTTTTGGATTGTTCATTCTATTCCCTCTAGACCCTAGATCACAGCATTTTTAGGGCCATCAGTAATAGCCAGAGAATGCTGGCCCTGGTACTATCTTTAACCTCCCTGTTAAAGCTCTTTACCACCCAATGGTCTAATCCCATAGTGTTAATTAGAGGTTCTTTTTCTCTCCACTTGAGAGGAATTGATGTATTTGGCAGAAAACATAATAGCTTAGAGGTTGCTATGCTCTAATATCATATCACCCATACTTCCACATATTCCTTTCCCTACTTTGATCACACTGTTAGCCACAAGATCACCCTAAGCTAATCCTGGCCTTGCCAAATGTTTTGGGCTCAATCCAATATTTCAGGCTGAATTCTGAAGTGAAATGATGCCATATACAATTTAACAAAAATTAATTTATTCAACAATATCATGCAAAGGATAATCAGTAGATAAAGCATAGATTCAGTAGGGTTTCAGCTCCCCTCCTTTTCGTATTTGTCACAATAGTTTACTTGGTTAGAAGGATGTGTTGACTTTCATGGCAGTGGCAAATTTATCAAGCCTGAAAAGGTGACTACTTAAGTGTGTTTTGGGCTTCTATATTTTAAACAACTGGGAAATTACATCAAAGCTTTGAGCCTTTGTCTCCTAGATCAGTTAAATTTTGAGGATGACTTTGTTGCCTTTTAAGGGGAAAAAAAAAATTGTATTGTGTCACAAGGACCTTCCAGGCTTCTTAGGTCATGCATCATAAATTTCCAGCTGCACAATAATGCCTACTGGCATGGTTCCAAACAAATTCCTAGTAGATATTTCTCATTCCTAAAATATATTCATCTGGATCAGGTAACCCAAACCCTTAAAAGACAACTGGATTCTTTCTTACTATCTCCAACTGCTTAATAGTCATTTTTGTCCTTTCATTTCTATTGCAATGGTTATTTCTTTTGATAGAGGAAACACAAAGTAAAATATGATTTGAGCAACTTTTTTTTCTCTCTTTTATCTGTCACTATTGTCCTATCAACTTCAGACAGAAGTCACATCCCTTCCTTGATCCTCCTTTCTCTCCCAATATTTTTTCCCTAAACAACCATTTTAGCCATTTTTCCTTTATCTTGCCAGCATTTCTCACTATTCATACAAGTTTGTCCCATGCCCTTATTTCCTCATCTTTTACTTATCCTAGCTATCATCTGTATATTTCTCTGTGTGTGTGTGTGTGTGTGTGTGTGTATTTTTAGGAATTCATTTAAATCTTTTAATTTTTAAAAAATAATTTTGGTGTGTAATATATTTTATATTGGAAAAACAAATGTTTTAAACAGAACAAAACTTAAACATAATACAAAGATACTATGTAAATAACTTTTTTTTTTTTTTTTTTGCTGAGGCAATTGGGGTTAAGTGACTTGCCCAGGGTCACACAGCTAGGAAGTGTCTGAGACCAGATTTGAACTCAGGTCCTCCTGACTTCAGGGCTGGTGCTCTATCCACTGCGCCACCTAGCTGCCCCTAAATAACTTTTTCTAGATCTGTGACTCCTAGACTTGAAAAAAAGTAGAGATAAAATTATGTCAGTTGTAATGACTAAATTTTCCAAACCAAAAACATCTGGGTATGATAAATGACCAATGCTCTGTTTTTTTCTTTTCTCTTCTTTTTTTTTTCTGGTTATATATGTACATTCATTTTTATTTATTTATTTTGGTACACATTTCTTTATGAATCATGTTGGGAGAGAAAAATTAGAATAAAAGGGAAAAACCACTACAAGAAAAAAAAAAGTGAACATAGCATGCATTTATTTACATTCAGTCTCTATAATTTTCTCTCTGGATGCAGAGGCATTTTCTATTTCAGTTTTATTGGGATTACCTTGAATCACTGAACTGTTGAAAAAACCCAAGTTTTCATAGTTGATCACGCAATTTTGCTATTACTGTCTGCTTGTTTCTCTCAGTATCAGCATAATCTTTCCAGGCCTTTCTAAAATTAGCTTGTTCTTCATTTTGTATAGAACAATAATATTCCATTACTTTCACATATCATAACTTATTCAGCCATTACCCAACTGATGGGCATCCACTCATTTTCCAATTCTTTGCCACCACAAAAAGAGCTGTGACCAACATTTTTGCACATATGGGTTGTGTGTATATCTTTTTTTTTTTTTAATTAAAGTTGATTGGTGTATTCCTTTTGTATATATTCACTCTCTTTAGGTAGCTTCCATTTTTCCTCTTCTTTTTTCCTCCTCACTATTTGTCTTCAGAATTTTACTTTTTAATGTCTTCCATTTCTCTTGGACTGACATCCCTTGTAGAATTTCAAGGCCTAAAACATTCTGAAACCTGCTTTCCTGAAATCTAGAGTGCATATCAGATTCTCTCTCCTCTATCACAAAATTTAAGTCAAGATTAAAGATGTAGATTTTAGAGTTTTGTCACATAAAATAGTAGTTGAGGCTGTTGGTATAAGAAAGATTATCAAGGAGAGAAAAGGCTGAATTTAGAACTTTGGTTATCCTTGTTAAGAACATGAGAGAAAGAAAAAGAATCAGAAAAAGATAGATGGAGCAGTCCAAAAATGAGACTAGAATTAAGAGAATTTGACAAAATAGAAGTTAAGAGAGTAGAGAATAGTATCAAAGGAGAAAAAAAAAAGTAACCAGTAGTGATATAGAAGGGAAGTGGGAAAAAAACTGAGAAAAGGTCAGTGGATTTGGTGATTATGAAGTCATTAGTTTGAGACAGCTATTTCAATGGAATCCTGAGGACAAAAATCAGATTATAAGGAGTTGAAAAGTGAATGGGATAGTGAGGGAAGTCTGACAAAAGGACAGGAGAGATAACATTGGAGAGAATAGTATGGTGAGAGAAAATTTTAGGATAAGCAAAGTCCATACATATTTGCAGGGCAGAGGCAAGGGGTCAGTTAAAAAAGTAGAAATTGGAAATAAAATTTAACTCTCTCTATTCACTGTACCACCTAGCTGCCCCATTACACTCTACTTTATATTATATTTATTTGGCTTGAATTCAACTTTGACTTATAGTATTAATGTCTGCTTTTTGTGGTTGGAAATACAATTTCATTGAAATCTATTGAGCTCTTTCTACATTAAATATTTCCTCCAAGCAGGATATTTTGAGGTTTTACTTTTTAATCTAGTTCCTGAGTCTTTATTTTATGGAGGAGATTAGTCCATTTAGGTTTAATATTAAATTTGTAAGGTTTGTCTTTTTTTAATACAGTCATTCTTTGGAAAGGAATACTCACTTCCTCCTTCTTATTTTTTATTACTAATCCAAACAAATCTGAACAAAGTTTCTTTGTCTCATATTAATAATGATACAAATTTCTTTAACCTGAAGTTTCCAATTATTCAGAGATAGGAACTTTGCTTTGGAATTACCCCACCTCCTCCACTTCCCCCTCTTGCTATTTTCCCCTCTTCTCTGTTTCTTTGAAATACTCCTTTGAAATCTTTAATGATTTAGTCACTACTAAAGGTTCTTACATTCTGAGGGTTCCCACATTTGGAGGGTTCTCACAGTTTGTTAACAGCTGGTTTAGTTTGACTTAAGAAATATGAATCATTTTTTAAATAAATCTTTCAGTTAGGAAACTTAATTGAAGACTGGAAATTGAAATTTCCTTGCCTGACTTTTCAAAGTTTGTTTGCTTCTCAAATAATCATCTTCTACTTTCATAGAGCATATCATTTTTTACTGAGTGGATAATTATTGTCATTGACTTATGCTTCTTAATTTTGTAAGTGTTGCATTTCAATTTCCCCAATTTTCCCTTGTCTTCTTGAAAAAAATATATTATGATGATGGTTTATTTATTTAATTTTTTGGCAAGTGATTTCTAGATTTCTTCTGGCAGCTTCTATTTTTCTTTATTGTTTGTGTCAAATTCTGTTTTGAGTAATTATGAATAGTTGCTTTTTGAAGTTTCATTTCTTCTATTTGTATTTCACAGTTTTTTGCCATTTCTGGACAATTTTCCATGGTAATTTCTTAGAATATAGGACTTAGATTCTTATATTTTAATTCTCTGAGATGTTAACAATCCTGAGGTTGATGAAAAATAATACTCCAAGACTATCACTTGGATCTGTGTATTTGCCAATAAGTTACTTTATTTAACAACTATTTTGCATCATGTACAATTCCATTTTCTTCTATATTTTGGCCAGTTCTTTTTTTTTTTCCTTGTAGATTTTGAATTTTTGAGACTTTCTATTTCATTATCCATTCTAGTCATTTTCTTCACTATTTCCTCCTGCTATTTTAAAGTATTTAACTTGTTTGCCTCTGGTTATTTGAAATTTTTTTCAAGTTCTTTTATTCTAGTTTACGATTTTTCTTACTAGTGCCAATGTGTTATTAATCCTTTTTAAGATATTGTTTCATCACTAAGACTTGGACAAGTTTTAGAGCTTAGGTGAATCTAGGTCGTTTTGTGTAGGTGACTCCTTAGTTTATATCAGCAGATAGCAAGGTCATAGTGTCTAGCATTTCATCTTTCCATCCAGGAGAAACCCTGTTCAACAGTTGGAGAATCAATTTGAGAAAGATTGACGTATAGTTGAGAGAATTGAGATTTCATACAGGCAAAATCATATACAGAAACAGCTTCAGGGAGTGTGACCTCTGGCAGCAGAAAACTGCTAGCTACGGGCTTAGGAGACCCTAGCCCTGACAACTAAGAACTGAGCTTGAAGGAGAACAGACCCCCAAGAGGCAACTGAACACTGCACCCAATAGAAACATTGCTGGGAACAAGCTAAGGGGAAACTTTATGAAAATTCCACAGGAGAGAGGGGAATTTGAAGCCTGACTTTACCCAAAAAGTAGCTTTAACAATGTGTTCTCTATTTGGGTGTTTCACTATCATCATACTTTAAGTTTCTGTCCCTATGGACTCAATATTTACTTATAAGAAAGTGAATTCCAGGTTTATAGAAGGCATATTTTATAGTTGTTTTTTCTATACCATTTGATTAATAAATATTTTTGCTGACAATTGCCTACGGATTGATTTTTTTTTTTTTGCTTTTTTGCTGAGGCAGTTGGGGTTAAGTGACTTGCCCAGGGTCACACAGCTAGGGAATGTTAAGTGTCTGAGATTTGAACTCAGGTCCTCCTGACTTCAGGGCTGGTGCTCTATCCACTGAGCCACCTAGCTGCCCCCTGATTGATTCTTAATTAGAAGCACATTGGTGGGGTCTTATGAACTAGAATAGGAGTTCTCATAATCAATGTACCTTAGAACCATCTTCTTGGGATTTGAAGTGAAAGGACAATTTGGGGAGAAGTCTAGAGAGGATACTATGTTTCTCTAACATTTTCTGTCTTTTGTAAGAAAGAACCTGATTCCTTTCAGTCCTGTTATTCCAATATCTTGGATTAGTCTATTTTTCTGATTTTTGAGGTGATCAATACATTGTCCTATTTATCTGATATTTATTTGTTTCATATTATACTTAAATAACCCAGATGCCAAGCCTAGATCATTTATATAAGGCTGTCCTTATTGGATGAGATAATTTTGACTCAAAGCTGCCTGACTGAGGTAGAAGGGAGATAAACACTAGGATTTTGGAGAGAAGAAACATTTCTTCATTCCTTCTTAGGGGAAGGATACATGATGTTCTAGATTCTCTTTAGGGAGATCTGTAGAAAGAAAAAAAATCCTTGCAGCGACTCTGCCCTATATCCAGATTCTCATCAATGAATCATCATTTTCTCTACCAATTAGAAGCTTACTGAGCAAATGTCCCAGGTTTTAAAATTTCCATAGCATTGTTTTCAATCATGTCTGACTCTTTATATCCTGTTTTAGGGTTTTCTTGGCAAAGATGCTGGAATAGTTTCCTATTTCTTTCTCCATTTCATTTTATGGATGAGGAAACTGAGGCAAACAGGGTTAAGTGATTTGCCACAGCTGATAAGTAAGTGTCTGAAACCACATTTGAACTCAGGAAGACTCATCTTCCTGACTCTAGGTCCATACTCTATCCCCTGTGCCACCAAGCTGTATATGGTAAGCTCCCTGAGAGTGGGGAGTCTCTAAATCTATTTTTATCCTTAGCTCAAAGTTTAGTTCTTTTCTCACAAGAAGTGTTTAATAAATTCTGGTTAAATTGAATTGATTTTTTAAAAATAAAACATATGCATGGGTAATTTTTCAGCACTGACCCTTGCAAAACCTTCTGTTCCAAATTTTGCCCTCTTTCCCCCCATCCTCTCCCCTAGATAGCAGGTAGTCCAATACATATTAAATATGTTACAATATATGTTAAATACAAATTGAATTGATTCTTAAGGAGAGAAGGAGGAAGGTGAAGGACTGAATTCACTTCCCTTCAACTACTACTTATTTGTAGTAGCTGTTTGGTATTTTTCTTCCTATGATATAAAGGCCTTTGCTCAGAAGGCAGCAGTAAAGTTTGTCAGTTCCAATCTAACTGTGCCCAGCCCCTTCAGAATTCCTTGGCCCCTTCAGATTGAGATGGAAGCCTTTGGGTTGCATTTCTATCATCCCGGAAGCAGCTCTTCTCCTTCTGACATGAACAATGGGCCAACTTCTGGGCTCTAGGCTGCTCCCTTATTTATCTTTTTTGTAAAATAAGTGGTTAAATCATCTGCTGAGAAGGTTGAGGACTTGAAGAAAAATCACAATTACATCAATATTTTAAAGAACATTTAAATTTATCTATCTACAGAGGGAAAGTGACACTTTTAAAAAGTAACATTGCTCAAATAAGCAAAGTGTGACATGCAAGGATGCTGCCCACACATTTCCCCCTTCTATGAAGTGGGCACTTTAGGAAAGCTGCTCTTTTACTATGTAAATGCCACAGCCTTTACTCAGCATTTCAGGCCCAGACATATAGTAGGCCAGATGAGCATGTGGGCTAGATGGCTACTTCTGAGCTAACTGAAAGGTAGGAAGAAGTTCTGGATAGAAACAGTTTTCAGTTTCCAAATGGGTAAGTGGTAGAAAGATAGAAATATAAATTTCTAGAAAGATAAAATATAAATTCTCAAGAACTGGATGAAAAATTGTTCTCACTCACTAAGAAGACAAATGCAAATTAAAGCAGTTTGGAGATTTCACCTTACACCTAGCATAGTTGCAATGATTTCAAAAAATAAGAAATAACTTTGGAGGCACTTAAGAGGATGTGCACATTAATACTCTTTTGGCGGAACTCTGAATTGGCTCAATCGATCTAGGAAGCAATTCATAATTATGTTTGGTGTTTTTTTTTTTTTTGTTTGTTTATTTGTTTGTTTTTAAGTTACTAGGGAAGCTAGGTGGTGCAGTGGATAGAGCACCAGCCCTAAAGTCAGGACGACCTGAGTTCAAATCTTAGCACTTCCTAGCTGTGTGACCCTGGGCAAGTCACTTAACTCCAATTGCCTCAGCAAAAAAAAAAAAAAAAGTTACAAAATGTCTATTCCCTTTGATCTCTATCAAAATCTGAAAATTTAATCTGTTGTTTCTACGGGCTAAAGCTGAAAGTGGGTTTCGAATCTGGATTAATATTAGAAACATACCATATTGCAAACCAAATTGAACTTTTAAAAATTGCCTATTGAGATAAAATAAAACCAAACCCAAGAATCAGAAAACATGGTGAAATCCCACCATTTCAGAACATTTTTCCCCCTGTACAACAGTTTGATTTAATAAAATTAGCTAGTATATATTGTTGGAAACAATCTTGCTGATTTTTTTTTTTAATTTTCAAATTCCTCGGAAATTTAGACATCAGAAAAACAGCTTTTAAGCAATTAATTTCAATCCACTTGACAGAGGTATGTGTTCCAAAATAGAGAGACTCTTTTTGTTTAAAAAAAAAAAAATGGAATCCATTATTACCTTGTACTGTCACTCTTTCCTCCCCCCTTCCCCTTGCTCCTATATTCAAAGACCATGTCATTATTCCCATTATGTTTGGTTCCCAATTTTCAGGGCTTATTAACTGGGTTGTAAAAACTTGCCTCAGTTGAAAATTGGCAGGCTGACAAGGCTGGGTGCCAGAAGCAATTTTCTACCCTAAGGAAAAAAAAAAAAGGCCTTAAATAATAGAAAAAACAAATGAAAAGTTAATAGTTCAAAATAGTCTAATGTATATGCTGTGTAAAAGCTCTCCAAATATTTTTAGCTTTTTATGTTCAGAAATGTGAGATATCATGTAAAATCTGAAAAATGCAGATGCTTTAAATTTGCATTGGACTAAAGCTGGGATGGATGCTCTTTAGGGCATCAAAGGGTACAACTGTACCCATCGTTCCTTTTGCTTCAGACTTTGAAGTCTGTCGGAGCTCCTGTGTGTAAGAAAGATAAGATAGAGATTAAAAAAAAAAAAAGTAAGATCCCAGGTGCCCAGATTCTCACTAATTTCATAATTATGTATATTCCTTTACTGAGAGGAAGGAAAGAGGAAGAGAACTCATTTTACCTCAGCTGATTTTTAACTGAGTAATATGGTATAAATCCAATATTTTCAGGTGTTACAGTGTTGCTCTATCAATGATTCACTGAGAGATTAAATACTGGTCAATCCTATGGAGAGTAATATGGTTTCTCTTTAATTATAAATATCTGGCTGCCATTGAAATGGCACACACTTTAAGAGAATATTTTGGTTCCCAAACTGAGATTAACTAGGCTGTTTGACCTAGTAATTCTGAAACCTATGGGGATTTAGATAAAGTGCATCATTTCATTTGTGTGCAATCCGGTTTCTTTCTCTCCTTGGCTAGAAAATGTGCTTTTTGACATGGAGAAATATTTACTGGGTTTGTGTTTTTAATATATGTCTCATGGGAGGTAGAACAGACATAAGAGGTCTTTACCATTTCTCATATTTCCATCTTAATATTCTCCTAAAGCAAATTATATGTAGAAGCCAAGTGTTTTTCTTCCTTAAATGATCTGAGATTTCATCACTATAGTTATTTACTTCAACTATGAGGAATGCAATTCCTCCACACTTTCTGATCTGAGTAATTCTTGTCTGTAATTCTATTTTAAATCCTCCAAAGCAGATCTATTCAAAAGGCTTGTTCTTTCTGTATTTTTGAAAGTATGAATCATAGGCTTATAGACTCTCAAAGTAGGAAGGGACCTAGAATGCCAACCAATCCAACCTACATCTCAGTAGGAATCTTCCTTTACAATATCCTCGACAAAAATATACTCTCTTTTAACCTCTGCTTACAGAGCTTCAGTGAAGGGGAATCAACAATTTCCACTTTGGGACAGCTTTAATTTTTTTTTTAGAAAACTTTCCATTATTATAGTGCTGAAACCTGGCTTTCAGCAGCTGCAAGTTGTTCCCAACTTTACCTTCTGAAGTTAAGCAAAACAAATCTAATCCTTCTTCCATATGGTAACAGTTCTTTAAAAACTTGAAGACAAAAGTCTTTTCCAGGCTAAAAATGGCCAGTTCCTTTGGTCCATTATTGTAGTGCGTGATTTCCATTCCTTTCACTGTCCTCTTTGAATGGATAATTCTCTGGTTTATTGACATCCTTCCTAAAATATGGCATCCAGATATAAGCACAATACCCCAGATTTGTCTAATTATCATTCATCCCTCATTCTCACTGCATGACTCACTTAGTCTCCTTTTCTGATCATACTTCTGCTTGATGATATCTGTCATTCCACTCCTCATAACATTTTGGTAACACTTGGTAATATAATTACTTATGCCCACCATTTTTTCTCTTGCCCTTTAAATGAATCATTTCAATTCTTATGAGACAGATGTAGTCTATAATTGGCATTTGTGTAGGACGACCAGAAAAATATAGAAGTATAAGAGATAGGCCTTTGCAGAAGCATCCATTGTGTTATCTTTGAAAGCAATGAGCAATTTCCCAAAATTTCTCCTCAGTTCTGGACATATTTATTTGCTCTTTTTGTTTATTCAAGATCCACATATTGTGAAAATGGGTATTTGCAGTTGTTCACAACTCCATTTATTCTATATAAACTTCAATTGATAACAAAAATCAAATTACTCCCCAGTTTACATTATATTAATAATTTTCATTTCTTATGTTGCTAATTTAACAATTTGTGAATGAAAATTAAAAATCATTTGAATATAGGGTATCATCTATTCTACTTTTTTTTTTAATGCTTTTTCCACATTACCCTTCTACATACACTAGACTAATGGCTGTCTGCCATTCCTCCTACATTTGTTCAACTTGTGCACTATGCCTGGAATCCCTATTCTGTTCTTCTGCTTATTGAATCTCTACTAATTATTTTAGGATCATAGAGCTGGAGCTTGAAGGGACTTCAGAGAAAAACATAGGCCCAGAAAAGTTAAGACATTAAAACCTCTTTTCAACAATGAGATGATTCAAGGCAAGTCCAATAGACGTGATGGAAAGAGCCATCTACATCCAGAGATAGGACTATAGAGACTGAAGATATATCAAAGCAGAGTATTTTCACCTTTTGTTGTTTGTTTTCTTGGTTTTTTTCTTTCTCATATTTTTCCCTTTTAATCTGATTTTTTTTGCACAGATGATGAATATGAAAATAAGTTTAGAAGAATTGCACAATTTAACTTATACTGGATTGCTTGTTATCTAGAGGAAGGGGGAAGGGATCGAGGTAGGGGAAAAAAATTGGAAAACAAGGTTTTGCAAAGGTGAATGTTGAAAACTATTTGCATGTATTTGAAAAAATAAAAAGCTACTAAAAACAAAACAAAACAAAAAAGTTACCTAAAGTCTCTTAAGTAGGTAAGTGGAAAAATCAGGATTTGAACTCGTCTTGTGACTCCAGGTATTCTTTCTACTATACCACACTCAGCTGCTACTTTTTTTCCCCCCTGTTGTGATGAAATCTTCCATGATTTTTCTCTTGGTGAAAGTTATCCCCAATCTTCACAATCTCTATCTGACTACTGGACCCATGTAGCTCTGGAGGAGAAGATGAGGCAGATGAGCTTGCCCAGCCCTCCCTCAATCCAATTCACTTGCCTGTCAGGCTATCCCCTCCCTGATGTCATGATCCTCTTGAAGAAGGAAAGACAAGCAACAACCATCGCTCTGGATTTATCATTCTCTTTTCTGAATTTTACTTCTGATAATCTCAAAAATGCAGAATAAGTATAGGTCATGTCTGGGCAGCTAGGCAGCATCATCGTGCCCAGTGCCAAGGTCTGGAGTCAAAAAGGTTCTCTTCAAATCCTACTTTATTAGCTGTGTGACCCTGGGCAACTTCCTTAATCCTGTTTGCCTCAGTTTCCTCATGTGTCAAATGAGCTGGAGAAAAAAAAATAGCAAACCCCTCCAGTATCTTTGCTAAGAAAACCTCAAAGAGGGTCACAAAGTCATATCTAACTCTGTCTCCCCTAAATGTTCACCATCACTCAACATATAATATTGATTTTACTATATGAAAATTGAATAAGACAACCAGAACTTTTAGGAACCTAAGAACAGATCTAGCAAGTTACAGCCACAAGCATTTATTAAAGACCTATTGTATGCTTGGCACAGAATAAATGCTACAATGGAAGGTAAAACCATAGATCCTGCTCTGGAGGAGCTCACTTTCTAATGTGGAAGGTGGGATTTGAGCTGAGTTTTGAAGAAGGCCAGGTAAGCCAGGAAGCAGAGACCAGGAAGGGAAGCATTTCAAGGACCAGAACAAGAAGTAAAATGAATAGAAAAAACATGGAGGTAAATATTATATTGGAGGAGTAGCAAGAAAGTAGGTCAGTAACTGGATTGTAAAACACATGGAAAATAGTAAAGTGGAAGAATTTTAGAAACTTAGGAAGGAATGAGGCAGTGAAAGGTTTTAAATGTCAAAAAGAAGATTTTATATTTGATCCTGAAGGTGACAGGGGGTCACTGGAGTTTATTAAGTAGAGAATTGGGGTTAACATGATCAGACTTACAATTTAGGAAGATCACTTTGGCTACTGAGTGGAGAATGGATCTGAACAATGGAACATGGAATGACTTGAGCTGGGGATATCAAACAGCAGCTATTGCAGTCGTCCAAGAGGACATGATAAAGTGATAAAGGCTTGAATCAGGGTGGTAAAAGTGTCAGAGGACAGATGGGAACACATACAAGAGAGGCTAAAATTGCCAGGATGTGGCACTTCATACTTCATGTTACTTAGGGCTAGTTGAGATGTGAGACTAGAATGGGATGATTTCTTTTCTTTCTTTTTTTTAATTAATTAATTTTAGCTCTTTATTTTCAAAATATATGCATAGTTTTCAACATTCACCCTTGCAAAACTTTGTGTTCCAATTTTTTTTTTCCTCCTTTCCCCCAACCCCCTCCTTTAGACATCCAAAATATGTTAAACATATGCAATTCTTCTACACACATTTCCACATTTATCATGCTACACAGGAAAAATCAGAAAAGGAAAGAAAAATGAGAAAGAAAAAAAAATCAAGCAAACAACAACAAAAAAGATGAAAATACTATATTGTGATCCACACTCAGTCCCTATAGTCCTCTCTCTGGATGTAGATGGCTCTCACTATCACAATTCTATTGGAACTGGCCTGAGTCAGTCACCTCATTGTTGAAAAGAGCCAAGTCCATTAGAATTGATCATCACATAATCTTGCTGCTGTGCACAATGTTCTCCTCGTTCTATTCATGTCACTGAGCATCAGTTCATATAAGTCTCTCCAGGCCTCTCTGAAATGATCCACATTGTTTCTTATAGAACAATAATATTCCATAACATTCATATACCATAACTTATTTAGCCATTCTCCAACTGATGGGCATCCACTCAATTTCCCATTTCTTTCCATTACCAAAAAAAAAAAAAAAAAAAAAAAAAAAAGCTTCTACAACATTATTGCACATGTGGGTCCTTTTCCCTTTTTTCTGCTGTCTTTGGGATACAGACCCAGTGGAAACACTGCTGGATCAAAGGGTATGATAGCCCTTTGGGTATAGTTCCATATTGTTCTCCAGAATGGTTGGATCAACAATGTATTAGTGTTCTCATTTTCCCACATCCAAGGGATGATTTCTTATCTAATTTTTTTCCTTCTCTATGTTCTCTGCACATGGTGGCTGCTTAATAAATGTTGAATGAATGAATAGAGGATCTTTTGTTGATGCTTCCAGAACCAAGAAATAATTAAACTGAAGCCATCAGTTTCTCTCTCTCTATTTCCCAAATTAGTTTTATTGCCTGAACTGTTGTATTGTTCATTTAAAAAGGAATAAAAAAAAATATATTTTACCTAGTGGTCAAATATTTCCTACATGGGAATCATCATGAGGGTGATTAGCAATTAATAGGAATGATGAAATAAAATAATCTAACAAGTACTATCTTTTTGGTTTTTACTATCTTGTTGAACTTAAAATTATTGAATTGTGTTACTGCTATTATAATGGGGAAGGAAGAGGAACTTGTCAGGGAATGTCCAATCCTTGAACCAGTAACAATATGCTTTGTTAGCTGTCACCCTAATGATTGCTTGGTGAACCTTCTTCTAGAAAGTCATAATGGAGAAATCCTTCCCTGCTCTTGTTTCCCACCAAGTTCAGGAGGTATCCCATATCTGTTTCCTTTTATTCTTTCCTTATCTTTAGTAGAAGAGCAGACCAGATCACTTCAAAGGGCAGTAGGGCCATCAGAGGTCCAAGAACTGGATTCCATAGCTTTGTGGCCAATATGCTTGACCCAGACTAGCAGTAAATTGACCCAGGAGTGAAATGCCAGGATGACAAGCAAGGGAAAGTCCTCATGACCATCACCAATTATTCTGCCTGGTGTATTATTTTAGGTGTTATAACTCCATCAGCCAGCACTGTCCTTAGAAGTCAAATCTGCAACTTTAGTCAAGCACTGTGCTGATACAAAGAAAGGCAAAAACATAGTCCTTGCCCTCAAGGATTTCACACTCTAATGGAGAAGACAACATAAAAATAACTATATACAAAGATGGGATGAATTGGGAATAATTTCAGAGGAAGGGGCACTAAGATTAGAGAGGCTGGGAAAGGCTTCTTGCTGAAGGTAAAAATTTAGCTGAAATGTGAAGAAAACCAAGGAAGCTAGCAAAGAAAATGAGGAGAGAATTTCAGGGATGGGGACAGACAGTGAAAATGCATGGAGTCAAGAGATGGGATATCTTGTAGGAGGAGCAGCAAGGAGATCATCCTTACTGAACTACAAGTACATGGAAGAAGAATGGTATAAGGAGACTAGAAAGGTAAGAAAATATCAAGTTATCAAGGGCTTTAGAAGCCAAATAGAGGATTTTGTATTTGATCCTGGAAATAATAAGGAACCATTGGAGTTTATGAATTGGATGGAACTTTCAACTTGACAGCTGAAATATTGAATCCTGAAAATACTGAAAGCTTTTCACAATCTGACTGTAGTCTGCCTTTCTAGGTAGGCTACCTTCCTTGCAAGTTTTCCCACTTATACTCACAGTTGGTTGCATGGGTAATGACTATCATAGGTTTAAAACACGAAGTGGACCTAAATTACTAAAGCTGTAGCTTATGAACCTCTACTAGTGTATTTATCTTGATTATTTGGCTAAAGGTGAAAAGTAGTTGAAAGCAAAAGTATTTATTGAAAAGGCATACTACAAACAAACCAGAAGTGGAAATGCACAAATATAGGAAACACATACATGAAGATAAGCAAGTTATTCATGTGGTACAGTGTAACTGAAGATGGAGTCAGACAACATGGTTCAAATCTCACCTCTGATGCTTACTACTTATGTGGCCACAGACAAATCATTTAATCTCCCTGGGTATTATTACCTGCTCTGCAAAATCAGGGATTAATGCTCCCTCTCTCCTCAAATTAATTTGTATTTAGATCCTTGTACATGTTACATCAGCTGGTAGAATAAAATCTCTTTGAGGTCAAGAGCTATTTTTTCCCAAAGTCCAACACAATGCCTGGCAATGTAATAGAAACTTAACAGATAATTGTTGGAGTGAATTGACATCTTGGCTTTGTATTTACAAAGTATGGTCTTGGGCAACTTTTCTGGGTCTCAGCCATTCTTTTATAGGATGTAAGGTTGGACTAAATGTTCTCTAGGATACTTTACAACAATAATAGGATGACCAAGTAGATTCTGTCACCATATGACCCATCTTTTTTTTGTCACTTTTATCTTTCCATCTTGTACTATTCACATAGTCATTCTTATTTAGTCCCTTATCCCTTCACATTTGGGTTATTAAAATAGCTGCTGGTGGGTCTGCTTGCTCCAATGGTCTCCCCATTCTAATCCATTCTTTATTCAGGCACTGAAGGGATTTTCCGAAAGCACAGGTCTGACCATGATATACCCCTACCCCATTCAATAAACTCCAGGGGTCTCCTATTGTAGCCTTTAAGAGCAAATACAAAATTCTCTTTGACATTCAAAGCCTTTCTTAATCAATGCCCTCCTATCTTTCCAATTTTCTTATGACTTACTCCCCTCAACTTGACACATAAACACAAATTCTTCAATACAGTGATGCTTGCCTCCTGGCAAGACACTCCATTCTCTCAGCTCTGGGCATTTTCTTTGGTCATCCCAATTGAAAAAAAAGTTATATGAAAATATCCTAATATTCAATTCACAACATTGAATAGCCATGACAGGACACCCATCACAGATTAAAAAATTATGCTATTTATTATGTGAATTAACAAGTTCCTAGTAGAACTTAGAATTAACCAGGAAAAAAGGAGCCATTGGGGGAAAATGTTTTGAACTAAGGTGTAGAAAGTGCTTCATAGTGGGCTTAATTCTGGAAAGAATTCAGCAAAAATCTTCATTATAAGCATATCTTGTATAGGGGAAATATAACCTTGGGGATTTTTCAGGGAAGAAGGGGAAATAAAGTCAGGAACAAGGATGTATATTGAGATATTGAGACTCTCTTAAAGATATTCTGAGAAAACTTTATTCCCATCAAGGTTGGGATTCTCATCAATCTGGGAGCTCCCTCTTAGGTATCTTAAAAATGCTATTCAAGGCAATCTGTGCACATTGTGGTTGCTTTGATGCTGTTAATAAGACAGTTTGGGAAACCAAATTCCCAGGATGAACTTTTTAGCATTTCCTGACAAGGAGAGGGAATAAGCTGGTTTCTGGATTCACATCAAAAAAAGATATGATTCTATTAATAAATTTGACAAAATATAACACTCATTTGTTTTTAAAAATGAGAAAAAAAAGCATAGAAGAAAATGAGTCTTTTCTTAATATGGTAAATAGTATCAATATAAAATCATGAAGCAGCATTTCATGGAATAGGGATAAACTAGAGATCTTTTCAACAAAATTAGAGCAATACAACAATGTTCATTATCAATACTATTTGACATATTACTAGAAATGCTAGCTATAGCAATCAAATGAAGAAATTGAAGAAATAGGGGCAGCTAGATGGTGAATCCCTGAAGTCAGGAGGACCTGAGTTCAAATCTGATCTCAGACACTTAATACTTCCTAGCTGTGGAGGAAATATAACCATCACTTCCAGCCAAAAAAAAAAAGAAAAGAAAAAAAGAAATAAGCATATTCAAAGAGGAAATATAACCATCACTTCCAGATAACATAATGATTAACATAATGATGTTGAGTCTAGAGGATCAACTAAAAATTAATTGAAACAATTTTAACAGTTTCAAAATACAAAATAAATCTATAAAACTCCGCGAGAAGAGAGAAAAAGAGAAATTTCATTAAAAATAAGTACTGAATGTATAAAATACTTGGGAGCCTACTAACCAAGATATGCAAGAATTATATTAATCGAAATAGAAAATATGAAAATAAAAGTATATTTAAATTACTGGAGAAATAGTAATTGTTCACAGATATGATGAGGTCCTGGGTAACTAGGCAGAGAAGTTGCCTGAAGTACTGATAAAATTATAAAACTCCCTGGGATCAGCTCAACTTTACAGCCTCACCTCTTGTGGAAGTCTTGGGTAACATTACTTTGCTGTATCCAATCAGAAAGCCAAGTTATTCATTCTCATACTCCTTGATTGATGTTTGCTTACATTGTGTTTCCTTTATCTGATATATCGTTTGTGTAGATAAGATTTTTCTTGCACAACAATGATAAGTTTGGAAATATGTATACATATATTCGATTTGCCAATATTTTAACATAATTAACATGTAGTGGATATCCTGCCATCTAGGGGAGGGGTGGGGAGTTGGGGGGAAAAATTTGTAACGGAAAGCTATGTAAGGGTTATTGTTGAAGAATTACCCACACATATGTTATGCAAATAAAATAAAATTTAAAAAAAAAAAAAAAAGAAAGCCAAGTTATTATCTCAAAACCGTGAAGTTAAATTTCCCCTATGAATCTACACATGGCCTAGGCCATCTTTACTGAATCCTTTTTGGGTTAGCCCACTTTGGTAATCTGCCTCTTGATGTTTTTCTCCTCACCCTTTTCCCAAAGCCTTTTGATGTCTTTCTCCTTGTTATAGCTAACTGACTCTTGGGTGCTAAACTGCTTCTATGGATTTAACCTGCCAGTCAATGATGTATTCCTACCTCATGGCGTATTCCCTTTCCTCTGGTTAATAGTGAGTTCCACTGGGGAACATGTCTTTTTCATTGTTAATTGTTAAAACCCTTTTCCTTGCTAATTAAATGCCCTCCCAAATCTATTTCATATTTATCACTCCTGGATTTTACCTGTACCCCCTTCATTTTGTCTATAACCTCTTATAAATAAATTCTTCACATGTGTCTCAAGCCTTGTGCCTTGTATTTGATCTAAGGATTGCCATCTGAACCCCATCACTGAGTGATAATGAACCTCAATCTTATCATTTGGTGCCCAATCTCAACTTCATCAGGTAGGCAGAGCTAATGTAATACAAAATACAATATTACCTAAATTAATTTATTTATTCAGTGCCAAATTAATCAAACTTCCAAAGTATTACTTTATAAAGCTAAAAAAATATGAAATTCATATAGAGGAATAAAAAGTAAAAAATTTGAAAGGAAATAATGGGGAAAAGAAGGGAATTCTCGAGAGTAGCCTAGTTATGCCAGATTTCAAATTATCCTACAAACTGATAATGATTTGATGTCCATTAAAAAATTGAGATTGATCAATTGAACAGATTAGACACATAACATACAGAAGATATATAAGATACATAATAGCCCAATTTTCTATAATCCCAAAGACCTCAATTATTGGGTCAAGGATTCACCACTCAACAAAAAACTACTGGAAAAATTGGAAATTGATTTTAATTCTTTTTTAAGGAAAGACATATCAGCACAATTATTTATCTTGCTGTCTATTTTGTAAATAAATGCCTTAAAAAAGATTCATTTTTACTAGGCATTATTAATTTTTTGAGCTTGGCTAGAAGTTGAAAATGTTTTTTATTATAAATAACTTACTTGATATGCATTGTAAATTGATTATTCAATGTATTTATGTGTCCTATCCCAGAACCTTTTGTGACAATTAAAGTTAATTAGGCAACTTTTCAATTCATTTTTGTATTAGAACTCATCTTATAAAAAACATATTGTTACTAATGTCTTAGTGAAATCTTATTCCAATATAATGCTTAAGTATAAAAATTGGATTCTTTCTTTTTGAATCTAGGTTTCATATATAATCTACATATCTATATCTCTTTTTTGCATATTAAACTTTTTATTTGCAAAACATGTGTATGGTAATTTTTCAACATTGACCCTTGCAAAATTTTCTGTTCCAAATTTTTCCCTCCTTTCCCCCACCTTCTCCCCTGGAGGGCAGGGAGTCCAATACATGTTAAATATGTTAAAATATATGATAAATTACATATCTATATCTCAGCATGATAATTGGACAACCTAAATATGTAAATTAATTGATCTAAAAGGTTCAGATTTGATTTCTTAGGTAACCTTCTGATCTGAACTTATCTGATCTGATATTTGTGAAATTTATGTTAAGATCAATTTTTGTAGGACATTTTTAGCTGAGAAGAGAATCTCTAAAAGCAACCTGAGCTGGAGAAAAACCACTTTGAGGCCACATCTAAATCACAGGATTGTATCAGATATTTTCAGTGGTACAGAAGGACATACATGTATGAATTTTATTTTGCTATTTACTTTTTCCCTTTGTGCCTTTTATCTGTAAGGTTTGCTTCTCCTCCCTTTCAGGGCACCTTCCATCTTTCCCTTTCCCCCCACACTCTGTCTCTCCTCATAAGTCCCATAGTTCAGAAACCCTTAATAAAAGGCTTGTTATATCAATTCGTGCTACATTAGGAGGTCACAAGAATGAGATAAATGATTATTAATAATCAATATCTTGGGGAGATTTGCAGTTCCCTGCCCCCATTCCTTACCAAGTTTTGACCTTTAAGTTCAGTTCTTAAGGGCATTGCTGCTGATGAGACTGGATTTACTTTTTCTTTCCAGGGCTCACCCAGGTAAGAGCTATTGTGTTTGGCTCATCTTGGGTGGGATTTACATTCTTTGAATTGATTGCCCAAAGCTATGAATAGTTTGATATGGAGATACTTTCCATATTCAAGAGATATTCAGTCAGATTTGATTACTATTTGATAGACTAGCTACAGTATTGAAAGGTATGTAAACTGTGTGTCCACTGCCTTTGAATGAAAGAGAAATGTGCTTTTTTTTAAGTAGGTAAGAAAGATCATTCTCTGCCTCATTTCCTACCTGACACTAATCAATGTTTGAGCATTACTTCAGTGAAACTGAGATCTGGGAAAGATCTTAGCTTAAAAAGACCAAGGTCTCCCAATGTATCCAGGATCATCTCCAGTGCCCCTGATCTATATTTTGTCATTGGACCCAGATAGCTCTGGAGGGGAAAGTGAGGCTGGTAACTTTGCACAGCCCTCTCACACTTAAATCCAATTCACTTGTATGTCAGGACATCATCTCCCCAATGTCATGGTTCTCTTTGAGAATGAAGGAAAAACAACAACTGGGAAAATTGGAAATGAATTTGGCAGAATTTAGGTTAAGACCAGCACTTTAAGCCATATTTGAAAATAAGCTCCAAATGGAATTGATTTAGGAGAAAGGAAGAAATTGTCTTTCTAGGGAAGAATTCATAGTCAAATAAGAGATTTTAGGAGACAAAAAAGACAATTTTGATTACATAAAATTAAAAAAGATTTTGCCCAAATAGTGCTGATGAAGCTAAAAATATAAAGCAAACAAGTATTTTTGGGAGAAAATCTTTGTTGTAAGTTTGTCTGATAAAAGTCTCATTTCCAACATATATGAAGATTAAATTTTTAAGAATAAGTATCGTCCCTTAACAGATATATGGTTAAAGTGTATCAAGTATACAGAGTAAATCAAGCATGCAATACATGGAAAGATAGTTTTCAACAGTCACATTTGCAAAACCTTATATTCCAAATTTTTCTCTCTCCTCCCTCCAAGACAGCAAAAAATTTGATATAGGTTAAACGTGTTCTTCTAAACATATTTCCATATTCATCATGCTACACAAGGAAAATCAGATCAAAAGGGAAAAATAACATAAGAAAACAAACAAGCAAGCAAACAAACAACAAAAAGCTGAAATACTGTGCTTTGATCCACATTCAGTTTCCATAGTTTTCTCTCTGGAAGTGGATGGCTCTTTCTGTCACAAGTCTATTGGAATTGCCTTGAATCACTACATTGTTGAAAAGACAACAGGCAGTTTTCAAAGGAAGAAATCCAAGCTGTCACAAGTCATATAAAAAATGTTCTACATCACTAATAATTAAAGAAATGTAAATTAGGCAATTCTTCTACTTCACATCTATCAGACTGGCAAAGATGACAAAAAATTAGAAAATGACAATGTGGATGATGAACAACAACAACAACAATAACAACAAACAGTAATGTTAAAATAAAGAGGCTATTCTCCACTTATTCATATATTTTTAAGTCTCTTAGGAAACCTGTGGATAATTCTTTTTATAGCTGGTAAATACAACTCACTGTAGTACAGTTCCTGAAAACAGTGGCTAAGTCAGTCTATGGCTGGTTAGCTTGAATAATAGAAAAACAACAACAACAACAACAAATCTCTTTAGTTAAACTAAATTAAGACTAAATGATTAACCTATTTTTAAGGCAGTCAATAGCTCCCAGTCAAATCTGGGAATTGGCTAGGCTAGGTGGCATATAGTTATATGGTATCTGATTTCAGATTTAAGGTGTCTACCTTAGAAATGGGAATCAGAATAAACAAAATTCTATGAACTCTATTGGCGAAAATGATTAAAATGTTTAAACAGAGAATTTATTCACTCATGTTTGATTCTTTATGATGCCATGGACTATGTTGTCCAAGGGGTTTTCTTGATAATGATATCGGAGCGGTTTGCCATTTCCTGCTTTAGGGGATGAAAGCAAATAGAGGTTAAGGGATATCAGGGTCACACAGCCAGTAAGTGTCTAAGTTGGATTTGAACTCAGGTCTGCCTGATTCCAGGTCCAATGTTCAATCTTCTGAGTCATCTATCTATCTGCCTCTGGTCAAGAATATTAGTGTTAAATTATTCTTTGCAGATCTTTAATGGAAGAGATTATTTATTTGCTATCACCTAAATGCCTATAGTATCCACTGAAAAGTGAATTTAAAACTATAGTGTAAAAAAAAAAAATTATCCAAGAAAGAGTAATTCCTACCTGAGTTTATAGTTTATAGTTTATAGTATATGAAGATTAGTAGAAGGCCCTGGGGATGTCTAGCATAGAGAAGAGGACACTTTAGGGAGGTCAGATTGTTGTATGTATGTAGTTGTATTGCTCTCCTGAAGAGTAATTCTGTTTCCTTGTTTTTTGTTTTTTATTGTTTAATGTTTTTATATAGTCAGCAATGAATCTTAGTATTGTGTTCTGATACTGTTTTCCAGTGGTGTGATTAGCTAAAAAAATAGAGTGGCAAAAGTAAGAACTTTTAGCTAAAAACTTTCAAAGTTTTCAAAGGATACATACACACACACACACACACATGTCTATATATACACATGTACATATGTATATATGTGTGTGTATATGTTTGTGTGTTTATAGTCTTATCTGTGTTCCACATAGAGACAGACTGACAGTGTGGAAGCATGTTAAAATCTTTCTTTTTAGCAAAAATGAACATTTTCTTAAGTTTAAGTCCCTTTAAAGACTTTTCCCTTTAGGAAAGAGCAAAAACAAAAGTTTTTCTTAGCAAATGGATTTACAATATTGCTGTGAAGATCATACTGACTTCTCTGGCTTCCTTTTAATCCCAACTAAAATCTCAAATCTTTTAGTGGAAGCCTTTCTTGATACCTCTTAATTCTAGTGCCTTCCCTCTGTTAATATTTTCCTATTCAGTCTATATGGTTTCTTGCTTTATATATATATTTACTTGCAAATTGTACCTGCCATTAGAATGTAAGTACCTTGAGGTGAGAAACTGTCTTGTCACGTTTTTGTACAGCTAATGCATAGCAGAGCCACTGTGTAGTGCAGCATCTTTGTTTAGTCATTTTCAGTCGTGTCTGACTCTTAGTAACCCCTTTGGTGATTTTCTTGACAAAGACATTGGCGTGTTTTGCTATTTACTTTTCCAGTTCATTTTACAGATGAGGAAACTGAGGCAAACAGGGTTAAGTGATTTGTCCAGGGTCACACAGCTAGTAAGTATTTGGGGATATATTTGAATTCAGGTCTTCCAGACGGCAGGCTTGTTGCTTTATGCACTGTGGCACCACCTAGTGGCCTTTTTATTTTTATAGTTTTTATATTTCTAGCAATGTGGTTTTAGAAAAGCATTGCTTTTTCATTTATTTATTTATTTTCAAAACATATGCGTGGACAATTTTTCAACATTAACCTTTGCAAAACCTTGTGTTCCACCACTCCCCCACCCCTAGATGACAAACAATCCAATATAAATCATTGCTTTTTTTTTTTTTAAAGTGCTGTCAAACAAGATGATAGGATGATCAATCCTGATGGATGTGGCTCTCTTCAACACAAGATGATTCAAACCAGTTCCAATTGTTCAGTCATGAAGAGAACCATCTACACCCAGAGAGAGAATCGTAGGAACTGAGTGTGGTTCACAACATAGCATTCTCACTTTTTCAGTTGTTGTTTGCTTGCATTTTATTTTGCTTTTCTCTCTCTCTCTTTCTCTTTCTCTCTCTCTCTCTCTCTCTCTCTCTCTCTCTCTCTCTATTGGTTTGACTTGATTTTTTATGTGTGGCACAATAATTGTATAAATATGTATGCATATATTGGATTTAACATATATTTCTACCATGTTTAACATGTATTGGACTATTTGCCATCTAGGGGAGGGCATGGGGGAAGGGGAGGAAAATTGAAACATGAGGTTTTCCAAGGGCTAATGTTGAAGAATTGTCCACGAATATGTTTTGAAAAATAAAAGGCTTTAATAAAGAAAAAAAATAAAAGAAATAAAAAAATAAAAAGTGCTGTTGATTTGTGGAGTGATACCTTAGGAGTTATGCATTTGTATCATTATGTATCTTCTCTTTTGACTTGAATGCTGTGATTTGATTTGAACAATTAATAATGTACTAGCAATTCTTAAACACCAACAAAGTATTTTGTGCATCTAAACTTTTACACACATAAACTTTATTTGTGTAAACATTTACAAACTTAAATCATTTGATCTCAAAACAATCCTGTGAAATAGATGTTGTGGCTGGAGATAAATGGACTTTGTCCAGGGTCACACAGCTATTAAGGGTCTGAAACTATATTTGAGCCCATGTTTTCTTGACTTCAAGTCTCTTACTTACACTATCCAATGTATCACCTACAGTTTCTGGAAGAGAGAGACAGAGATACTATCCGTAAAGATTGCCTTCATATAAAAATAAGTATACTCTGTTTTATCAAAAAGTTATTATGGTATTCGGGAAAAGTGCTAGATACCTTAAGAAGTCTCACTGCCTATGAGAAGTTCTGTAGGAACTTGACAACTTCTGAATCTTTGGTCTTGGAAAAGTCATATAGATTTATGAGTTCTATGAAAGAAGAAGCTGTAGGAATGTGTGTCTAAGGAAATTTTAACCTGAGATGTTTAGTTGGTTTAACAAGCAATTAAGATGCCTCTATCCAATGTCATCCCTACTAAGAGCCAATTGGGGGATGGCTTAAAACTTTAAGTATGTGGTATAGAATAAAAAGTATTTAAATGTTGAATTGTCTGACTACTCATAATAAAATCTAGGGAAACTAATTGGATAAATTGTAACTGAATTGATCTCTATCAGAATTACATTTTTGAATCACCTTTGGAGACTCCATTTAAAAAATTTTTCTTTTCTTTTGCTTTGGGGATTGATATCTGGTACATTAGGCTAACACTAAAATTGCCTTTTGAGTTTTGAATGGATTTTCCTGATTTCATTTAATTTGTAAAATTCCAGAATGTGATTATTTTCATCTTTTCTAATGATGTTTTTTTTTCATGAAAAACTAAAAAAAGAAACAACTGAAAGCTTTTGGAAGGAATTTGCATATGCTTTATAAGCACTAAGAATAAATATTTTCACTAATTATTAATTGTGAAATTGATATTGCTGTTAACTTGAAAAATAATTGTACATTGCTCTGAGCCTCAAGGCTCAATGTCAGGCAGAATTCCTTGGAGGGGAAGTTAGGTGATATTTTGGTTAGATCACTCTGGAGTCAAGAAGACCTGAATTAAATACAACCTTAGACACTTATTAGCTGTGCAATCCTAGGCAGGTGATTTAACCTCAGGTTCCTCTGTAAATGGGGATAATAATAGCAGTTGTATTTCAGAGTTGTTCTGAGGATCAAATGTGATTTTAAAATGCTTAGCACAGTGCCTTACACACAGTAAACATACAAATGTTAATTATTAAAAAACCTTATTGCTCATTATTTCTACTGTTCTGAATTTGTGGTTATTTCTTGTCTTGTCTTCCTGTTGTTGTTTCAGTCCTGTCTCACTCTTGGGGACCCAATTTGGGGTTTTCTTGGTAAAGATTCTGGGCCTGTTTGTCATTTCCTACTCCGGCTCATTTGACAGATAAAGGAAGTGATGTAAACTGGGTGAAATGACTTGCCCAGTAAATGTTTGAGACTGGATTTGAACTCAGGAAGATTCTGATTGAAGCTACCATTGGTGAACAGTTCTTAGAATTGTTATTTCCTTTTTAATTGTTTGAATGGTTACATATTCATATACAAGAATATGTCTTTATAGCCTCATAGTCTCTGAACAACCTTTTCCTTCCTTTGACCTAAATCGAATACGTGAGGATTAAGTATGTACTCAAATAAAGGAAAATAAGGTTATAAAAAGCTCTCTCATTCTTTTTTTTTCTGAAATAGAACTATTTATTTCTGAGCAATAAGCAATATTTTGAAATTAATTTCTTCTTAGGTTGTTGAGATGTATTTAATTTAAAGATAATATTTCTTTCTTCAGCTATGTAATTTCTATCTTGTCTGTATTTCCCAGCAGCCTTGACAGTATTTTCTGAACCTTTCTCTTTAAAATCTTCATATTTCATTATTTCGGCCATAGTGAATTCCTTTTCAAAATCAGTGTGAATCTTCCCTACTGACTGAGGAGTCTTTGTCCCTTTCCTGATGGTCCATGCACATACTTCAAATGGATCTAAAGTGAAAAAGTATTCTAGTTGGAGTGCCTTACTTATCTTTGGCAAAGCACTTTATATCATGTTCTCTTCCAAATTCTTGTTTCCCCTCAGCACTCATTTCTTGCAACTTGAGTTCTAAGGCCCCACTAAAAATAAGGCACCTGGGCCATGCTTGTCTATCCACTCCTTAATTTTTATTAACCATTTGTTTTTCTTTCTAATGTAGTCCTTTTCTGAAAGATTAGACAAATAGATCATTGGATTTTTTTAAGCATTCTTATTCATTTTTTCTAGTTATACATGGTTTACATGTTTACATATATGTGTATATATATCAAATTTTAATACATATTTCTTTATGAGTCATGTTGAAAGAAGAATAAGAACAAAAAGGGAAAAAAACCAGGAAGAAAGGAAAACAAAAACAGAAAAAAGAAATGAGCATAGATTGAATTGATTTACACAGTCTCCATATTTCTCTTTCTGGATGAGATGGCATTTTCTATCCAGTTTATTGAGATTGCCTTGGATCACTGTCACTGAAAAGAACCTAGTCTTTCATAGTTAGATCATTAGTTTTGAAGTCAGAAACAAATTGTTTATTCAACACTTCAATCTCTTTGTCATTCCAGTCATGATAGAAGCATACAAGTTTCAAAAAGCTCTCATTCTTAGTGTAATGGTTAGCCTTATCTTGAGAAAGGCAAGATGATTAGAATATTTCCATTAGGAACTGGGATATGCATATTTATCTTCCAAATGTTTCCTGATGGTTAAAGAACATACATATGGGGTTCAAAATAACTACAATTTTATTAGTAATCTCAGATTTTCTGTTCTGGTGTGCCAGTGAAAAGGATCGTAAAACTACTGCTCCCAGATCATATTTGTTCTTGGAAGTAAAAGGGAAAAAGTTTGAAAAAGTAGGGCAAAATTTTGATCCTACTTCAGAAGATGCATTTGAACATCCACAGATAGATTTCACACAAATACCTATATTTAAAGGCTTTGAATATATTTTAGTAATCAGCTATGGATTTTCAACGTGAATTGAAGGTTTGTCATGCAGACCAGCTACTGATTCTATAGTTGTCCATAAATGCCTAATCATGTTTTTCCTGTTTAAGACATTTGTCTGATGATATTAAGCAGAAGATTGTTGATATTAAACATTTTACAGTTCAGGCCATTCAGGATCTTAAAAAAAAAAAAATTGTACCTTTAACCTTCAGATATTGCCCATCATCATCTACAGGGCTTAGGTAATATTGAAAGAACAAATGGTTATATGAAAATTGAAACTCTCAAAACTTTCAGATGAATTTCAAATACTTTGCCTTGGTATCCTTCCTGTAGTTCTATTATTATGCAGGTCAATACCATAATGTTTGCATTGGTTTTCACTCTGTGAAATAATTATAAGAAGGGCAGAGCGATTAGGTTTTATCAGGCTAGAGCAGAATTTCCTATGGAACTACAAGAAGTGGGATTGTACAACTTGGAAATTGGCAAGTTGATTGACTGGGAAAAACACCTCTGTAAATCTGTCCTTCAAAGGAGGCAGAAAGGCCTATCTTGGGTCACAATTGAAGGTGTTGATTTATGGATAAATGTAAGCTGACAGAATCAGTTTGTGAACAGTGGCCTAGGATATATCCCTCAGACTCTAAACTATCAGGGAAAAATGTTCCCCAGAAGTAGATGATTTTATGAAATAAACAACTCAACCTAAGATGATGGATCAATATCTCTGCTATCTAAACAGACATCAATATGAATTCATTGTTCCTTTTTGTCCTGTTTAAAAATTTCATTGCTCATATATTTTCTTTGTTAGTCATATTTATTTTCTATTGGCTCTTAAAGAGTGTCCTGACTCCTTTGGAAGGCAGCTAGGTGAGTAGACTATTGGACTGGGAGTCAAGAACTCAATTCCGATTCATTCATTCTTGCTAAGAGGTATGGCTTCCACTAGTGACTGATGTTTGCTTCATAACATTTAAGAGAATGTTATGGATTTGTTATCTACATATGACAAGCACGTGAGTCCTGGCACCCTCTCCCTACCTGGAATCCCTGCTTCCAGTCTACCTTTCAGTGACAACTTTTGTGGAAAATGGGTCAGCCATCCTCACCAGCTGCCACATGAAAAGAGGGTTGAATAGAAAGACTAGCTGAGAAAGTGGAGCATCCTGAGGAAGAGATAGGGAGCAACAGGTGTCAAGCAAGTCAAACCACTGAACATCATCTCCCTTCAGACGCTAAGGACACTGAATCCCCAAACCCTGGAAATTAAATGACATTAAATAATGATAATAAAGAAGAAGTATTAATATCTGCTTTGCTGCTGTAACCTAAGGACTACTGACCTTTCCATCTGACTTGTAATAGAAACCTCTCAATAATATCTCTCCTACCACATCATAAGCTCAAGAGCAAGGACAGTTTTGTTCTTCTGTTTTTAATTTCAGCTAACAAATGCTGATTAATTGAAATAAGTTTAAAATGGGTTGTTAACAGAAGGATAAGTTAAAAATAAACACTTAAATGAAAAATTTTTAAAAATTTTAAGTGTAAAATAAAAGTTTAAAAATGCTTTAAATGGAAAAAATTTATGATGCTTATCAGTTCAAAAGTTTAAAAATTCTTGTTAGATGAAAAAGTTTAAGAATGCTTTTTAATTGAAATTTTACAGTGCTTTACACATAGTAGGTGCTTAACAAATGCTTTAATATTTGTTACATTACTACCATAACCATTCATCAATATTTTAAAGTACCTACTATGTGCCAGCCAGAGAAGGCTATGGATACAAAAAGGGCAAAAGGCAGTCTTTGCCCTCAAAGAGTTTACAACCTAATGACTGCAACCATAATCCTTACTGGAATGTTTCCTATTTTGTTGGGGAAACAATTGCTTTACTGTATGATGAATCCCTAGGAGACCAGATTTGGGGAGAGCTTTATTATATTATGAACATTAGCCATTGAGAGAACCATGAAGACAAAATACTGTTATACAGAATATTGTGACTAAAAACTTCGTTTTGACCTGATATATTGACAAGACCCTTCCTACCTTAAATAATTCAGCTTTCCTATGGTTCTTGTAATCAGCAGATCTTTTGGATATTATGTAAATTTCAGCACTAAGAGACCAAGTAAGATAACCTTACATCTTATTGATGTATTGTGCTTCATTTACCCACCTAGGATGTTATTTGTTTGTGTAGTTTAAGTAGGGCTGAAAGAAACTAAATCTCCTTTCCTTCATCATATTAATAAATTTTTTTCCCATTCAGTTTGGATGCTCTAGTTTAAAGCTTCTTAAGTTGTGGATTATGAGACAATAACTGAATTTGGGGGTTGGAAAATTATGATTTGTTATCAGTAAATGTATGATTTGTACACCTATTTTATATATTTATACGCCCTAGGTCACATAAAAATTTCTTGGGTGAAAAAGGGATCATGAGTGGAAAAAATTTATGAAGCCCTGCTCTAGTTGACCTCCAATCTAGCTGTCCATGGAAGAGATTCTCTTTAGCATTCAGGGAATCCAAGTTGAGACATTTCCAACATCTTCACATCAAATTATTTTACCAGTTAAAAAATATCTAAAAAGTCAATGTATGGATTCATTTTCCTTGGCTAATCATACTTGTTACCTGTTTTCTTTTCATTTTTGGAGTTGGGAGATAAAGTGGTTAACTGAAAAAAAAATTTTTAAAAAATTAATTGCAGAAAACCTTAAAAATATTTAGTTTTAAATTTTAATTGAAACAAAAGTTTAAAATATTTGTTAGTTGAAAAGTCGGAAAGTAGGGCAGCTAGGTGGTGCAGTGGATAGAGCATCAGCCCTGAAGTCAGGAGGACCTGAGTTCAAATCTGATCTCAGACACTTAACATTCCCTAGCTGTGTGACCCTGGGCAAGTCACTTAACCTCAATTGCCTCAGTAAAAAGCAAAAAAAAAAAAATATGAAAGAAAAGTTGGAAAGTCCTTGTTAGTTGAGAATGTTTATGAATGCTTTTCAAATGAAATAAGTTAAAATGTTTAATTTTTAAAATAAGTTTAAAATGCCTGTTAACTTAGAAAATAAGTGCCTGTTAATTTAAAGGCTTGTCAAATGAAAAAAAAATTAAAATTAAATCTTAATTGAAAAAAGTTTTAAAATGTTTAATTGGAAAAATAAGTAAATTAAAAAAATTGATGCTCCTTAATTAAAAAATAAATTTAAACATTATTTTAATTGAAATAAATAAAAGTTAAGAGTGCTTGATAACTGAAAAATAAGTTTAAAAAGTTTTTTAAAAAAATGCTCCTAGGTTGATTGGTCCTTGAGAATTCAATGGGACTTTTAAACTTTGCATCTCCAGGTAAGCAAGCCTTTCCTTCTATTTGCGCCTGCGCCCAAGGTCTTACAAATCCCGCCCTTTTCGTCGAGAGCCCCTCCCCTTCTGTACAAACTTCCGCCAAGTCGTAGTTGCAGAAACAACCTGCGCTGCAGGGTCTCCGGTGGGGCAGGGGAAGCGGCGAACCACGTGTTCGACCGGAAGGTCAAAGGGCAAAGGTTGAAGAACTTTTCCGGAAAAGGCTCTGCGCAGGCGCGCCGGTGCCGGTACCGTTTTCCTTCGTTCAACTCAGAGCTGAAACCATGGCGGAGGTTATCGAGCAGCACCTCGAGGACCGGCTGCCGGAGCTGCTGCAGCTGGAGCGGGTTGGGCTCTTCACGCGCAAAGAGATTAAGTGAGCTCGCCGCGGGTCTGGATGGGGGAGGGCGGACCACGTGCGGTAGCCGATGTCACGTTTGCTCTTCGCGGCGGGAGATGGCATGGGCGGAGTCCTTGCCTCGTGGAGGCTCCGCGCGCGGGCACCACCTGGCTTACGGGCAGTGGGTGCCCCTGGCATCCTGCCCGCCTTCCCCTAGGTGTTTCGCATCACGCCTCCTGCTGGAGGAGGACCTGGTTTGTCGCTTCCCTGGTATGGCGGCGCCCCCTAATGGCGGGGAGGCTCAGGGTCTGAATGGGTGCTTCGTGAGCCTTCTGGCTCCCACTCCGGCCCCTAAGCGAGCGTGGTTTTACCCCACCGGGAGGCAGGGAGATGCTCTACTTCGAGGATGTGGCCTCGAACCAGCACCGTCATCGCAATCCACAAGCATTTATTGAGCTTCAACTGTATACCTGGCATTGCTCTAAGCATACAAAGAAAGACTTTTAACGGGACAGTATGCAAACAACCATGTACTAACCAGCTATAGAAAACACTCATTAAGTCCCTGCTGTGTGCTGACCAGTGGTAATAGGTATAAAGAAAGACAGAAACATTCTCTGCCTTTCGAGAAGCCTAAGATCTAATGGGACAGACAAAATGCAGACGACTGTGTAGAAGTTGTGTATAGAAAGGATAGATAAGGCAGTTTATTTTTTTTAATTAAAAATTTTTTAGATAAAGCGTTTTTTAATAATAGCTTTCTACTTTCAAAGTACACATAAAGATAGTTTTCAACATTCACTCTTGTAAAACCTTGAGTTCCAAATTTTTCTCCCTCCTCCCAGCCCCTCTCCTAGACAGCAAGTAATGCAATATATGTTAAACACGTGCAATTCTGTATTTTTCCACATTTATCATGTAAAGCATTTTTTTAAATGTCTAATATGTTCCAAGAATTGTGCTAGGGATTGCGAATAGATTCAAAGAAAGGCATAATTAGCTCCTGCCCTCAAGGAGTTTACTTTCTAGTTAAGGAGAGGCAATTTAAATGAGAGGCAATCTTGAAGGGAAGGTACTACCCAAGTGGGAGGGAATGCCAGAAAGTCTCCTTCAGAGGATGGAATTTGAGCTGGGTCTTGAAGGAAAACTGGGTGGCTTAGATGGAGGCCAGTCAGTAAACAACATTTACTTAGCACTTAGTATGTCAGTTTCTGAGGGAAACATTTTAGGCATGGAGGTGGGCCATGGGAGTGTTGTGTGAGCACCATTAGAAGGCCAGAGTTGCTGCATTGTGAAGTAAGTAGAAGAGAGTTTAGTAAGAATCCTGGAGAGCTTGGAGGGAATCATGTTGTGCAGAGCTTTAAAAACTTAACAGGATTTTATATTCAATCCTGGAGGTAATGTGTGGTCAGAGTTGAGTTTTAGGAAGATGGTATAGAGGAGACCTCCAGATGTGCAAAACCCATATTCATTTTTTGCCTTGTATTTCCTGAGAAGCCTCTGATAGTAAAAGGTGATTTAACTATTGCTATATTAAAACATTTTAAATTGTGGCTTGGGTTGTTAAAAAAAAACAGCTGCTTATGTACTCTGCCTTTTTAAAGGGTTTATTTAAAGCTACTTTCTTTCCCCAGGGCTGTCATTAAGAAGGCCTCAGCACTGGAATACAAAGTACAAAGAAGAGCTCTTTTTAAGGAAGATTTTATCAATTATATTCAAGTAAGTAGATTACTTAAGGATTACTTTTTTCCTGAAATTTTATTCCTTTTTTCAATTAACTAATGAATGGGTGAACTTGGCATTGCTGCCTACTTTTATAGAATGGATTTTAAACAGGAAACATTGATAGCAGATAGCCAGCATACATGTCTTCACTGAGAGTCAGTCATGTTCACCTAAAATTATTTTCTTTTGTGATGGGGCTTGAAGAAGGGTCAATAAGAAGAATGAAGATTTAGTATCACATTTTCAATAAAACAATAAAATTTAATTCCGGACTTAACATTTTAAAAAGGACACCAGCCATGGGGAACAAATCAGAGGAATGAAAGGATGAAAGATCTAGAAACTGTCATATGAGATAGTTGTGCGGCTTGGAGGGACATATTTTGGGTGGCCAATTGGCTTGGCAATGCATGAGCATTGGCTGGGCTATCAGAACATATGGGTTCAAATCCTGCTTCAGATGCTTCCTGGTCTGTGTGGCCTTACAAAGCACTTCATGTTCCCAAGGCCTCAGTTTCTTTTCTGTGGCAAGCCTAGGACCATCAAGTAGAAGTGACCTTGAGGCAGGTTCTGGATCTTCATGATCTTTCTCCCTCTATGAGCTCTCTTTTGATAAAATAGGCCTCTTGGAGAGGGGTCTTGGGCTTCTAGGTACAGTCAGAAGCTGGGGGGAATGTTGGACCAGATGATGGGGAGACTTTTAAAGCTACAGACCTTCACTCAGGGAAGGCTGAGCCATCTCCTCTGAGGGATGTTTTTAGTCATGGCTTTAATCAGAACAGCTTCCTTGATTTTAAAAGTGCCAACTAAGTGGGTTAGTTGTAGAGAGAGCCCGGTGATTCTGTTTGATTCAATTCTGTAGACATAGCTTTAGCACCAGGTGTAGTCTGCTGAATTCCTGGTCTTTCTGAGAATTCTTATCACTGTAAATTGTGCACTGTGACAAGTCAGTAGTTCTTGATTGCCATATGTCTTCATTTTTATAGCTGCTCGAACTTGTCCACAGCTTTTAGCTCTCCAGCTAGCTTCATTTCTTTTTATTTTAAAGTCATAATTCTTCCCTTGTTCCTCTTCTCTCTGTGTATATTCTGACATGCCATACTGTTTCTTCCCTATAGTATGAAATCAATCTTCTGGAACTGATCAAGAAAAGAAGGGCAGTAAGTAGTAAATTTTCAGGATTGGGAGTGGGTGGGCGCAGCAGAGATGAGGGAAGCAACAACAAAATCTAACCTGCTTTTAAGCACCTTACCCCACCAGCTTTTCAGAACATGAGAGGGGCAGGCTACTGGCTATGCTGTGCTCCTGAGCCTTTGCTGGCCACCCAAGAATTTGGTTTTGGTGCTTTCAGATTGGGAGTAATGTTAATGACTTTGGTCCTCCCTTATTGATGCATTAAAATATTCCTCTTGACCTTTAAATGTTTGGGGTGTTAAATTAAGGCAGATGTGAGAGAGGTGGGGTCTCCTTGGACTCTGGATAGTTGAGGCAGAGCCACCGGGAGGCCCTGTGCTAGCTGCAGACAGAGGGGGCTTGGCTTACTCTGTGGACCATAGAGAAAAGGAACCTAGTTTATTTGGTTTAATTTGCTTGACATTTGTTGAGCTGCAAACACACTGTTCTGTCTGGGGCAGGGCTGCATTGCCAGGTGGAATGAGCTTCTGGTTTGGGTCCAGATGGGACTAGATGATGGGGAGACTTAAAGCTACAGATGTCCCTTCACTCAGTTCAACATTCTTCACCCAAGAGTCCATGGTACCAAAAGATTAAGAACTGCAGTCCTAGAGGCCATAGGGCATCCCCTATGCCTCTATTTTGGTTAGAGGAGTGCCATGGTTGGATCTGTGCCTAATTAGGGGAGGCTGCTAATCACAAGTTGAATGATGAGGGGAGAGGGCATAAGGTGGAGAGGAAAGGTGGTGTAAGTTCCGGCAAGGGGGTGGCTTAGAGAGATGAGGCAGCAGCAGAATCCCCTTCCAAGCTGCTGTTTGGGCTGGCTAGGGCCTTCAGGCTTCTGCTGTAGACTGAGGCTTTGTCTTTTGGTCTCCAGCGTATCAGATACATGTTTAAGAAGGAGGAGATCGAGGTTTCCATCATTCACAGAATACAGAACCTCTTCCGTCGAGCCACATCTAAATGGAAGGTCAGCAGGTTTGCAGTTTTGTGTATGGTGGGAGGTATTGCTGCTTCACATGATGGACTGATTTCTAAAAACCCACCCAAGAGTCAGGCCCTTGGTGTGATTCCTTCTTGTATCCACCTATATTTTTTGGTGTTTTCTGATAACTACATTTTATTCTTTTTTTATGTATCTGAGTTGGCAAATGGGGCGGGAGAAAGATGGGAGGTAAAGGGAGAGGGGAGTGACAGACCATGACATCTCCCATGGGCCAGGGAATAGCTTTTCTGGATCAGCTGTTATATGAGAAACCCATGTAGCCATGGGGGAAGGGTGACGAGCAGAGTTGGGGGTCTTTCTGGCAGCTAGGAGAGCAGAATTTGAGTCTCCTTTGCCATGACTCTATGTGGCCTTGGCAGATTCCTTCCTTTCCCTAACCTTATTCCTCTGTGAAATGAGGGGTTGGACTGACTAATCTCAGCCCTTCCCAGCTTTGAAGGTTGGTGAAAAACCACTCTGACGCCTTTCAGTGGAATTGTTTGTATTCCGTGTGTGACTGTCCTGGGCCTTGGCTGCCTCCTCTGTGATTGAGAGGGGGTTGGGTGATGGTCCCTGAGGACTTTTCTAGCCTAAGTCTTTGTACAATGTGTTCAAAATAAATTCCAGTATATTTTAGTGGATTCTCCTCTCAGAGGGGAAGGGATTTCCCTGGGGATTTGCCCCAGCTAGTTAGAGGCAGGAGTGGGATTGGAACGCATATCCTCTGATCCCAGATTTAGAGCTTTTTCTTTTGTATTGTGTGACCTGCTCAGGTGAGTGGCTGCCATGTTTGATAAAAGAAAGTGAGCTTCATGCTCATATCTGAAGGATTTGTGGGTACATGTCTTTTTTTTTTTTTGTCTTTGGTTAGGGCAAGGGGAGGGATATATTTGGAAATGAAGGGGTTGCAAAAATGAAAGATTAAGATTTTTAAAATGTATTCCACTGTGACAATGAAATACAGGTAAAGACTGGTTTTTATTATGTATTTCCCATAGGAAGATATTCAACTCTGGCTTTCTTACATAGCCTTTTGTAAGAAATGGGTAAGTATGAGGGGTTTACTTTTCCCTCCCTCTCTTTCATTTCCTTACCTTTCATTCCTTTTAGACATTATCTCTACTCTGAGGTCATATATGTGATTGCAAACTCCCATGCTTTTCACTAAAGGTTGTGAAGAAATTACTGTTACATATTTCAAAAAACATGGAGAACATGTCTTGTGAGCATCACTCACTGTGCTGGCAAAGATTCACAGTGGGGATTCAAAACAGGCCTTGCTCCTAGAGCACGGGGGAAAGTGGGCTAAATAGCTCTCTGTGGGACACCATATTTATGATGTTTCATGGCCTATCGATATAGGGCTCAAGAGCTGAGTGCTTTTCCTCCCCATGGCCTTGTGAGATAAGTATAAGAAGTATAAGTATTCCTGTTTTACAGATAGGAATAAAAAAGCTTTTTTACAGATGAAAAAGCTTCTATGAGGAGAGTAAGTGACATGTCCAGCCTCCTGTGACTGGTTAGTGACAAAGCAGAGACTCAAACCCCCAAGTCTTCTGAACACTTAGCCTGCTATCCTTTTCAGGAATACAGGAATCCCTCCCCCTAAAGCTAGACACAGAATTTAGGAATAGACCTAAAGAAGGGAATTAGACCAATCTCCTGCAATCTTAATTTAAGCCTTAATTCTTTATAGTGAATAGATTTCCAAATGAGTCATAAAAATATCTTTTTTTTGGTATAACTTTGGAGTTTTTACCTTGGACTTGTGAGAGTAGGTTTAAAAAAGGTTTTGATGTGTATTTCTTTTATTTTTTATTTTTATTTTTGCTGAGGCAATTGGGGTTAAGTGACTTGCCCAGGGTTACATGGCTAGGAGGTCTTAAGTGACTGAGGCCAGATTTGAACTCAGGTCCTCCTGACTTCATGGCTGGTGTTCTATCCACTATACCAACTAGCTGCCCCTAAACTTTTTTTTCTTATGTGCAACTTGCTATTCTTTTTTAAAAGAGTATTTTATTTTTCCAAATACATGCAAAAATAGTTTTCAAGATTCCCCTTTGCAAAACTTTGTGTTCCAAATTTTTCTCCTTCCCTCCTCCACCTCCCTCTTCTCCAAGACAGCAAGCAATCTAATATAGGTTAAACATGTGCTATTCTTCTAAATATATTTAAATATGCATCATGCTGTGCAAGAATAACCATTGATTTCTGTATTTCAGTATCATTAGTTCCCTGTATAATTCTTTGCATTTTATTTTATGCATTTAAAACATAATTCTGAGAAGGGATGCACAGGATTCCCCATACTTGTTGAAGGCATCCATGTTCAGAAAAGGTTAAGGATTTGGTATAAATGAAGATCAGGAAATTTGAATGTAACTGATTTGCTCTAGGATGATTGGAACATAAGGGACAATCTAATCTCATCTCAGACACTTCCTTTCTTTGTGATTCTGGGCATGTGATTTAACCTTTCAGCTTCTGTTTCCCCATCAGTAAAATAGAGGTAATAAGAGCACCTATCTCTAAGGGTTGTTTGGAGGAGGACATGAAATAATACTGTCTGTCCCCAAAATCTTAGTGCAGTTTTAAAGTTTTAATAGTTTAGAATGGCAGTAAGATTATGGGGAACTTCTGTTTGTGTAAAGTTAAAGTGCTTTTGTTATTTAAACATTGGTTGTTATTTATGGCCTTGTTTTGTCACTGGAATTGTTGGGTAGAGATAATCCTTAGTTATGTTTCAATGTGATTGCTCTGGAATCCTAAATTCCAGGAGTCCAGCAGAAGATATTTTGGTCTGAGGCCTCATGAGTACTTCCTGTGTTCTGGGACCCTCAGTAAGCAATGAGGCTGATCAGGACAAGTCAGGGGAGAAGCAATAATTCTTTGCACTGAAAGCAGAATTGTTTATTTTTTCTCTTACAGAATAACAAAACCCAAATTAGTAAAATATTTTCTAACTTGTTGGCCATTCATCCAAACAAACCAGGTATGGTGAATTTGGGCTCTTTTTATATGTTGGTTTCTAAAAGCTTAGCTACTTTAAAAATGCATTTGTAAGTGAGGGAGGGCTGGGGGACCTGATGGATCTCTGTGGCTCAACTAAGATGGGGTGGCAAGGGAGCCTGGCCAGCTTGTCTACATCCAAGGGCCTTACTTTAACAATTGTAGGCAAATGAAAGGTAGCTGGATTTTGGAGATTCTCTATTGGATTCTTAGCTTCTTTGAGACAGTCCAGTAGGGTTTAAGGAGCAGAGAAAATGACTGACATAGATTTTAAAGAACAGCATTTTGTTTTAGGCAAAGAATTTGTTATCTTAACTTGATGGCTGGCTTAATTAGTACTGAACTCTGCTAAGATGATCGGTATAAGCAGTGAAAGAATTTAAATAGATTTCTTGCTGGGTTTGGGAAATTAGCTGGATTTATTGGCAGCAATGGCATCTGGCTTGCTTTTTTCCTCCTTGGACAGCACTGTGGATCATGGCGGCCAAATGGGAAATGGAGGATTGCCTCTCTTCAGAGAGCGCCAGGTATCTCTTTCTACGGGCACTCCGTTTCCACCCAGAGTCTCCCAAACTTTATCAAGAAGTGAGTATGCCTCAGCTGGGGAGATAGAGTCTCTGTGTTTTAATGTCTACTGTTAATTAGGTGGGTTGTACTATTCGGGATATAGCCACATCCTTAAAATAGAGCCTTTTCTTGAAGTATAGAAGAACACTACATGGGATTACAAAGAAGGCCAGCTGATCAAAATATTTAAAAAAAATTTATATTGGAGTTTAATGAGGAGGATGAAAGAGATATCAGGAAAGCCCAAATCTGGGCTGAATTGGAAACTGAAGAGCTGTCGCTCAGGCTGGTCCTGACCCAGGGTAGGCAGTGATAAGCAGATCTGTGGCCCTGATTTGAGGGCCTAGGAACTTCATTTCCACTCCTCCCCCCCCCCTTTTCTTCCCTTCTTGAGATGCTCTCTTTTTCTTCCTCTTTGGGGCCATACCTACTTTGCTTAAGATTTCCTCCACAGGATGTGGATGGCTTACTTGATAAATGAATGTCAGGGTATGTTGGGAATTTGTCTCTATGGCAGGACATTAGACTGACCTGGAAAAGAATTCAGACTGTCTTGGAGGGCCAGTTCATCAATGGCTTTTCCATCTACTCTACCTTAAAGGGAAGGGGGTTTCTGGTCTCCAAATTAAAGGCTTCCTAGCGATCACAATTGTGCTATTGTTGATATGCCATGTAAATATAATGACATCAGAACTACCTTTTCCTGAGGTCCTCAAACATAATTTGGTAATTCTGTATTGCTTTTATTCACACATTTTAAATATAAACTTAATTCTACATGGAACAGTCAACTAGGCCTATAAAATATGGAAGAACTGCTGCACAAAACTTTTCACATTAGCAAAGTAACACCAAAAGCTGAAACGAGCAAAGGAAAAAACCTGAGCGTTTGTTCTTTGTCCCCTTCTAGGCCTGTCTCAGGGTCCACTTTTGACTTTATTTTTGTTGTGTTTTTAAAAAGTATTTCTATAGCTAATTGATGCTCATGTTAAACTGTAGTATTGTTTTTAAAAACAGCACAAGAGAAATATTAACATTTTACTTTGTTTGAAATAAGTTATATATTTGACCATATGACTCGTATAAAGCAGTGGTAATACAATGACTAAAGATTGTATTGTGTTCTATGTAACTTGCCTCATCTGATCCTTATAACCATCATGTGAGGTAGATCACATACTTGTCAACTCCATTTTTTAGGCGACTCAGTCTAAGTGGGTGACAAAAAAGTCAGATTCATACTACAGAGGGCTTAGTTCAGTTTCAGCACATAGTCTCTGCCAGGAGTTGCTTTGATTCTTTGTTTACTCATAGGCAACCTTAACTGTCATGTGGATGCTATTTCTGTCCAGTTTTCAGGATGAAGGGGAAAAGGGGCTTTTTCCCCTCCAAATTTATTTCTTACTCCTATTAGTATTTTAGGATGGAGCTAATGAATGCTGAGAAGCAGAGGAAGGAGAAGCAGGAATTTGAACGAGCAAAAATGGATTTGGTAAGATCTTTAACCTGTGCAGCTGGTGAAGGTTGGGGCCTTTTTCCTATTTGAGAATCAGAAATATCTGGAAGTTTACATGATGGGGGCAGGGCTCTTACACTCCTTGTCATGCAGAGCTGAGATTGTTAATAGATTTAGGAGAGAACCATCAATACAATTGGTTTTACCAACTGTGGTAGGAAACTGCTTCAGCAGCCCAACAGAAATCACTGAAGTTTTCTGAAGAGAGGACTAAGGTTTTAGTGTAGTCAGGTGGAGGAGAGACTATTAAGATGTGGTTGAAAAATATAATTGGAAGAGAAGATAAAATTTATCAAGTACTTTAATTTTTAGAAAGGCCCAAACAAAAAATAAAATTACTTAGGAAAGACTGACTAAAGTGTAATTCCCTAATCTGTTTCCTTTTATTTTAAAGAATTAAAGGGACGAGATGATGTGAATTAAAACTCATTCTGTCTAGCCTTCACTGTTTCTTCCATCCCTATAATGAACAGATCCCCATAATGCTCCAGAGATAGGAACTGTTATAAAAAGAAATTTTGATCCTCCTTATGTTGAAGTTGAAGAAATTGTGGTCTAGGAAATTTTGGTCTCTCAGGGTTTCCCTGGCTCGTTAGAAGCCAGGCCTCTGACCTGCTGTGCTTTGTTGCTCACACACTTTGGGTTTCTAACACTCTAGAATGAATTCGATTATCCAGAAGAGATCCTGAATGGCGCCTTGGCACAGATTGTTTACAAAGAAGCTGTGAGTAGAATCAAAGGTACGCCACTGACCCTATAGTAGTTATATATAGGATGTAGAGACAATGGGCAACAGCCCAGGAGCCAGTGGAGAGGCTCATGCTGGGAGCTCGTCTCTCCTGAGATAGAGATAGAGCCTCTCCAGGCTTAGAAAATGCTTAATCCTATTGGCTTCTCCTACATTCAGTGATATAGAGCCAGGGCCAAGGGCCTGGCCCTGTGCTGGGGTAGAAGATCCAGGCAAGTGAAAAGTCAACTGGAAGTCCAAAGCTCGACCAAGAAAGGACATTCTTTGCCCTGCAGACTTGCCATTGATTCCTTCTCTTTCTTTTTAGGGGCTGAATTTCATCTCTCATTGCTCTCCATTGCAAAGTTATTCCCTTTTACACAAGATCTTCAGAGACAGATTTATGACCAGTAAGTGGGGGAGAGGGGATGTATGGAATTAGAAGCATCTCCCCAGTCTTTGGGTAGAGCTTTAGGGTTCACAAAGCAGTGATTTGATTGGTTTGATCCTCACACTAATCCCAGGAGGGAGTGCTTTCACCTGAAGACAAAGAGGCACATAGAGGCTAAATCGTTTGCATAGGACCAGGAAACCAGAAAGTCTCTGAGGCAGGATTCACACCCAGTTCTCCTGACACCAAGTCCTGTCCTCTGGCCACTGAGCCAATAAAAGCAGTGACCACAGCTATGGGCATAAAGCCACTGCACCAAAACATTGGCTCTGAGGACTGGGGAACGGTGATGGCCAAGCAGACTCCCGAGAAGAGATGGGGGAGAAAGGCTTCTCTGCCCTCCCATCCAGCTCTGACCCTCTGAGACTAGATGGGCCCCAGCCTGTCCTCAGTCAAAGCTGAGCTCTGATCATCCCAGTAGCTGTTCTAAGCGATGTCCCTGAGATACAGATTGAGATGGCTTGGGGTGGGGTGGGGGGGAGTGACAGGGACTGGAGGTGAGATGAAAACAATAATTGTGAAGAGGAGGGAGTGAAGCTGCTCCTTGGGGAGAGGTCTGTGTGGTGAGGGTGCTGTCCCCATGGCTTGGTGGGACGGGGATGGGCCCGGCCTTCATGGGAAGGATAATTGGTGCCAGGCAGTACTGCCCAAAGCTTCCTTTTGCTCCTGCCACTGAGGCACAGAAGGTACGCTGCTTGCCCCAAGTTACAGCTAGTAAGGGCCAGAGCTGGATTGCACCTAGGTCTTCTGACTTCAGGACACAGGAGAATAAGCTCTGGGCTTAGAATCGGGGACTACGTGTGAGACTGGACAAGGTCCTTAACCTCTGTTTGCCTCAATTTACTCAATAGCAAAATGGGATTCATACCAGTACCCACCTTGGGGTTGTCATGAGCATCCAAAGCACTCAGCACAATGCTTATTTCCTCCTCTCCTTTCCCTTCCACTGCTCAAGTCCATTCATATAGTTCATTAGAGAATCCTGCATTGGTCCTATGGCTGGAATGCTCTCCAGGGAACTCTGGGTTTCTCTCTGTGGTGTTAAAAGTCTGGCAGGGTGCCAGTCAGCAGTCCTGGAGTCAGTGGGAGCCACTGGCACTGCCTCTCTCCTCAGCAGTTCGCCTTCTTTCCCCTGGCTTTCCTTAAGGCAGAGAAATCTCTTTGTTGCAGTCTGCAGGTTTTGCATGCTGGGGACCCCCTCACCTGGGATTTTGTGGCACGGAGAGAGCTTGAGCTGGAATCTCAGCTGCCTGGAGAACCCGCGTCCAAAAAAGGGAAAGCCGCCGAGGTGGCCCGCAGGGAGGAGCGCTCCTGTGCTGTCTACGAGGAGGCCGTGAGCTCTCTGGGCACAGGTTGGTCTTTCTGACTGCGCTCAAGAAATAGAACCTGGGGTCTGTGCCTGCAGTGGCTTTGGCCTGCCACAGAGAGTGATGCCAACCTATTCTCTGCCAGGAGTTAGTGTAGCTGCCCAGCCATAGGCTTCTTGGTGGAGGTGGGCGGGCAGGGATGGGGAGGTTGAGTTTGGAGTCTGAGAAGCGGGTGTGAATCCTGATCGGCCATTCGTCACTCACTCGTTCCCCCCCCTCCAAAGAGGCCTTAGTTTTTCCATCTGTAAAATGAGTATGCTGGACCAGACACTCTTCAAACTGGCTCCAAATCCATCCTAAGGCTGTGAGGTTTTAAAACATTTCATAACTACATCTCCTTTGGTGATGAGCTGGTGCATAGCATATCCCACCTTCTTTTGTGTGGCTCCCACTCAACGGACAGGTGTTACCTTTGGAGTCACCTACTCTGGTATAAATATCTGTGATAGTTCATTTTCACAGGAAGTCTCAGTGCAGGATCTCCTTTCATTGCATCAGCCCAGTGACTCCTCAGGAGCTGTCTGAGTCACTGAAATTTGGTGGCTGGAAAAATTTGCTATATTATAGAGTAATTTTGACAGTAGTAAATCATTGCTACTTGATGGCCTTGTTTGAGAAGGAACTATGAGTAAAATGCTCCTTTTCATCATATAGCTTTTTAAAGTAGAATTGGAAAAGACCTTCTGTTTGTTCTTACTTTTTGATAATGCTCTGTGGTATGTAATGAATGGAGTTTCTTAACCTATAGTATTGCTCCAGCCTGACTCTGCAGCATCCCTGGGAAGTCTCATTTCCTAGCCCACAGACCTGGATGGGTTGCTGTGAGGTAGCGAGAGTTTTAAGTTTTCCTCTGTCAAAAAATAGCAGGTACTTGAGTGAAGGATCTGATCTCACTGATTTCTGGTCTTTTTTTTTTTTTTTTAAAACAAGTATATGAACAAAAAAATCTTAACCCTAAAACCCTCAAAGACTCAACCAGACAAAACTCAATGATTTAATAAACCAGCACAGAAGCTGTTTTTGATTTATGGCCCATTGTAGATCAGTTAGAAGTTCTGCTACTTTTGACCCACTTTTTCTTTCTCTGTAGTCAATGTGTGATCTCTGATTTACAGAGGCCATGTGGAAGTGTTATGTCACCTTCTGCTTGGAACGATTTAATAGGAAAACAAATAACAAGGAACTGAGAGAGAAGGTAAGGCACAAATTTTATCATTTGGTGAGGGGCAGCCTAGGGACTTGAGTTCCTAGGGAAAACTACCCACCTCTGAGAATTGGTCATCCTTTTCATAATCCTTTTCTCAGAGCCAAGTTGCCTTATATAAGGCTTAGTTTTTCTGCATATCAACATCATTTAAAAACCTTTGTTGTTTGGGTCAGATCATTCATATTTAATCCGTGCTCCCTCCCTCCCCCTTTTTTTTTTTTTTTTTTTTTTTAGGATTCAGTTAGCCTTTATTAAAATTTTTTAAATTAAAAATCAATTTTTTCTCCTTACCTCCCATCAAAAAAAGGAAAATAAAACCTTTAACTATTATGCATAGTCAGAAAACATTACTATATTGACCATGTCCAACAGTGTATGTCTGAGTCTGCACCTTGAGCCTTTCACTATCACTCTGAAGCTGGATAGGATGCTTTGACATGGTGGCTGGTCCTTATGTGGGTTAAACTTCTTAAGACTTTACAGTGCTGTTCTATTGATGATTCTCCTGGTTCTGCTCACTATCCTTTTCATCACTTCAAAGGAATCTTCCCAGATTGTCCCATTCCCTCCATTTTTTACAAGATAAGGGTAATTCCATTATATTCTTGGCTGTCATTTGTTTAACCATCTGCCAGTTGATAGGCAGCCCTTTATTGTTGTATTTTTTTGTGTCACAAATAAATACATAGTTACTATAATTGTGTGTGTGTGTGTGTGTATATATATATATATATATATATATATATATATATATATGCATGTATGTATATATGTGTCTCCTTTCCTTTTCTTTGTTCTTTTTGGAGTAAAGACTTAGTATAGTGGTATTTTTGGGTCAAGATGTGCATGCAAATTAAGAATATTAGTATTTGGGGCTTAGTTTCAAATTGTTTTCCAAAATGCCTCTGACATCACCTAGGGCAAATCATATAGCTTTTCCGGGCCTTGTTTTCTCCTCTAAAATAAAGTGCCGTGGCTGAAGGTTTCTGAAGGCTATGCAGCTCTGGGCCCTGCTTGTTCCCTTCCACAATCTTGGATCCTAGGACAGTGTCATTGTTTCTACCTCCTCCCTGCTGAATCCTGAGCCTGTACCTTTATGGTCCTTATGGCCGATTTTGGCATTTTTATACTGGGTTCCAGGTTCCTGCCACTTTTATAAGCCTTTTTCTTGCCTTGCCAACACAAGTTCATCCTCTTGCTTTCCAACTCCCTTTGGTATGTTGCCTCTTGCCATTAGAATGTAAATGCCTTAAGGCCTGTTAGAATTGCATTGCTATTTTTTATTTTTATTCCCAGTGCTTAACAAAGTACACAGTGAGGACTTAATAAATATCTGTCTCTATCCATCTATGGATAATATAACATCTATCTATGTTATATTCCCCCTCTTTTTTCCTGTAGTTTCACTACTGGGGCATAGTAGATTCTCTTCCTGAATTATCAGGAATATCGCAAAATAACTTCTGCTCAGGGTCCCAAGCCCTTTCCCCAGGATTGCATGATGGACTCTGGCCCTTTGTGATTTCAGAGACAGCAGCGGGTCATGGATGTATTCAGGAGGGCCCATGAAGCTAGACTGCTCTCTGAGGACCTGTACCAGCAGTGGGTAAGCAGTGGGGTGAGCTGTGTTCTGCCAGAGCTCCAAGCGGCCACTTGCTTGTGCTGTGCAGGTGATGCTGGGCTCTTGGCCACAATCTGTCACAGCTCCTGTGTATTGGCACCTGAGGATGGACCTGGGAAAAGTTGGCAGCCTTCACTTGGGGATTTGTATTCATAAGAGACTCCCTGCCAACAACATCACACTATTTAGACTAAAGCACTTGCTCTCTTTTTTAAGTGAATTTTTATTTTATTTTTTCATTTAACAAACATTTATCTTGTCTCCCATTTGTAACAAACATGCATTGCCCAACAAAATGAGCTGCCAATGTGGCCACAGCTAGGAGTGATTCTTCTGTGTTTCAGCTCTGTTGGGAGGTGGGCAGCAAGGCTTTCTCCACATCAGTCCTCCAAGGTCTTGGTTAGACCCGGCATCAGGCAGGGCTCCTAAGGCTTCAGCTGTTTGTCTTCCCACTGTTAGCGTTTGTGTATTGTGCCCTTCATTCTGCCTCAGTTCATACAAGTCTTAGCTGGCTTTTCTGAATCTGGCCCTGCTGTCATTTCTTATAGCATAGTCCTGTTCTCATGCAGGCCCGTGCCATGATTTATTCAGCCACTCCCCAAAAGATGGATCTCTCTTAGTTTCCATTTCTCTGCCTCCGCTGCAAAAGAGAGATGCTGTAAACGCTTGAGTCCTTTGCCTCAGACTGATCTCTCTAGGGGCTCAAGGCCTTGGGGGACCACTGATCCCTCAAAGACCAGCTCCTGAGGTCCTGTCGTGCAGGGGTCTGCTTCCTCAGCCTTTTGGGCAGTCCTGAGTCACTGACGTGCTGATTTATATTTATTTAGAAGCAGCAGTATGTACACATACTGTGCACATCATGAATAAGACACTGGTAGGATTCTTGTTGGATAGATTAGGGATGTGTAAGCATTAGACTTGTCAGTGGCCAGACTTGAGATACAGATGTTTGACGGCAGACCCAGCACTGTCCTCTGCCCAGCCCTGCCAGGCTGGCATTGGCAATGTGCTTCACATTTGTCCTGCAGCAGGAGGGCTGCTGTAGAGATCCTCCTGTGACTGGGCTCCTGGGCAGCCCCGGGGTCACTCTGCTAGGTTGCTTCCTTCTCAGACTTCTCTGGGGTTTTTGGAGGAAGAGAAGGGTCTGTGGTTCTAGTCCAGCTCCTCAGCAAGCCATCTTTCCAGTCTGAGGTATCATGACTTTCTGCAGTCTCCTGTTCCTCATTCTTTGATTATGTTTATTTACCTCCCACAAAGAACAGACGAGAGTTGAGAGAGAGGAGACCCTCCCATCTGACTTCTGTGTCTTGGGGTGGCCATCCCACTTGGGGTCTTGCTCAGCTTCTTATTTAAATGGAAGTTTTGGACCTCCGGTCTCCCTTCAACATGAATGTCATGGCGCTGACCAGAGTCACAGCTCCTGTGTCCCTTTTTTTTTGTGCATGTAGCTTGATTTGCTGCTGGGCCTGGGCCTGGACGAGGTGGCCGTGGGAGTGGCCCTTGCCATGACGGATTGCTGCCAGGACTCGGCTGCCAGGTGGCAGCTACAGCTGCAGCTGCTGATAAGGTTGGACAACAGCGAGATTGAGGCTCGCTTTGAAGAAGCTGTCCGGCACCTGAGAGCCAAGGTCTGAGCTGGCACCCTGAGGGTTGTGGGTCTGTGCATGCGGGGGCTGGTGAATGCTGCTTCCAGGTTGCCAGTGATGGCTAGGGTGGAGCATGTTTCCTAAAGTTGCCTCTTTCCTAGAAAACGTGCCTGGCTGGTGGGCTCAGACTGTTTTCTGTTGGTCCTTGCTGGTAGTCCCAAAGTGCCTGGAGTGTGCAGCTCACACCTGGGAGCTCAACTCATCTCCATTTATTTTTTTGTTTGCAGGATTGTTTGCCATTGTGGAATTTATGGGTGGAGTGGAGTGAAGGCACCCACAGCCAAGAAGACACGGAAGCCCTCTTCCAGGTGTGGCCCAAGGGAAGGTTCTTCTCTTCCTCCTGCTTCTGCACTTGTTATAAGCTGAGTGATCATCAGTGGAGACAAAGATCAAGGGGTTCAGCCCCCCCCCAATCCATGACCTGCTTTTGCCTCAGGTTGTAGAAGCAGCCTCTGCATTCCTGTCCCACATTCGATTTTTGAGGAGCCACAACAGGCCATTTATCCATGAACATATTAGTAAGAAATGAGCTAGTTGTAGAGGGATGAGTTGCTTCCCCCTTTGGCCATCATGGGGGAGAAGGCTGCACACATAGGCAGTTCTCCTCTAGCTTTTCCTGTGTTTTGGAGCTCTGGTTCTAGTTGGGGTCTCTGAAGCCCCTGGACCAGCATGTTTTACCCTGTCCTTGCTCTTAGGGTTCCTGGGCCTTCCCATGGGGTTGTAGCTGAACTGAACCATGTGTCTCCCCCCAGTTGAAGGGTGAGGACCATTTGACTTTTCTCCATCTCCCCAGTGCTAAGTGTAGCATCTGGCACATTGTAAGTGCTTGGCAAACTACTTTTCATTCTTCGGTCAGGAGCAAATGAGCTCTTTCTGTGGCTGCCAGTATAGTCCCTTGGTGGTCTAAAGCCTCCAGCTCTCCAGTGGCGTGGCTTTGGGGTGATAGTTCAGAATTTATTCATGAAGATTGTTTCTGGCTTCTTCTGTATGGCAGAAATCTCTCCTTGCTACTGTTCCTGCCGATTCTGTGACCATGAAAGAGAAATACCTCGATTGGGCTTATCGGACTGGCGGCCACAAGAAGGCAAAGAAAGTCTTTACCAGGTTAGACTGACCATCCCTACAGGTGCTTCGTGTGGCCTGATCTGTCACTTGCTTGGCTCTTCTCTTGGCTGAGCTTTGCAGTTCTCTTGTCTCCGCTGCTCTTGAAAAAGGTGACTCGTGTCCTTTTGGGCCCCCCATGCAAGCACATGGCGGAGACAGATGGGGATCTTGGGGTCTGTAGGCTGATGCTACAGGTTTATTTATACCTGGCAATTGTGAGGCACAGACTGGGTTATCTGTAAAGTTCTGCTAAAAAAAAAAAAACCAAAGCAACTTTAGGTTTAAAATGAAAAATTTTTAAATTGGATCTTGAAACTTAGAAATGAGGGATACAAAGAAGAGTGGGGCTGGGTTGAAGAAGTAGAGTGAGTGAGAGAGAGGAGGGAGTTGCTGCTCATTTAAAACACTGGTGGTCTGTGCTGTTGGTGGTTGTTCCCCAGCCCTAACCTCATTTAGTGAGCTTGACTTGCTGCTACCTGTTGTATGAATCAAATTCACTGTCGGGTTCTTTTAGAGTGATGGACATGTGAGAGAAATAAACTTTTCTTCTTTCTAGTTTACGTGAAAACCGTCCATTTTCAGTTCAGTTCTTCAGGAGGATGATCCAGATTGAAAAAGAGCAGGTATGTATAGTGAGGATATTGGTCATTGCTTCCTAATTATTCTGAGAATATTCTGAGAATGTGGGTGGGATTGAAGATGGGGGGAGAGTAAGAAAGAGACTTAGCAAATGCTGGTCCCTGCAGTCCCCTGGCCTTTCTCCCCTCCAGTGCTGGCCAGTTAGCAGGTGTAAGCAACAAAAGAGAAGACTCAAAAGCTAAACCACATGGGAGAAAGATGTGTGGGAATCAGGGTCTGGTTTTAAGGAAGCTCTTCTGTGAAAATCCAGACTTCATTTGCCCATTAATTAAATGGTCTCTGTTTACATTACAGAAGTATCCCTAGTGAATCTAAAATGTAATTGGATTTACATGCAAAAGCATGAAGGTGTTATTAGGGTCACCAAGCTAAAAAAGCAGGCTCTCCCTACCTGCACACAGAAAACAGCCGCAGAGCAGAGAGAGGGTTGAGGGTAAAACAGGATGCTGTTATATGAAGGTATAGGTAATGATGTGTTAGGTTCTCTTGAGATTGTAACAAAAGGAAACACACTTAAGCTGAAGTAATTGGGATTTAGGGTAGTCTAAATGGGAGGCAGCTTTTCTAAGAAAATAATGTGATGGCAAATCAGGGCCCCGAAGGACTGTACTGTGTCCTGACCCCTTCTGTCTACTTTTGTTAGGAAACCTGCAAGATGTTGAACTTAAGAGAGTACTATGAGAGAGCCTTGAGAGAGTTTGGCTCTGTGAATTCTGGTAAGGAACCCCTTTTCTTGGAACTATATGTGTGGCAGTGCAGGTGGGGTAACTGATTCTTGTTAAAATATTTTTGGACCCTGGGTCTCTGAGCCTTCTATGGAAAGCACTTTTCTGTGTCCTGAGCCCCTTGGGCCATCATGCTGTTGAGGCTTATGAGCCGTTTCTCAGTTACATTAAAAAAAAAAAAGCTAAAATACATAGGACTTTTCAAAGGAAACCAATTATAACAATATGTTATCAAAATATACATATATAAAAAGCAGGACTCTTGGGCTAAGAGCATCATTTTGTATGGGTGACCTGAACTCTTCTGGGTTCCAGAACTCCAGGGGCCTGGTCATTGCTGGCAGCATGCCAGGGGGTGGGATGCATGCACTGGTGAGTGATTTTTTTTTTTTTTTTTAAGACCTGTGGTTGGATTACATCAAGGAAGAATTGAACCACCCTTGTGGCAAACCAGAGAACTGTGGGCAGATCCATTGGAGAGCAATGAAGATGCTGGAAGGCGAGCTGGTGGAGGAGTTTGTGACCAAATACACTTTACTTCAGATGGGCCAGTTGTAGGAAGAGCCAAAAGCTGGACTTAAGAACTTTTTTTATAACCCATGGTAGATTTACCTTCTAGGTAGATCTATCCTTTGTACAGAGATATTTGTCTTTGATTCATAGTAAACATTGAACTCTGCTGTCTGACTCCTAACTAAGGGCTTTGCTCCTTCTAGGATCCCCATTTGACATCTTTAGTCTGTGAGAGAGATTTCGTAAAAAAGTTGTTTGGAGGGCAGTTAGATGGCACAGTGGATAGAGCACCAGCCTTGAAGTCAGGAGAACCTGAGTTCAAATCAGGCCTCAGACACTTAACACTTCCTAGTTGTGTGACCTCGGGCAAGTCATTTAACCCCAATTACCTCAGGAAAAAAAAATAAAAGTCCATCCAGAGCAAAAACAAAGTTCCACCCAATGACCTTTCCAGAGCTGACAGAACTGACAAAACCAGAACATCATTTTTCTTTCCAGATTTGTATTGGAGGTCATTGGGAGATGAATAAAATGAATGTCTTAAAGAGACTCTTCAAGAGTCCTGTCCCTTTCTGGGTTTTGTTTAATTTTTGAAAGGCAACAAGAACATTTCTCTTCTGTGAAAAACACACAAAGTATGTTTGAGCTCATGAAGTTTAGTGGAGGAAAGAGGAAAAGGCACATTCTGGTTTTCTATCTTTTGAGAATATTTGAGAAAGCATTAAATATTACAGATTTAGAAGAATAGGGCAGGGTGTCCTTTGAAGAATCAAGATTAGAAATTAAAGAGTAACAAACATTTTGTGGATACAAATAGAGTAAATTTGTTCTTTGCCAAGAAGAAATTGTACACAGAATGTTGCTTCAAGTTGGGGTTGTACTAGGTTACAGTTGAAGGTCTGTCCTGCTCTGATTCTGAAATGGGTAAATTGAAGAAAGCAACATTTTGGGAATGTAGAAAGCGTGGGACATCCAGGTAGGCATTTGTAAATAGAGATTTAGGTTCAACAAACAGATTGGGGGGGTCAGGGACACAGAAGTTATAATTGATACTGTGGGAGTGAATGAGAAGGTAGGGTTAGTCACAAGCCTGCCTTGCCTGATGCAAAGGACTTTCTGTCTGTCTCTGCCTCTCTGTCTCTCATTTTTTTTGTCTTTTCTCTGGATCTTCCCTTCCCTCCTTTTTCCCCCCCTTCCTGCCTCTCACACACTTACAGATATTGTGGGGTTAAGGACAAAAAGGACTGGTAGAGCTGAGCTCTAGAAGGTCTATTGAGATTTCCAGAGGAACTAATTAGTTTTATTTAATTGAAGGTGAACATAGAGTATAATTATAGGGTCACAAATAAATATTACAGCATTTGGAAACAACAGAGATCCCTGCCTCCAGTTCCTTTCCTTTAGATCAATTGTATAAATGGTCTCTCAGCCCTCACACCCTCAGGAGAAAATAGTGTAGCTTTTAAAGTGCTTGGCCCAGCCAGTCTTTTCAGGCCTCATCGGACACTGATCGAGACCTTGATCTGGGCCAGCCCAACCTTCCCATCTGAATGCCCAGGCACTGAGGTTGCTCCTGCCCATCCAAGTTCTTGGCATTCCTAAGTGAGGGTATTTTAACTTTGCATTTCATGTAGGCACTCGCCATGAGTCTGGATTATTTCAGTCTGGGGCTTGGGCAGCACGGACAACTCAGTCTTCCTGGCTGGGCCCAGGTCCTCGATGGAGTAAGGAGGACGGGACTAGGGCGCTCTGGGCATTCTGCGTTTGGGATTGATGCCAAGCCCTTACCCCGGCAGTATGAGGGTAGGGAGGGGGACGACGAGGCGTCTCGGGCCCTCTGTCCCGAGGGGGTGGATCTGCTTAGGGGGGATACCTTGGGACTCAGATCCATCAAATACGAGGTAATGGTAGGAGCCCTGGGAAACTCTCGTGGCTGATGACCGGGCTGGGCTTCCGCCCAGAACGATACAGCGGGACCTGGGAGGCGGAGACTGGGGCCGAGGCCGAGACCGAGATCCTTGTGCAGGTCGGTTTGGCCGGACGGGTTGGTGCACGGTCTGATGAGGCGGGCTGGCGGCAGTGGGTAGATTCGGTCCACGTTCCCCTCCTCGGACAGGATCAATCTTTTCTAGCTTGTCCGGTTCTATCGCCGGCAGACTTTGGCTCCAGGGGCAGCGCGCTAGGCTGGCTCGGCCGGACGCTGCCTTCTAGGTCCAAGCTAACCTCCGGCAAAGCCCTTCCTCGGTCCCCTGAGTGGGTCGCGGGCTTCCTACCAATGGCCCCGCTCGGGTGGCAAGCGCCGCCTCTTAAGACCACGTGATTCATACCCCGCCCCCGTTGCTGATTGGGCACTTCGTGTTGCCTTTCGGCCGGCAGCATGGGGAGGTCGTCACGTGGGGGCGGCGGCGGCCGCTGCGCCTCGGGGACTGGCGAGCATGGAGCCGCGGACTGCAGAGGCCGAGGGCGGCGAGGGGCGGACAGCCCCGGAGGGAGAGCCGCCGCCGCCGCCACCGCGAGGTGCGCGGGAGCAGGAAGAGGAAGAGATGCCGAGGCCAAAGTCGGAGCCGGAGTCGCGGGAGAGTCCGCCCAGTCCAGTGGCGGTAAGGCCGGAGCCCCCCGCGCCCACCCGAGCCCGAGACCAGGCGAGATGGAGACCGTGGCGCGGGGCCGCCACACCCCCTCCGCGCGGGCCTTCCGGGAGCTACGCCTCGGGGCCAGAGCCAGAGCGGGAGCGGGAGCGGGAGCTGGGAAGGGAGGTGTGGTCGCCCCGGCCGCTGTAGGAGGCCTGGGGGGGGGGAGGGTAAGGCTGGAGGCCTCGGGCCGCTGACCCTTCCCCTTTCCTTGCGGGCCTCTCTCTCTGCGCCCCGAGACTCTGCCGGACCCCGTTCCGCGGGCCCCCTTAGCCCTCCAGCTTTCTCTGCTACCTTCCACCCCACACTTACCTTCTCCCCCTCTTTCTTCCCCTTTCCTTTCCCTCCTCACCGAAGACATCCTCCCCTCACATAACCTCCGGCCCTCTTCCCTTCCCCCCCTCACTTCCTTGTGGCCCTGAGGGACCCTGTGAGCCCCTTTGCACAGATGAAGAGAGGGTGGTAAGGAGACTGGTCTTTCCTTTAAGAGATGAATGTTTTCTATTGGAAAATTAGTCTGTCAGTTACCTAGCATTTATTAAGCACCCACAATGCCAGGCCCTGCGCCAAGCTGGAGTTGGGGGGGCCTAGTTTGTGGGGATTTCAAGAGGCTGGTAAGGAGGGGAGTGATGCCAGACCTGGGGGTGCTCCCCGGTCCTCTCTGGAGGCTGATCTTGCTGGCACAGTTTCTTTTAGAGCCAGGTGTTGTACAGGTCTGTAGGTAGATCTGGGGTCTAGGGGAAAAATGACATCTTTACTTGGGCATCATTGATTTGCTTTGTAATATTGCGTATTTTCCTTTATGCATTAAAAGCAAGATTGTGAAAAGATGCTCATAGGCTTCACCAAGCTGCCAAACATTCATGAACAAATTGGATAGGGAGAATCTATGTATGAGCATTAAGAGATGGATGAGATCTGGAAGGGCATCTTGTCCAAACCCTCATTTTAGAGATGAGCAAATGGAGGCCCAGAGAGAGGAGGGATGACTGGGGTCATGTGGGTACTTCTCAGTTTGAGACTTTGAGGGGCTGTTAGTAATGGAAGGAGAGAATATTTTGTGATCTTGTTTGACAGTGAAATAGGAAGAAAGCATGGTGGTGGCCTGGATTACTTTTACAAAAATATTCTTAATAAGTGGTTGTTATTTTTTTTCAACCAAGAAGCATCAAGAAAGTGTCAGTTCATAATTGTTTTCCTTTGTTCAGGTCAGCTTGGCCATGTCTGATCACTTCTATCAAAAAAAGGAAGGAGATGAAGATGAGGTCATGAGATGGAGACCAAAACTAGGCAAGTAACCATCCCCAGATTGTTCCTTTCCAAAAATCCTGCTTTCTCCACAAAGCCTTTTTGAATTCCAAGTAATACTGATGGTTTCTCCTGTCTGTCCATCTTCTTATGCTTCTTATGACCAGCTTCTTACCAGGTTTCCTTTTTCTAGAATGTGTCCATAGGTGCTCTCTCCCTCCACGGTGTGTCGGTGGAGGGGACAGAGCAAAGTAGGGAGGAGAGGTGACTCAGACTTGTGTCCTTTTTGCAAGATACCATTCTGCCTTTCATATATATGTATCTCTGTGTTTATGTATATATTGTTAGAATCTTAGGGATTAGTCCTAAGGAGTGTAGAAATTATTTCATCCTATGATTTCATTTATTCAGATGTGATATCAGAAAATGTGTAGAAGTCTAAATGATAATGGATGTGCTCATTGGATCCTTTGCGAAAATTAGAGGACAAAAAGTCTACTATTGTTTCAATGATACTTTTAAACAAATTGATACTAGAACAGTGTCTGTGTAGATTTGAGAAATTAGTAATATTTCAAGGTCTGAGTCACTGTTTAGTTTACAGAAGCATATTGACCTATTTAATAGTGAGTCATGCTAAGGATTTAAATCTTGCTTTGAAGAGTTACCTTGACCCTTGAGGTTGTAATATGGTGGTGGTGCTGGTGTGGGATGAAGGAGAATGCTGATTTTATCCAGCTCTTTTTTTTTTTAATGTCAGAAAATAGTGTTGGTAAGTGCCTTACATACAGAGATGTGTATACTTAACTGTTTTTTTCTTTTTTTGAAAAAAAAAAATCAGACTTTTTTCCAAAGGCAAGTACTTAATTGGTTGAGGCAGTTAGGGTAAAGTGACCTGTCCAGAGTCACAGAGTTAAAAAGTGTTAATTGTCTGAGTCAGATTTGAACTCAGGTCCTCCTCACTCTGGGGCCAGTGCTCTAAATGGCGCCCATGGGCGCCATTTAGCTGCCTTGACAGATAAATTTTGTGTTATCAAATCATTATTTTCCTCTGTCATTGCTGTTAGGAATTTGCTGACCTTTTCCATTGGGGTTTTGCTTTTATTTAAAGAACTCGGGGCAGTTATGTTGCGCAGTGAATAGAGCACCAGCTCTGAAGTCAGGAGGACCTGAGTTCAAATGTGGCCTCAGACACTTAACACTTCCTAGCTGTGTGATCCTGGGCAAGTCACTTAACCCTAGTTGCCTCAGGGGAAAAAAATAAAGAACTCAGAATTGTCTGATTGTGTTTGCCAAACATTTATGGAACTTTTCCTCTTTTTGCTGCCTTTGCAGTCTGTGGGGCTCAGGGTATGCTTACCAGAGAGGAGGAGGACCATCCTGAAGAGGATGATCTGCAGGATTACGGGGACTCTGAGGAAGACTTGAACTGGGAATTGGAAGATGGGATGGAGAACATTGTCCCTACGGAACAGAAGGCCGAGCCTCCTGTTAAGGAGGACTGGGACACTGAACTGATCGCTGATCAAGGGAATCCGTACGGTAGGTGTATTGCTCCCTCTGGGCCCTGGAGGAGCTCGTCTGGACTTTGCTAGGTCCTCCCGTGGTTCATGGTAGGCCTATAATCACTGAGGCTTTTCTCCTTTATTTTTGAAACTTCTTTTAGGAGCTGAAGACATCCATCGTGCCAGCATTCAAGAATTCTGTTTTTGGGCACCTCGGGCCCAGCAAGGAGACATGATCTATGACCCGAGCTGGCACCACCCTGCTCCCCTCACTCCCCACTATTCCAAAATGGTCTTTGAGACAGGGCAGTTTGATGATGCTGAAGACTGATGGGAAACTGTGGGATGCTTTTTTGCCTTGTGGGCTGGCCTGGAGGGGCTCTCCCCTTAGCCTTCTTCCCATCCATCACATCCCCTCATTCCCGCTTATGAGGTGGGTTCTCACATGGGGAACAGTGTTGGGGTGGATCCTGGAAGCTGCTGCATTTTCATAGACTGTTGTTTAAGAAGGGAAAGAAATTCTTTCTCTCAGTTTTCTTTTGGGTTTTGTTGGCACAATCTTTCCTGGAACAAGGGCACTGTGGCATTAGAGGAGGGGGGAGGATCTTGGTAGGGGATTTTTTTTTTCTTAAATAAAAGTTAAAAATCAGAGTGTTGCTTTTGTCATTCCCATGTCTTTTAGTTGGCTTCTTTTGAACCAACTTAGACTCATGGCTGCCTGGTGCCTGCCTCTTATCATATTAAAAAAAAAAATCACTCAGTAAAAGTAAAAGTTTGGACGATTACTAGCTCTGTCTTTGTGTCACTGTCTTGTTGCTGTTGATAAGGAAAGCCTTTCTGAAGTCCTTCCCTTCCATCACCTTTTATTATTTATATATGTCTCTTTTAATATTTATATTTTAGAATGTGAACACATAGGTGGTACAATGGGTAGGGTGCTGGGCCCAGAGTCATAATCATCTTTTTTTTTTTTTTTTTAAATTTTTTTATTAAAGCTTTTTATTTGTATAACATATATATGGGTAGTTTCCCCAGCATTGATCTTTACAAAGCTCTCCATTACAACTTTTACCCCCAGTCCCCTCCCCTCCCCTAGATGGCAGGAAGTCCACTACATGTTAATAATGTTGAAATACTTGACAAGTTGTGCAAGAAAAATCCTGTCTACAAGAAAAAAAAGAAAACCAGAGAAAGGCAACACAATGCAAGCAAACATCAATAGAGATCATGAAAATGTTACATTATGGTCCATATTTCATATCCCTCTCTCTGGGTGTATATGGTTTTCTTCAGTGAACAATTGGAACTGGTTTGAGACAATTCTTTGTTGCAGAGAGCTATGTCCATCAGAATTGATCATCATGTAATATTGTTGCTATGTATAATGATCTGGTTCTGCTTGTTTCACTCAGCATCAGTTCATGCAAGTCTCTCCAGGCCTCTCTGAAATCATCCTGCTGGTCGTTATTTACAGAGCAATAATAGAATCATCTTCTTGAGTTCAAATCTGGCCTCAGATGCTGGCCAGATCCCTGTTGCAGTCCTGAGTTTCAGACCCAGGTTAGGAGGAACGCTAACATGCTAGAGCTTGTGAGGCTGGTACCCTAGTCAGAATTCCAGAGTAGAAAAGAGTATTTGACCACAGATAAGAGCACAGACCAGGAGAGTGGTAAACACCCCTTCTTAGAGCAAGCCAACTTGGAAGAACTGAAAACTTACAGGCCCCCCCTGAGTTAAAGAAAAGACTTCAAAAGTAGAGTTGGCTAAATGGAAAAGGAGGTGACAAATGCTCACTGAAGAAAATAATTCCTTAAAAAATAGAATTGGGCAAGTGGAAGCTAATGACTTTATAAGAAAGTCTAGGGAAAAAATCAAAGAAAAAATTGAAGAAAATGTGAAATATGTCATTGGAAAAACAACTGACCTGGAAAATAGGTCCAGGAGAGATAATTTGAGAATTTTCAAAGTACCTGAAAGCTTGATCAGTACTTGATTTAAATGAAAAAAGAGCCTAAATGTCATCTTTCAAGAAATTGTCAAGGAAAACTGCTAGATTCAGAGGGTAAAATGGAATTGTAAAGAATCCATTGACACCTGAAAGAGTTGTTTAAATGAAAACTCTCTGGAATATAGCCAAATTCCAGAACTTCGAGATTCAGAAGAAGTTCTAGCCAGAGAGAAATAATTCAAAAATTGTTTTGTGTGTGTGTGTGTGTGTGTGTGTGTGTGTGTGTGTGTGTGTATTTCTTCATTCAAGGATTGGAGGACTTAGAATGATATTCTGGAAGGCAAAGGAGCTAAGGTAAAGAGATAAATAGGAAAGAGAAATTTTTAAGGGTTTCAATAAGGTTAAACATGCGAAGGTATTTGTAACTCCTAAGAATTTTATTATTCGTTAAGGGAATTAAAAGGAGAACACATAAACACAGGTGTGCATGTGGGCACAGATGTGAGTTGACTATGATGAGATATTTAAAAATACAAAATTAAGAATTAAAAAAAAGGAATGTCTTGGGAGAAGAGGAAAGGTAGAGTGGGATGAATTACCTTATTTTTTGAAAAAGCTTTCATAGTGGAAGGAAAGATGGGGTAGTTAAGGGAAGTATTTGAATTCTACTCATTACAATTGACTCAAAGAGAACAATGTACACAGTCAATTGGGTATAGAAATTTATCTTACTTTACAGGAAAGTAGGAGGGGAAGAGGATAAGTTAAGGAAAAGAGGCTCATAGAAAGGAGGGCAGATTGGGGAGGCAGTAGTCAGAAACAAAAATTTTTTGAGCATGGATAGTGAAAGGAGTAGGATAAAGAGGAAAAAATAGGATGTAGTGAAATACACAGTAATCATGCCAAAAAATGTTGACATCAAGTTTCTCTGAAAAAGCCCTGAAATATATAGAGGACTGAATCAAATTTGCAATAATACAACCTGAACTGATCAATGGTTAAGAATATGAATAGGTAATTTTCTGTTGAAGTAATCATAGCTATTTTTAGTCATATGAAAAATGCTCTAAATTACTATTGATTAGAAAAATGCAAGTTAAAGCAATTCTGAGGTACCACCCCACAACTGTCAGATAAGCTAATTTGACAGGAAAATTAAATGACAAATATTGGAGGAGGTGTGGGAAAACAGACACTAATGCATTGTGGGTGAAATTGTGAACTGATTCAACCATTATGGAATACAATTTGAAACTATGCTTAAAGGGCTATAAAACCATGCATATCTTTGACCCACTAATATCCAGTAATGGAACTGTTCTTCAAAGAGAAAAAACAAAAAGGAAGAGGATCTATATGTTCGAAGATATTTATAGAAATTCTTTTTGTAGTGGCAAGGAATGGGAAACAGGATGCCCATCAATTAAAGAATGGCTGAACAAATTGAGTAAATGGTTGTGATGGAATATTGTGTTATAAGAAATGATGAGCAGAATGCCCTCAGAAAAATCTCTAAAGACTTAACTTGAACTAATGCAAAGTGAAATGAGTAGAATCAGGAGGACATTTTATACAGTAACAATAACATTACATGGTGATTAACTATGAATGACTTAACTCTTCTCAGCAATACAAGGGTTGAAACCAATTCTAAGGGACTTATAATCCAGAGAAGAAACTGATGGAATCTGAATGCAGATCAAAGCTTAATTAAAAAAACCTTTTCTTTGTTGTCTTCCTTCCTTTCTTTCTTCCTCCCTCCCTCCCTCCCTTCCTCCTTCCCTCCCTTCCTTCCTCCCTCCCTCCTTCCCTTCTTCCCTCCCTCCTTCCCTTCTTCCCTCCCTCCCTCCTTTCCTCCTTCCCTCCCTCCCTCCTTTCCTCCCTCCCTTTCTTCTTCCCTCCTTCCCTCCTTCCCTCCTTTCCTCCATCCCTTCCTCCCTCCTTTTTTCCTCCCTTCCTCCTTTCTTCCCTCCCTCCCTTATTCCCTTCCTTCCTCCCTTCCTTCCTCCCTCCCTTTCTTCCTTCCTTCCTTCCTCTCTTTCCCTCCCTCCCTCTCTCCCTCCCTCCCTTTTTCTCTTTCTCTCTGTCTCTCTCTCCTTCCCTCTCTCTGTCTCTCTCCCTCCCTCTCTGTCTCTGTCTGTCTCTCTTTCTTGGTTTACATTTTCTTCCACAACATGATTAATATGAAAATAGTATAGTAAGAGTGTCTTTTGTTCTTGAAGAAGACCAAAATGACATCACTATGTTAGAATCAAGTAGTTAGACTATGCCCAACTGTAGCTGATCAGATCAATATGGGCTTGGAATGCTCTACCACAGGTTGGGCATAAATTATCCATGTTGGGGTAGAGTCTAGATTTGCGCATGTTGCAGGTTTTTTATTTTTTTATTTTATTTTTTAATTTTTTTTAGCTATTCTGCTTTGCTCATAGAGCACAGCACCTCTGATGAGGGCACGGCATGCTGGGTGGTCCTGTGCCAGTGTCTCCCATGTCCTACAAGCAATTCTAAAGTTCTTGAGAGACTTTTGAGAGAGTCCTTCGATTGCTTTTCTGACGACCATGTGAGCACTTGCCCTGTGTGAATTCTCCATAAAACAATCTTTTTGACAAGCATATATTTGGCATCTGAACAATGTGGCCAGCCCATTGGAGCTGTGCTTTCTGCAATAGAGTTGAAATATTTGTCACTTTAGTTGAAGAAAGAACCTCAATATCTGGTATCTTGTCCTGCCGGATGATCTTCATAATCTTTCTAGGACAATTCAAATGGAAGTGATTCAATTTCCTGGCATGGCATTGGTACACTGTCCAGGTTTCACAGGCATACAACAATGATGTCAGCATGACGATTCTATAGACCTTCAGTTTGGTAATCATTCTAATACCTCTCATCTCCCACACTTTTCCTTGGACACTCTCAAACACTGAACTAGCTCTGGCAATGCACTTGTCAGTTTCATCTATTTGTAGACCCCTTTACTATCAAGGTAAATGAACTTATTCACAGCATTAAAAACTCCATTTGCTATAACTAATGGTTACATATGGGTGGTGTGGTGCTTGCTTATGAATACCTGTATTTTCTTAGTGCTAATTTTAGGCAAAAATTAGCACAAGCAGCAGAAAATTGATCCATGCTTTGTTGCATTTTAGCTTTAGAGGCTGCATTGAGTGCACAATCATCTGCAAACAAAAAATCAGGTACCAAAACTCACTCCACTTTTATTTTGTAGCCTTATCAAGTAAGAACTTACCGTCATGATTCAAGGCAATTCCAATAGACTTGTGATGAAAAGAGCTATCCACATCCAGAGAGGGGGCTATGGAAACTGAATGTGGTTCACAACATAGTATTTTCATCATTAGCTTGTTTTTTTTTTCCTTTATCATTTTTCCTTTTTTGATCTGATTTTTCTTATGTATCATATATATGTAAATATGTTTAGAAGAATTAAACATGTTTTAACCTATATTGGATTACTTGCTATCTGGGGGGGGGATAGCAAGGGGAAGTAGAGAGGGAGGGAGAAAAATTTGGAATACAAAGTTTTGCAAGGATGAATGGTGAAAACTATCCTTGCAGGTATTTTGAAAAAGAAAAAAATCTATTATTTATTTAAATTAAAAAACCTATTCTTTAAAAAATAAAAAGAATTTACCATCATTGTGGTAGCTTACCTTGATGCCATGTTCATTCTCATTGAAGACAATTGACTTATGAATATGAATATGACTGAAAACATGCTAAAAAGCATGGGAGCAAGCATTGGGAAAACGTGAGAGCATTGTCTGTTATTGAGAAGCTGGGTAAGCATGCTGTCATGAAACTGACACACAATAATGATGAACTTTTCCAGGCTACCAGATTTTGATGCAATTTTTCATAAGTCCTTGAGACTGACAGTATCAAAGACCTTGGTCAGATCTATAAACATTGTGTACAGATATCTGTTCTGCTCTTGGCATTTCTCCTGGAGTTAATTGTTTCTCAGCCCTTTCTGAAGCTACACTGGCTTTCAGGTAGATGACTATTTTTCAGGTAAAGGATCAGCTTCTCAATGGGACATGAGCAAGAATCTTGCTAATATGAAAATATGTTTTACATTACTGCACATATATAACATATCAAATTGCTTGCCATCTCAGAAAGGGGAGAGGGGAGAGAAGGAGGAGGTAATTTAGAACTGAAAATAAACCCCGACAAAAACTGGAAAAAATAAAATATTAAGTAGAAGAACATTCCTCCAAAACTCTAGGATGCACTATCTCAAATGGATACAACAGTTTATGGGCGAGAGGACTCAGTGCAATAATAGTGAGGCATGAATGTAGGTAGCTATATGCCAAGAGATAATTCCACGTTCTTGTTACTGGAAGTCATTTCTTTGTATAATTCTCATACAGCTTCCCTCTTTGTGCAGCATTTCTGCTTTGCAGATCACCCATCTGGTCTTGAAGTCTGCTCTTCCCTTAAATCTCTCATCAGAATTCTTCTCTACCCCAAGGGAGCTACATCCCTTCAAATTGCTTCCTTTTTTAGGTACTATTTGCATCCATACCTGTCCTTCGATGTGTTTCTTCCCCTGCTGGATGCAAGTTCTTGTTCTAGTAGCAAAATCCTGTGTAAAGCAAAGTCCCTTCTATTCCCCTTCTCCATTCTAGCTACCTTTTTTTTTTTTTTTTCTTTTTTTTAAACAGCAAGGAGACTGCCTCTATAAAGCCTGCTTGAATTTGGACTACTGAAAGAATTACTTTTGGACCAAGACCTAATGGGTATGACTGATTTGACCAATCACAAGATATTTCCTGAGGGGGGTCAGTAGTTTCATCCCATAGAATCCTTAATCCTTTAAAGTTGATTAATTTATTTAAGAACACCTTATGATTATATTGGAGCCTTTGTAACTTCATCATGTAAGGAACTCCTTTTCCTCTAGGAAACTGATAATTTCTTTTAAATATATAAGAAACCAAATGCATTAGTTTCAAAGATGTCCTGCTCGTTGGTGGCTCCTTTTGAGTTTCCTTTTCTTCTCTGTGCCTTTTTGAAAGAATACTTCAATATCTGTCTATTTTAAAACACATTTTTGGCATCATAATCATTAACTCTCAAATCCCTTCCCCAAATTAAAAAAACAAATAAGTCAAAAAATTCCAAAACAACCTGTTCTTTAAAACCCCCAAACCTTAAGCTCTTTCTTTTAACAAATGTTAATAGTCAAACAAAACAAATCCAAACACTGGTCATAATCGAGAACTTAAGATGATTCTGCATCTCTACCCCATCAATTCTCCATCAGGAGCTGACCTACGTGCTTATCCTATACTTGGTATATCTTGGACAATGTACTCATCCTCCCTAGGTTTCACTTGTTCACTGTCCAATGGTGGGGTAGGACTAGATGATTTCTTCTAACTCTTATTCCTAGAATTATTTCCTGGTCCTTCCCCACTTGAGCCCAAAGGCCCTAATGGGTTCCTTATTTGCAATGAGCTTGCATTCATCTTCTTTTTTTGGTTGTTTTTAAATTTTATTTTCTGTTTATATTTGTACATTCATCTTTTTAAAAACACATTTTCTTATGAATCATTTTGGGAGAGAAAAATCAGAGCAAATGGGAAAAACCATAAGGAAAAAAAAGCAAGAAAAAAAATGAACATAGCATGTGCTGATTTATATTTAGTCTCCATATTTCTCTCTCTGGATGTAGATGGCATTTTCCATCCCAAATTTATTTGGATTGTCTTGAACCACCGAGAAGAACCAAGTCTTTCATAGCTATCATCACACAATCTTGCTTTTAACTGTGTCCAATGTATTCTTGGTTCTGTTTGTTCCACTCAGCATCAGTTCATGTAAATCTTTCTAGGCTTTTCTAAAATCAGCTTGTTCATCATTTTTTATAGAACAGTAATATTCCATTACTTTCATATACCAACTTATTCCCCAATTGATGGGCATTTACTCATTTTCCAATTCTTTGCCACCACAAAAAGAGCTGCTACAAACATTTTCCCACATGTGGGTCCTTCCCCTCCTTTATGATTTCCTTGGGATACAGACCCAATAATAACACTGCTGGGTCAAAGGCTATACACAGTTTTATAACCCTTTGGGCATAGTTCTAAATTGCTCTCCAGAATGGTTCGATCATTTCACAGCTCCATCATTAGTGTCCTAGTTTTCCCACATTCTTTCCAACATTTACCATTATTTTTTCCTGTCATCTTAGCCAATCTGAGAGGTGTGAGGTGGTACCTCAGAGTTGTTTTAATTTAAATTTTTCTAATCAATAGTGATTTAGAGCATTTTTGTATATGACTATAGATAGCTTTGATTTCTTTGGTTGAAAATTGTTCATATCTATCCTTTGATCATTTTAATTAGCTTGTATTTTAATAGGGAACAGATACATGAGTCATGTCTGATCCCATTTAGGATTTTCTTGGTAAAGATACTGGAGTGGTTTGTCATTTCCTTCTCCAGCTCATTTTATAGATGAGGAAATTGAGGCAGGCAGGATGAAGTGACTTAGGTCTGAGGTCAGTTTTGAACTCAGAAAGATTTGAATCTTCCTGACTCCAGGTCTAGCACTCTATCCACTGTGCCATCTACCTATCCTACAGAAACATGTTCAGCATAATGAATAGACACAGACACAAACACAGACATACACAAAGATACACATATGGTGGTGAAGTCCAAAATATTATGGGAGGACTTTGGCTGAGGCAAGTGGGGATGGAAAAGAGATACATTCAGAAGACTACATCCCTAAGAAATGGGAGTTCTTATCAGAAAGAGATGTCAGTACAAAAGAACAGAGAGAAAAGATGGGAGTATTGTCCAAGCAGTTTGGAACAAAGTGAAAGGCTATTTGACTGCAAGGCTGGTGGGTAATAGCCAGCAAGATGGAATAGATTGGGCGCAGATTGCTTAGGGCCTTAAAAGTTAAAACAGAGAGATTTTAAAAAAATTCTTGTCCAGGCCCTTCATTTTACAAATAGGGAAATTGAGTCTCAGAGCAAATAAGTAACCTGACCAAGGTTATGCATATAGTAAATGTCAGAGAGATCTCCAAGGTTATCTCATACAATTCCCCCATTTTAAAGGGGAAGAAAATGAGTCTTGTAGTATTCCCTGCTCCGGGTCATCTCTTGAATTTGAAGGCAGATTGTCCAATTCTAGATTCAAAATGCACCTTCCACTCTACTAGGCTAGAAGAGAAAAACATGGAGACTTTTGCAATCACTTTTCTGGCAGTTGCAAGGAGAATATTTTTCTCTTTCCCAAAATAATGGTTTCATAGTTTCATAAATTAGTTGATTGTTAGTTGATATCTGTTATGTAGCAGACAAGTTAAAGTCGTGTGTCTTGCAAAGGCCATGCTCCCTAAATTGTTTTTGGCACCCAAAGCCCATCTGCTCTTGGCTTGAAGTTCCTCCTAGTTCCCAGAAGGTGGCACCAATGACCACAAGATTATGTCTCCAGCTCAGAAGAGGCTTTGGCAGTCCTCTGAAGCTTTGGGCGTCCTTTATATTCACATAAAAGATCCCTGCTGGTGTGAATCTGTAAATTTCTTAGTAGTCTCAGATGAACTGCTAGCTGATTTCCTAAAGTGAGAATTTGCTCAGGAGAGGGGCGAAATATGAACTTTTTCTGCATCAATTTCTCAAGCATAGGATAGGGGAGACATTGTCAAGGTAATAATTCATTTTAATAATTAAAAAAATCATTTTTGCACTCAAGATAAAAAAACAAGAACAACATCAAGAATAATAATTATTGTTGTCAGAGTCAAGCATCTGATTGGGGACAAAAAAGTCCAAACAAAATGATCCTTATTTGTAAAGAACTTGGGACTGAGCTACTCCTACTACTAATAGGAATAATAGCACAGGAACTGAATCTCTGACTTAAATAATATAGGGAATTCCCAGGTGAGGAAATATACTCCATACTTTTAAATTTAAATAAAAAAATTAATTTAAAATTGCTTTCTTTTATTTTTATATTTCATTCATTTCCAAATACAGGGTGTCCCAAAAGTCTTAATGTAGTTTCAAGCTATTAAGACTTTCTATATATGTATGTTATTATATATATGATCTGTCTATCCATCTATATCTCTCCATCCATCCATCCATGATTCTTCCTTCCTTCCTCCCTCCCTCTCTCTCTCTCTCTTTCTTTCTTTTCTTCTTCCTTCCTTACTTCCCTCCTTCCCTTCTTTCTTCCTTCCCTCCCTCCTTCCTTCCTTCCTTCCTTCCTTCCTTCCTTCCTTCCTTCCTTCCTTCCTTCCTTCCTTCCTTCCTTCCTTCCTTCCTTTCTTCCTTCCTTCCTTCCTTCCTTCCTTCCTTCCTTCTCTCTCTCTCTCTCTCTCTCTCTCTCTCTCTCTCTCTCTCTCTCTCTCTCTCTCACTCTTTCTCTCTTTCTCTCTTTTCACCTTTCTTCCCCTACTCAGCAAGCTAGGTGGACCCCTCTGCAATTTACAATCTTAAAGAGTTGCCTAAAGTACTGAAAAGTGATTGGTCACATATCACACAGCCAAAGAGTATCAGAGGATTAGAATCCCATGATCCTCCTGATTTTGAGGCCAGACCTCTATTCACCAAGCCTTTATTCACTCATCATACTGCCAAGGTAAGAGAACTTATCCACAGTATTCAAAACTTTATTATGTACTGTAACTGATGATTCCACATATGGAGGTCTGGTGCTGGCTGATGGAAAGACGTGTTTTCTTAGTGCTAATTGTTAGAAAAAGCGTTACAAGGACATTCTCTTATGAACTTTAGAATTGACTGTATGACCTGGGAGACACTGGCACAAGATGGCCCAGCATGGCATACCCTCATCAGAGAAGGTGCTGTGCCCTATGAGCAAAGCAGAATGGAATTAGCTCAGAAGAAAGGCAAGATGCGCAAAGTTAGAGCAGTCCTCCCAAATGTTCATCTGGACTATTTGTATCAGATTTGTGGCAGAGCACTGTATTGGTCTGATCAGCCACAGTGGGATACACTGTAACATAGTGATGTCATTTTGGTACCAATCAATTTACTCTTCATAACACTAGAGGTGACATAGTAGAGTGGAGAATATGTGTGTTGGGTTTGGAGCGGGAGGGGGGCCTGAGGTCAGAATCCACCCTGGGCATTCCTGGCTGTGTGTGACCCTGGAAAAGTCACTTGATCTCATCATGCTTCAGTTTCTTTATGTATAAAGTGAGAGGGTTGAATTCTCTGATCTTAAAATAGCTGATATTGGGAATGCACTTCTAAGGTTTCCAAACTACCTAATGAATGTTAACTCATCTGATCATTATGATAATCCTGGGAGGTAGATATTATTATAGTCTCCATTTTGTAATTGAGTAAACTGAGGCCCAGAAAGGTGTTTTGGCTAGGGTCCCACACTAAATCTTTGACTCTGGCCATGATATTATGCTCTTCAAGAAGACATTGTATGACCTAGGTACCTGGGCTATTATAGAGGGAATTTATGCTCAGACCTGGGTGGGGTTAGACGCCTTCTGAGATCTCTGCTCTAGTCTCCTATTCTGTGGTCCCTCTGGCATAAACCAGAGAGCTTTAGTGGACGGAATAGTCAATATGGGTCACAGTGTAACACTGTCTACTGGAAAGCTAATGTGATGCTGAAAGATTTAGTAGTATCCAGGAAAGAAGAGTCACGTTAGTGATGTGGCAGTCTGACCTCATCAATTTCCTTAAATTCTGTTCAATTCAAATAAAACTCAGTGCCAGACACTGAGGATCCAAAGACAAAAGTGGAATTGTCCTGTCCTCAAGGAGCTTACATGGGGAGAAGAGTGGAGATGTAATGTATACACATAGAAATAAATATGTATTTTATATATGCAAGGAAGCTGGTCTTTTACAAACCTAATCACAATATAGGAGTCAAATTAGCAGGTGTAAATCTAGACAGGTGACCTCTTTTTGAGGCTCCAGTGAGTCCCTAAATTCAAAGACACTATGATTAAGAATAACAGGTTGCCCTTTCTGGCGATCTTTATTTTTTGAAAAATCATCTTTCAGGAGGGAACTTAATAATGAGCATTTCCAAATATAATTTTTTTTTTGGCCTTTTGCTGAAGCAATTGGGGTTAAGTGACTTGCCCAGGGTCACACAGCTAGGGAATGTTAAGTGTCTGAGACTAGATTTTGAACTCAGGTCCTCCTGACTTCAGGGCGGATGCTCTATCCACTGGGCCACCTAGCTGCCCCTCCAAATTGAAGAAAGAAAATTGTATATAAAACAGCAAATCTCTATTAGCACAGCTTGATTGTCCTTTTAAGGTATGTCATAAGTCTAGAGAGTCCAGGAGACAGACATGAAGAGGTACCTTACTCTTGATGAGGGTAAGAGGAAGATGTAGGAACCTGGAAGAAGAGAAGCTTTAACAAGTCACGTTGTGCTAGGGCCTGATGGGGCATAGGGAGAATCAGGACAGATACTTTGCATGAGCATTCGATGTTGGAAAAATGGTGGTGATTGACTTGTTTGAGGCAGAGCTACCGAAAACCTTCAATTTGTTAAAAAAAAAAAAAAAGCCATACTTGTGAAGAACAATAAAAAAAAAGTATGTCTATGATGTACTACTATACTAATGTATATTTATGAATACACATAATAGAAATAAAAATAAAATAAATTTAAAGTAATTTTAAATTTCATTTAATTAATTTTACACACCCCTTTTACTTTCTTTTTAAAAATATTAACAATAATATTTTAGTGAGACCTGTGCAATTTAAAACTTTTGTACCTATATTATATATTATTACACTCTATAGTCCAGCCAGACTGATCTTCTTACTGTTTCTCACATATAGGCTGTCATCTCCCATTTCTGTGCTTTTTCACGAAATTGGAGAGTATTACTGAAATGCACTCCCCTCTCTTTGATGCCTCAGTGGATAGAACTCTGGTTCAGGAATAAGGAAGACCTGAGTTTGAAACTAGTTTCAGACACATAACTTTGTGACCCTGGGCAAGTTACTTAACTCTGTTTGCCTCAGTTTCCTCATCTATAAAATGAGCTAGAGGAGGAAGTGGCAAACTCCTCTAATATCTTTTTCAAGAAAACGTCATAAGGGGTCATGAAGAGTAGGACACAACTGAACTAAAACCTTTTTTCCAATCTAAAAAACACAGCTTAAATGACATCTTATATCTGAAGTCTTTCTTGTCCTTACTTCCTAGTAGTTCTCTGCTCCCAGTTACATGGTATTTAATTATTTTGTAAATGATTACTTACAACACTCTTCTTTTGAATACCTATCTTATGGTGATCTTTATTGTCTCTTTAAGAGCTCCGAGCTTTTAAATTTTTAAGAACTAGAATATTGGGAGAAATATAATTTGTGTGAATAGTTTGAAGTGTCATTTGGTAAATAGACTGATGTACAATATCTTTGCATATGGAATTAGGCAGAAGATATGTTAATCTATAATCCATGAGTATCTATGAAGAATTCACACCATGTTTGCTTTTCTCTGAGGAGTCAGAGTATGTGATTTTGACTTTTTAATCTATGTGAATCTACTTCATAAATTGTGGAGAGAGATTACTAAAAGAGCTAGTTTGAGAGAAGATAAAGATATTTCCTGTTATTGCTGGGGAGAGGGTAAAGAAGGCACAGAGAGAAAAGAGATGAAGAATTATTCTTTTTTTTTTTCTTTCCTGAGGAGTTAATATCTTGAGAAATTCTAAATAAAGAAATACTGAGTTTCTAGACAAATAAAGATACATCAGTTATGTTTTAAAGATTTTAAGTGACTCATAATATGTATTTTTATTTACCTTATTTCTCTCATCAATAACTTATATGTTTATTAATTTTAATGTTTAATATACAGACAGAAGAATAATTACTAATTGGAAGCACAATGGTGGGGGCTCAGGAGCTAGTGTTAAAAATTTAGCCAAGTATAGGCTTATCCCTAGAGCACAAAGTAATAGCTGCTCCTAGGGGAGACACCAATTTGAGAGTGTACCCATGAGTTGGGGAGCATCAGAGTGGGCTACTATACTTGTATATGTGCATTTTATTTCCCGTGTAGGATGTAAGCTCCTTGAGGACAAGAATTTAAAAATTTTTTATATATCCAATACCTAGTATAATTCCTGGAACATAAAAAGTACTTAATAATTGCTTGTTGATTGATTCATATATCTTGGCAACTGAAGCCCAAACACTACCCATCTGTGTTACCCTTTGTATGAAGAGTGAAAGTCATTGACTCAGGTAAGAGCAGAGAAGATAGGACTTAGCACTTCTGTTGCAGTGGGGTACACCCAAACACCAGGCTAAGAATGGGAACTCCAGTGAATGGCTATCAGTGCCATGGTGATAAGAGGAGGAATACTGGCCTCATGGTCAGACTTTGATGTGAGTTAATGTGTTTTAAGTGTCAAGGGTAGCAAGGTAACCCAGTTGGGTTAGCCTTTAATGTCCTATAACCAGACTAGGTGGTATGAGGGAGGGATCAGTAACACTCCTCAGAAAAGATTTCCTTGTCAAATTTGACCAAGTAGATCACTGCAGAGAAGCTATAGGTGTTTTATGGGATGAGGGATTTTTAGCTTTGTCTTCTGCCAGAATATATCACATTGATGGGGTTGAGATCCCTCTGGACCCTGTTTGGGATACTCAATCCATCAATAAACATTTATTAAATACCTACTGTGTGCCTGGCACTGTGCTAAGGACTGGGAATACAAAAAGAGGCAAAAGAGAGTGCCTATCGTCAAAGAGCTTACTCTATCTCTTAAATTCTCTGGAGTTCTAAACTACCTGATTCTAACTATTTAAACCTATTCTCTGGCCCAGGCAGTGAGAGGCAGTCTACCATAGGAGAAGGATTTAGGATTTGGATTCTGGTGGCCTGGATTAAACTTTCAACTCTGCTTTGCTTGCCAGCCAAGCAATCTTGAATGAGTTATTCATCTCTGAATTTTTGTATTTTTATCCATGAAAATGCATGTATTACTTATATTATGACAAGGCTGTTGGAGGAGTAAGCACCTTGCAGATTTTAAAGCTCTATTTAAATGTGAGTTATCACAATGGCCAGAACTCAGCAAAGTCTATTTAGGCTTGGGATTGGAAGGTGGGTTTGTGGGGGGATTTAGACTGGCTGAGGATAAAGGTGTAGAAGCCATTGAGCAATTGTTGAAAACTTCCCCTTGAAGTCTGTCTGCTGCCTCCCTAACTCTCTGGATTCTTTGGGGTATATTTCTACTGCCTCTGTTCCTGATCTCACCTTGGTGATTCCTCAGATACTATCTCAGTTTGAATCAACTTTAGCTGATATAGCCCTTTGGACCACTTAAGGTCAATACATCTGCACCCCTCAAAAACTGATCTTCAGTTTCTTTTTTAGTGAGTGTTTGATTTCCCTCTTAGCTTTCAATCTTGCTGCTGTAGAGCTCCAGGGACTCTCCCTCAAGGCTGAGACTCTCTGTCTTCTGTTGGAAGATCGAAGTGATGACGAACTCATTACTCCCTGAAGCCGCCCCTTTCATTTTTGGGAAACATTGTTGGGAAACATTGTTGGGATGTGTGTGTGTGTGTGTGTGTGTGTGTGTCTGTGTTTTAAATGAATAATTCCCAAGCAGCAGCCCAATACTGATTTCACACTAACCAAATCTGATGGCAGAACCCAAGGTACCCTGTGGGGCATGGAACAAATCCAACACAAGCTAAATAGATTAGGGGATGGAATTTTCCACTATTTGGGTGCTGTTTTGTTAACGGCAGGTATCCTGAAAAGTTGGCAATGTAATCCCCTCCCTGTAAGCTTGGAAGGAGGGCATTTAATCTCTGTTGGCTCCCTGCCACAACACACAGGTATTTTGCAAAGCACCAGTGCACAGGGCTTAATTGCCCAAATATCTATGTACTTATATGGAACATGTTACATGGTACATATCAGCCCTGAATTAAAGAAACATGGTACTCCCCATTTGTCAGCATCAGCTCTCCCCCTCCCTCAAGATGGGGACTGGGCACCCAGAACTCAGATTTTCAATTTATTCCTCTTTTTGGAGTGAAGGTTACTCTCATTTTCCCCAAAGGAAAATTTTCCTTTGACTGGTACTTCAAACAAGCCTAATGTGAACAATTTCTAACCACACCCATGGGCTGATCCTTATCAGTCACAAAGTCAGTGAAAGAAGCTGGAAAACAACTGACTTTAGTCATGTGGATACAGAGGGGCTAGAGAGACCTTTTGTCCATTGTGCACCATTACCCTCCTCAAGAGCCTTCTTTGGGTCATCCAAGATGGACAGGGGCTATATTTTTCCAGAACTCTACCGAAGGCGACTCCATAACCTTGCTTAGTGACCTTTTTGATATTATGGAGCTGTCACCTTCTATATCTAGTCCAAATGACTCCAATTGACATTTACAGAATCATAGAAGCTCAGAATTGGATAGGTCTGCAAAGATCACCCGGTGCAGGAGTTCTTAACTCTTCTATATCTGGGACCCCATAAGCAGTTTGGAGAAGCCTATAAACAGACCCTTACTCAGAATCATGTTTTTAAATGCACAAAATAAAACTCAGAGAGTCACAAAGGAAATCAACCATATTAAAATAGTTATCCAAAACAAACAAACAAAAAATAAATTCATGGTCTCTAAGTCAAGAACTTATGATGTAGTTTAACCTCTACTTAAATAGGAATCTCCCCCTAAAGCATTCCCTGATGAGTGGTCATCCACTTATGGGGAACTCAATATTTCCTGAAGCAGTCCAGTCCCTTCTTCTTTTGAGAAACGGATTGTTGGAATGGTTTTCCTTACATCTAGCTAAAATCTGCATCCCCACAACTTTGAATCAGTCTATCAATCAATCAATCAATCAGTCAGTCAACCATCTTTGTTCCTTCCCCCAGTGCCTCTAGTTCAGCCAACCAGAACAATTCTTGCCATTCCTTCATACACTTAAAGACAGTTATTATGTTCTCTTCTCCAAGTTAAACATCTCCAGATCCATATACAGTGAGAGACAGGGACAAAGAGACAGAGAGAGAGAGACAGAGAGAGAGAGAGAGAGAGAGAGAGACAGAGACAGAGAGACAGAGACAGAGAGACAGAGAGAGAGAGAGAAAAACAGAGAGAGAGAGAGAGAGATAGACAGAGACAGAGAAAGAATGGGAGGAAGAGAAAAAAGGGAGAGAGGGAGCAGGAGAGATGGGAGAGAGATTGAGACAGAGAAACAGAGGAAGAGAAAAAGAGAGGGAGAGAGAAGGAAAGACACAGAGACAGACAGACACACAAATCATAAGTATACTTTTTTGGGGGAAATATACATATATTCATACATTATATGCACATATATGTTTAATATACACACATCCTTTCCTTCTGAAGAACCTAAGGGGAGCTTATAGGGTGAATCTGTCACACATGCCAACTTATCATCAGATGCTCTGATTGCCCCTTCTTGAATTATCCACATTACACAGGGTCCCTTCAAGGCTATATTGAGCTCAGTGTTACATTCCCATATTTCTCTCTGAAATGAAAGGATTGCCTTTCCTTGCTTCTAGATGGCAATGAATCATGGGATGCCACCATCTCTGAGGAATCAGCATTTCAGGTGATCTAAAAAATGATGGAGAGATACATGGTGGATGTGAGTAGGCTACAGTTTATCACCAATAATGAACTGCATGCAAGAAGCAGCACACAAGAAGTCATCCAAGAGATGAATGAGTGGAGAAAAGCTGGCCACAGTGTAAGAGGGACAGGTAACTGAATAGTAGCCCGGGTGCTGCCTGAATGCTCACAAGATGCCAAGAGATGTAGAAGGTGGCCTCCAGTGTGGGGTGGAGGAAGTACCTACCTCAGATCACAAGATCCACCGAGGCATATCAGTTGAACATAAAGATCTCTCCTTAAAGATCCCCACCTTTCACATTTCCTCCAGGTTCTTCTCATCCTCATTCATATTCACAACATGATATGTAATATTCAGATGAAAAAAAATCTGATTATGGGTACCTGCTATCTCTATCTACTCATCCCTTCTTAATACTCTGTAATATGGCTTCTGTCCCCCACTATAGACTGGAGTATCTCTGTCTGTCTCTTTTGACTCTTTCTCTCTTTCTCCCTCTCTCTCTCCTTCTTCCTTCTCCATTCTCTCTCCTTTCTCGGTTTCTCTTTTTTACTGTCTCTCTCCTCTCTCTGTCATTCTGTATCTCCTTATCTTTTTGCTTCCTCCCTCCCTCTTTCTTTCTTTCTTCTTTCTTTTCTTTTCTTTTCTTTTCTTTTCTTTTCTTTTCTTTTCTTTTCTTTTCTTTTCTTTTCTTTTCTTTTCTTTTCTTTTCTTTTCTTTTCTCTTCTTTCTTTCTTTCTTTCTTTCTTTCTTTCTTTCTTTCTTTCTTTCTTTCTTTCTTTCTTTCTTTCTTTCTTTCTTCCTTCCTTCCTTCCTTCCTTCCTTCCTTCCTTCCTTCCTT